>OZ020279.1:4540765-4609446 GCA_963971205.1 Aethes cnicana | reverse complement strand
CTCAAGGGCGGATCCAGGGGAGGGGACATGGGGGTCATGACCCCACCCCTCGGCAGGACTAGGTCTACTGCTATTATGTATTTTTAACCCCTGACGCGAAAAGGGGGGGGGGTGTATGACGTGACCCCCCCTGACTCGAAAGCTGGATGCGCCCTTGCGTAATCTGCACTCTAATTAATTAGTCCACCTATAATACACAACTCTCAAATTTCAATAATACGTACGCATATATTTATGCCAAAAAAACTACCTAAAAGCGAATTCTTGTTACTTATATGTATAGGGACGCTCCATATCCACACTTTTACAGCTTTTAATCGAAGTTAGAGATATATGTATAGGTACAAACCGATCCAGCTCCAAGCAAATTTCATGTTACGTATTAACGTCACTGTGTATGTACTTACTAGAATGTCGAGCAAGCCACATCATAAAGGCTTAGGCCTTTATATAGGTACTTACTTTACTTACTCTCGGGTGGAACGCTTTCTGCCAAACGTGCCTACTTCCCCCAAAAACTATATTTAGCTGCGAGCGACCTCCTCCAGGCATCTCTGTGAATCAATGAAAGCATTACTCCGATTATATTAGCTTTCCACGTTCAACTACTACTACTACAACAGCCTATTTACGGCCCACTGCTGGGCACAGGCCTCCTCTCATCACGAGAGGGTTTGGGCTATAGTCCCCACGCGGGCCCAGTGCGGATTGGGGACTTCACACACATCTTTGAATTACTTCGCAGGTGCGTGCAGGTTTCCTCACGATGTTTTCCTTCACCGAAAAGCTCAGTGGTAAATTCAAATTGAATTCGCACATAAGTAAACTTAGAGGTGCGAGCCGGAATCGAACCCCCGACCCTCAGCATGAGAGGCGGTAGGTCGAACCACAAGGCCACCACGGCTTCCACGTTCAACTACCTTACCTATTAATTTACGTTACCGTCACCGTTAATGAAATCAGATGAAAATTCATTTCTTTTACTTATATCTAAATATATAAAACTCAAAGGTGACTGACTGACTGATATAGTGATCTATCAACGCACAGCCCAAACCACTGGACGGATCGGGCTGAAATTTGGCATGCAGGTAGATGTTATGACGTAGGCATCCGCTAAGAAAGGATTTTGCGAAATTCGCACGGGAACGGGAAAAAACGAGATTTTACATTTTAATATTTCTGCGCATACGAAAGTTGCGGAAAACATCGTAGAGATCTGCAATTTGGCATGCAGGTTCCTTGGGGAGCGTAGGGGAGCACTAAGAAAGGACTTTCCGAAATTCCCACGGGAACGGGAAAAATGTTTTTTTACATTTTAAGGCGCGTACGTAGTCGCGGGGATCATCGTAGAGAGCTGAAATTTGGCATGCAGGTTCCTTGGGGAGCGTAGGGGAGCACTAAGAAAGGATTTCCCGAAATTCTCACGGGAACGGGGAAAAAAGGGATTTTTACATTTAAATTTTTAGGCGCGTACGAAGTCGCGGGAAACATCATAAGGATCTGAAATTTGGCATGCAGGTTCCTTGGGGAGCGTAGAGGAGCACTAAGAAAGGATTTCCCGAAATTCCCACGGGAACGGGGAAAAAAGGGATTTTTACATTTAAATTTTTAGGCGCGTACGAAGTCGCGGGAAACATCATAAGGATCTGAAATTTGGCACGCTGTTTCCTTGGGGAGCGTAGGGGAGCACTAAGAAAGGACTTCCCGAAATTCCCACGGGAACGGGAAAAATGTTTTTTTACATTTTAAAGCGCGTACGTAGTCGCGGGGATCATCGTAGAGAGCTGAAATTTGGCATGCAGGTTCCTTGGGGAGCGTAGGGGAGCACTAAGAAAGGATTTCCCGAAATTCTCACGGGAACGGGGAAAAAAGGGATTTTTACATTTAAATTTTTAGGCGCGTACGAAGTCGCGGGAAACATCATAAGGATCTGAAATTTGGCATGCAGGTTCCTTGGGGAGCGTAGAGGAGCACTAAGAAAGGATTTCCCGAAATTCCCACGGGAACGGGGAAAAAAGGGATTTTTACATTTAAATTTTTAGGCGCGTACGAAGTCGCGGGAAACATCATAAGGATCTGAAATTTGGCACGCTGGTTCCTTGGGGAGCGTAGGGGAGCACTAAGAAAGGACTTCCCGAAATTCCCACGGGAACGGGAAAAAATGTGATTATGACGTAATCTAAATATATAAAAGAAGAAACTGACTGGCTGACTGAATGACTGACTGACTGATCGATCAACGCACAGCCGAAACTAATTGGCCTAGAAACATGAAACTTGACAGGAAGGTTTCTTTTATGACGTAAAGTGGGCAGTATGGAAGGATTTTTGGAAATTCCCCCCCTGAAGGGGTATTAAGGGGGTTTAAGGTTTGTATGAAACTTCTAAACCGCTCGGCCTAGAAACATGAAACTTAGCAGGAAGGTTCCTTTTATAACATAAGTGAACGTCGATAAAGGATTTTTGGAAATTCCCCTCTTCAGGGGGTAAAAATGGGTTGGAAGTTTGTATGTAATTTCTAAACCGATAGACCTAGAAACATGAAATTTGGCTAAAAGATTTTTTTAATGATTTATGTGCGCACTAACAAAGGATCTTTGGAATCCTCCCCCCCCCCCCCCTTAAAGGGGTAAAACGGGGGTTGAAAGTTTATTTGATGAAACTTCTAAACCGCTAGGCTTAAAAACATGCAACTTGGCAGGGAGGTTCCTTTTATAACGTAAGACGTAAGTGAGCGTTAGTAAAGTATTTTTAGAGATTCCCCCCTTTAGAGGGTAAAACGGGGGTTGAAAGTTTGTATGTATCTTCTAAACCGGCTACTTACATATTAAGTTCTGTTTAAACAACGTGTTTTATCCCGGAAGAACGCTTACAGCACGCGGGAACGCTATAACCGAATTCCACGCGGACGAAGTCGTGGGCAAAAGCTAGTTTTAATCATAAGATGCAAGGTATCTACATCACATACCTAATCTGCCATGCCCAAGGCCAAATTCTGAATTTACTGCCCTGATTATCGCAACTACTACTACTACTACTACTACAACAGCCTATTTACGGCCCACTGCTGGGCACAGGCCTCCTCTCATCACGAGAGGGTTTGGGCTATAGTCCCCACGCGGGCCCAGTGCGGATTGGGGACTTCACACACATCTTTGAATTACTTCGCAGGTGCGTGCAGGTTTCCTCACCATGTTTTTCCTATCGCAACGATTGCGATGATTATCGCAACAGTGTCACTAAAATAAAAATGCGCCTACCAATTTCACTACAGCAACTTTTACCGACAACGAAACAGTATTGCCGCTACATTTTTGTTGGCGTTTTATTTATACTTTGCTCTTATTAGCGAAAGCGATAAGACGTTGATGTATTTGTTTATTGTGTTTTGGCACGCTTTAGTAAAAACTCGAGCTTTTATTGTTTTACTAGTAAAATGTTTTAATGTTGATATGTTACTTTTGTGTTTTTTTCCAAGGCAAGAACAAGAAGTAAACAACACGTCTGATCGAAGCCAAACGGCGGTCATTGAACGTTTGTTTACGCTTACTAATACTTTAAATTAAAATGCTCATAGAATATAATTATCTACTTTGCAGTTAGATGTAGAGTACGTAGAGGCCGTTTTAAACTAACTACACAGCGGGCTGGTTATAGATGCTAATAAACATCATCTTTTATTATCTTCCTACAGAATAAAATAAATCTTATTAATTACTATACACCGTATAAATAGCTTTTACAGCGGTACTTAGATAAAATTCTAAATTATAATTTACAAGTTATCGACTTACCTATGTTAATAAGAAATGCTGAAGTGAAACAATGTTGAAAGGGAAAACAAATTTAAATTTAGAAATAACGTAGCTTCTTCTGATTTATAGGTACCTACCTATGTGAGTATGTTTTGTAGCTACAAAAGTTAAGTAGTTTGCGTGAAATATCCCAAGATAGGTATTTTTTCCGAAGCCGTGGTGGCCTAGTGGTTTGATCTACCGCCTCTCATGCAGAGGGTCGCGGGTTCCAATCCGGCTCGCCCCTCTAAAATTATTTATGTGCGAAATTCAATTTGAATTTACCACTGAGCTTTTCGGTGAAGGAAAACATCGTGAGGAAACCTGCACGCATCTGAGAAGTAATTCAAGGATGTGTGTGAAGTCCCCAGTCCGCACTGGGCCCGCGTGGGGGCTATAGCCCAACCCTCTCGTGATGAGAGGAGGCCTGTGCCCAGCAGTGGGCCGTAAATAGGCTGTTGTTGTAGGTATTTTTTATACAACTCGACGTTTGAGCAGGTGTCTGTCCCCACAACGCGTGTTACGTACAAAGCACAAACATATCAAACATCGGTAAATAACCAACTTTCACCGCTTTCTATCGACCAACATTTGTCTGGCAAATGTTCAATAAAATATAAATTCAATTAATCGAAAGACCGCGGTTATACAATACCTACGGAATACTAACCAATACATTATTGATTTTAATATATTTTCATGTGCACTTACATATTAAATGTGACCTACCTCAAGACTATATTTATATTTAATTTTGTAAACACATATCTAATTGGGTATTGATAACAATAAGAAGGTAATTCAGAAAGGAAAGGCTGCAATGCAAAATCCCATATCTTCTATTACCTATTATAAAATAGTACATTACAGACCTAGGGTGGGGAATGCGTAAATGTCCCAGATCGCAGGTTTCTGTGGCCCGAACCGAAGGTGAGGGCCATAAATATGCGATCTGGGGCTTTACGAATTACCGCCCGTGGTTTGTCAAAAGTTTTACGTCTTGCCTTGGCCAAGAAGTGAGATTTTCTCTCCGCGTAGCGGGCAGAAAATCCCACTTTACGGCCAAGGGTGATGTAAAATAATTTCCGTGTGTTAGTCCCCGCGATTCAGGTAGTTTTAGAAAGAAAAACAAACGGGGATAATCTAAAAGAACACCTATAAAGAAAAATGACTATACCTGTATGGGAATTGCCTTCGGGTCAAATTCGTGTTCACCGGGTTCAACTAGTCCTAAAATAATCGGCACGTATTATCTAATTTTCAGTTTATGGGATCGTTGCATCGACTCCCAGCCTTCAGTACTTATATTTTGTGTAGGTAATTAGGAACCTAACCCTCTTCAACCCTGCCTCAATATTGCACAATTTTGCTACCACCTTGACTTCCTAAATAGGGATGACGACAGGGTGAAGAAATCGAAATTTTAATTAGTCCGTCAGTCAGGTAATAAAAAAATATTAGACACGTATTTTTTGTTTTATCAAATTAACAAAGAATGACTAAGTTAAAACGCATAAAAGTTGGAGAGTGGGGGCTAACTACGTCACCGTTAGGTATAAATCGTACCTAACCGTGACGTCACGCGACATTTCAACTCAATATATCTTTGTATAAGTTTGATTAAGTGAAAAAAGAAAAAATACGTGTCCAATACTTTTCAATAATCTTCCTGATAGATTAAGGAAAAAAGTTGTCGTCATCCCTATTGGTATGTAAAATGTGGAGGAGTTATATACTCGTAAGTACCTAATCAGTTTTATTTATGGATAAACGTTGAATCAATGAGCATGAACAAAATTAAACTTTACATAGGCAATAAAAACGTAGAGATAATCTACGATAGGTAGTCCCGCGCCTCCATATTTCAAAACGCTTCAATTTATTGATTATTATTTAAACAGCACCACTAACACTCTCAACGCATAGTTGACGGCTATCTCAGCACGCACACATGTGTTGAGAGTGTTGGCGGTGCTTTTTAAATACTTTGAAGCGTATTGAATCGTGGAGGTGCGGGACTATATCTGTAACAGCTATTCGACATGGTCATAGGTATTAGTACATTACACACCTAGGGCGGTCAAGTAAAGAAAGTCTCAGATCGCGGGTAATTGAGGCCCGAGCCGGAGGCGAGGGCTATAATCTAGCGGTCTGAGGATTTCTTTACGACCCCCCGTGGTTAGTCTACGATTTTACGTCACCACCTGGCCGTGAAGAGGGATTTTTCGTAGCACCCAAGGGCGGTAAATCCCGCTTTTCGGCCTGGTGTGACGTAAATATTATTTAATTTTCACGTAGTTCAAATGATTCGCCAAACATTGCTACTTTAGCACTAATACTTAGGTACTTAGTAAGTCAGGTATTATCCATAGATGTTAGAAAAACAAAATGGAAACTACACAGCATTGTGATGTTTTCGCTTTAACTCGACTTTGCCCAGAGGCTATATTCGAAATCTTAAAATAGGGATCTCCCTGTTCCCTATAGGATCGCTTACGTGACGCGTGAACTTTAAGCGATTTAGATTCAAAATTCAACTTGACGCGTAAGCGATCCTGTAGGGAACAGGGAGATCCCTATTTAAGACTTATAGCCCCAGGGTAAAGAAACGCCGATAGGATATTTAGGTAAGTACTAAGATTTTACGATCTCATAAATTAAATACACACTTACCTACCTAGGTAAGTACCTAATGAATGCCTTACGTGAATTATTGTGCTTTTACACAAACAAGGTAAATCAATAGTAACGTAAAACAGCCGTGGCACGGACACTAATAATCCCAAGCTATAAATGATTTGTTTTATAGTCTTTGTGTTTTCAATTTCCCGAAATTGTACAAAATCAAAATCAGAAAGTGATGAATTACCTTGCTCTATAATTATGTAGAGATCTTGTACTATCTAAAGTCCCGCGCCTTCACATTTCAATTCAAAACGCTTAAATTTTTTCATTATTATTTAAAAAGCACCACCAACACTCTCAACGCGTAGTTGATGAAGCGTTTTGAAATGTGAAGGCACCGGACTTTAGGTATCTAAAGTCCGGTAGTAGAAGATCTCTACCACATGTAATAAGGCAGCAAAATGAAACGTACTTCGTAAGAAATGATACTATAAATACTTGTATACCCAGTAAGTAATAAACGACTTTGGCACGAACAATATTGCTCATTATTCATAACAAAAATGTTGGGTGTGAGATTGGTCGACCGTATCCGGAACACCACCCTACGCTCCACGATTCAAATTACAGATGTGGCCCAGAACAGAAGGCGGCCGAACTGAAGTGGGTCTGGCTGGTGATGAGTGGAAAGGATGGGGGGAGGCCTTTGTTCAGCAGTGGGACAAAAGAGGCTCCTAATAATTATAATATATAGTCATAACAAAACTTGCTTTTTAAACTTGCTTGCTAACCTGTAGAGTGATCATCAGAGTATGATCCTAAAATGTGTAGAGATATTATTACACACCTTTATGTACCTGTATGCCTTTTCAAGAATATTACTTTAGATGTTAGATCACCATTCTGTGGCACACGTAAAATTTGCTTCATTTCACTTTCTTCTCATTTTACTATTCAATAGAGTGGATCGTGACTCAGGGCTTACATAAATCCATGTAACTGCACTATGATGCGAGCACATTCGCACTGCATACGGAATAGCCACGAGATGATGTCACATCGACTATTCGCATAATAGGATTCGGAATCAGGGTTACGATTGTCGCTTTTTCTCACGTGTTTTTTACTGTGTTTGTGAAACTATGGTTCGTTGCTCGGAATATACACGACCTACTAAGTTATTTATACTACAGACGAGACTAAATTTATTCACTGTTAATCCAAACCTAATTTTTATAAATGCGTAAGTATGTTACTCTGTTTGTCACACTTAAACCGCTCGATTTAGTTTAAATTTCGTATGGATATAGTTCGAGTCCCGGGAAAGGCGTATGCTACTTTTTATCCCCAAAAATCATATATATATTTTCACTTCTCCTATTCGAAAAGGAGTACTTTGTTCCCCGTTTAGAGGGAGCAACATTCGATTTTGCTCCCTCTCCATATCTGCCCCGCAACCAGGGTGCAAAGTAATATTTTGCTCTTTAGGGAACAAAGTACGATTTTGTTCCCTGCTGCTACTGATTTTCTCATAGAAGGAGTGAAAAACAGAGTGTGCAACACGGTAGCAAAATTATTTAAGCCTTGGGTGACAGCTTGAATCCCTCGCTAGCTCAAAATTCCACGTTAGATCCGTCACCTGTGGTAAAATATGCCATTTTGCTCCCTAGTCACACAATCTCTCACTCTGCAACACCTTCAGTAGTATATTGCAGCATCATTGCAATATTCTGCAACGCCGTTGAAAGTAAAAGTACCTAACGCACTGAACTCGTTCTATCATCGAATTAGTAGTATTTTTAAATGCCTTTCGTCATCTTCATAATTTAATGATTGCGCGATTTTAGTGTTATTCGGATACTTATATGCAAATTCGTGTGGATTATTGTAATTCGAGATATTTCTTTATTTCGTGTCGGCTTCTCGAAAGTTGGCAACGTCGCTGTCAAGCGTTTCGCTGTTTTTAATAATTTCTCAATATTACTGAATTAAAAAAGAAGTTACAATTCTATGGTTGAATGACGCGTCTCATTTTATATTTGTTGGTTAGGCATTCAAATAATAAGATTACATTAAAATGCATAAAAAATGCGATGGAAAGTTTTCAAAAGATAGTACCTAAGTACGTTCATGATCCTAAAAATTTCATGTAACTTAATGTTTTATCCCAAGAGCGATAATTCACATTTTCCGGCCAGCTTTATGGCTATTTTTATTTTAGAGTGGAGAACAATTGATGGATAACCTAATTTTAAAATGTGCAACGTCTGTTACAATATCTAAAAGCATATCTCGTTGATATGTATTAAAATCTATTTGAAGCGATAAATTAGGTATATTTCATCTCTTGCGGCTACGATTTATTTAGTCAATAATTATACGCAATTAAGCTGACAGTCTGACATAGTTTGCAATATGTTACATAATTAGGATTTATAAGCTAAGCTTTTTTAACTGGAAACTTATATCGTACTATCTTTTCCCCGCAACTACGTATGCGCAGAAATATTAAAAAGTAACATCCCGATTTTTCCCATTCCCGTGGGAATTTTTCAAAATCCTTTCTTAGCGGATGCCTACGTCATAAAATCTACCTGCATGCCAAATTTCAGCCCGATCCGTCCAGTGGTTTGGGCTGTGCGTTGATAGATCACTATGTCAGTCACCTTTGAGTTTTATATATTTAGATAAATAAGTTATACTTAATATGACAAATGTATATTTTAAGTGGAAGAAATCCCTCGAAGGGATAAGATCGCCTTTGTATTTATTTTCCTATTTATTACTTTATGTTAATTTTGTGCAATAAAGTGTTTGCATACATACATTACGTAAATACCTAAATGAGCAAGTAACACTGCTGCTTCTGCGCTTCAATTTTGTAATGAGATAGTTGGAGACACCCCAAAAAGAACATATCACATTTTCATTCCGGATATCATTGCTTAAGGCACGCTGGTTAAGGTTTAGTTTCAAAGCAAACTATAATCCATATTAATATTAACTATCCGTATTAATATTATAAATGCGAAAGTAACTCTGTCTGTCTGTGTGTCTGTTACCTCTTCACGCTTCAACCAATAGACCGATTTGGACGAAATTTGGTATGGAGATAGTTGGAGAGCCAGGTAAGGACATAGGCTACTTTTATCCCGAGAAAGCGCATAGTTCCCGCGGAAACGCGTTGACCAAATTCCACGCGGGCGAAGTCTCGGGCAGAAGCTGGTTGCTCAATAAATATAACTGAAACTAAAAGCTGAATGTCAGCTTCAGAAGAAAAGTAACATAATCACAAACATTATATATACTTAAATCAGTGTTAACAATCCAAGTTGTAAAACGTTAATTTCATGATAACGACGTACGCAGTTCAACGAAGGTTACGTCACCGGATATACCAATTGAAATCCCGACCCACCGGGGTCGAATGAGGCTATTGTTAAGCACTTCGATCTCATCATTTGAACTTACAAAGTGTGTAAAGGAACAAATAAATAAATATATCGAAAATTCAAATATGTAACTTGGAAAAAATATCGCCCCTCTATACACTATTAGTTATCTCAGGGAGCTAGGGAAGCGCTTGAGGGCGGCAACGGGAGACCCTCGCGCCGGCAGCTTTCTCGCGCAAAGACTGGCTATTGCCATACAGCGAGGGAATGCTGCCTGCGTGATGGGAACCCTTCCGAAAGGCCCTAATTTAGGATTTTAGGTTATTGTTTAGCTTTATTTTTCTTATTTCTGTAAATTTAAATGCTATTTGTAGTTTATTTTTAATATTTTAACTTGTTCTTTTCTGAATAAACAAATGTCATTATCTCATTATATTTTATCTCACGTAAGTTTCTTAGCAGACGAGTGATAAACGGGGACGGACTTGCATAAACATTTAGAATTATGCAGTTGTAAAGATTAGCTTAAAATATCCATATTAATACTATAAATGCGAAAGTAACTCTGTCTGTCAGTCTGTCTGTTGCCTCTTCAAACGCTTGACCGATTTACATGAAATTTGGCATGGTGATAGTTGATATCCCGGGAAAGGACAGAGGCTACTTTTCATCCCGGAAATACGTAGTTCCCGCGGGAATGCGTTAACCGTACCACGCGGGCGAAGTCGCGGGCAGAAGCTAGTCATCTATAAATTAAAATCATGCATTATAATTAAGTAGGTATATCGAACGATCGTGAAACTAGAAATTAGATTTTTACTTCTTACGCCAGCAATAATGTCCCACGACCATAAAAAAATCATAACTAGGCGCTAGGGTGGAAAATATGCACTTACTTAAATACAAAAATTATACCTACATAGAGTTAGAGCTAAAATAATAACACTTTGCTAAAATTGCCAATCTCACATAAACCATGATAATACCTAGCTACTTTTTAGGTAAGTAGTAGGAAATTATCTTTTTTGTAGGTCTCATAAGCGTAAGCCAAGACATTTTCTTTCATATCCATGATTGTAAGAATAAAAAGCTGCCAGATATTTAATTTGCGTCTGTTTTTGGGTAAGAGGTAATAATAATAATTAAGGCTTTATTAAATAAGGCTGCATTATTATCACAAGCGCAGCGACCATTATTGCTACGACTTATGCAACGCCGACATCCGAAATTAATGGCTGCCCTTACGGCCACTAAAATGGCGATTTTCGATTATAATAGGGATGACGGCAACTTTTTTCCTTAGTCTATCAGGATGATTATTGAAAAGTATTGGACACGTATTTTTTCTTTTTTCACTTAATCAAACTTATACAGAGATATATTGAGTTGAAATGTCGCGTGACGTCACGGTTAGGTACGATTTATACCTAACGGTGACGTAGTTAGCCCCCGCTCTCCAACTTTAATGCGTTTTAACTTAGACATACTTTGTTAATTTAATAAAACAAAAAATACGTGTCTAATATTTTTTTATTACCTGACTGACGGACTAATTAGAATTTCGATTTCTTCACCCTGTCGTCATCCCTATTTAGTATGGTCTTGATTTTCTAACTCTCACCCCACCACACCCCACTAAACCAATAAGGCCTAATTCGCCGCTATAGAGGCCTATTTTGTGTTACGTGAGATGCGGTGTTACTAATCCATACTAATATTATAAGTGTGTTTGTTTGTTTCTCCTTCCTTCACGTCGAAGCAACTGGACCGATTTGGCTGAAATTTGGTATAGAGATAGTTTGAGACCCTGGGAATGACATAGATAGGTACTTTTTATCCCGATATTTCCACGGGAACGGCTTTTCCACGGGTCAAACCAGTTTTTCAATAAGTACTTCTATAACTATTGCCATCTAATCTGTATATAGGGATTACAAACCGGATTGATTTTCAATCCGGCCGAATCCGGCCAAATCGGATCCGGTTGTTGCGGTACCTATTAAGTTTATTATTATTTTTACAAGTATTTTAGGTAATATGAAGAAAGAAGGAAATAAATTAAAGAAAAGATAAATTTGAACTTCACAAGATCAACTTTTACTCTATACTATTAATTAACTAGATTACCTGTATAGTGAACGTCAAGACGTACTAAATGAAATAATGAATAAAACGAATATAGCGTACACCGTTACATTAGCCAGCGGATCTGATTATGCAAATAAATAGTACCCAAATAGTGCCAACGGAATATCTAGTTAAAAAAAATAGTACCCTTGAACTTGAAATATAAGGCCTGTTCACGGTGTACGCTACCGAGCGTCAAGCTGGTGTACACCGTGTTGAGCGTTGGAACGGCTTGGTTCTCAGGAATGTTTTATAGCTCAAAAAATAGTTCCGAAATAGCCACCAGCCAGCCAGCTTACCATACGCTCGTCGAATTTCACTACTCTACCTATAATAGGAGCCTAGATATTCTACCATTTAACGATGTAGGAAATTTGGCAGCTTTAACACAGAAACTCACACAGTATTCACTAAGGTTTTGAAAATTAAGTAGTGGATTATCTCAGCTTCTATTTGTAATAGTTATTTACTTATAACTAGCTTCTGCCCGCGACTTCACTTATCGTGTTTCTCGCAGCATCTCTGCGTTTTTTTTTTGGATAAAAAGTAGTTCTGATGATGGGATCCATGAGAAAATGAGGAAACTCCTCAAAAAAGACTTCGCCCATCCCATCGTACCCATGTTCGGAGACTGTAGCCGAAAAAAAAACCGTCTTCAAACTCCGACAGTTTACAAAGTCGGTGTCAAGTGAACCGACCCAAAGCTGATGGCAATCTTATAGTGAACTTGACACCGACATTGTAGGCTCGGTTTTTATGTTGTTTTTTTTATATATTAAAACATCGCAGCGTATGTAATTTATCTCAATATCTGCCTTTATCAGTTATTATTCAGACTCGGTCGCTGGTCGCGTGGCCCAACTTAACTTGCACAAGCCCGACTTCCTAACAGACCTAGTCCATAATGCGTCCATAATCACGACTCGAATATTGCATTTCTACTTTTACCTTATTGAACCTCATCTTTCACAATCTGCAAGTCAATGATATAAGCTCTTCTTGAGCGACCTCAAAACAGAGCGAGCGGGTCGGGACTGGGCGAAACTTAGTTAAAGACCAATTTGGTTTTTTTTCTGTAATCGATAAAAGCCCTGCCTTTCTATCCCGAAGACTACATTAGTACATTGTGTATTAAGAGCGGTAAACGAGGAATTGTAGTCGAGAGCATTTATAAGCCCGAAACCAAAGGTTGAGGGCTTTAAAAGGGCTCGAGACTGCAATTCCTATACCGCCCGTGATACACACAATGTTTTTCATCACAATTGCGAGGAAAATACAGGAAATATTCACTAGGACGACCTGTGAACTTGTACCTTAAGGTTAATCGGCATTTTTGTTTATTTTTAAATATTCAATTGGTTCGTACTGGCCATTAACAATGGTGCCGCCATTTAAGTAGTTTTTCCCAAACATGCTCGGAAATGTTCGTGTTACTTTCAAAAAAAGAAGACGCGAGGCTGTCCATTGCCGACCTTGGCCAGCAAAAACATTATTATCGTGTGTGTGTTTTTTTTAATTCGCTTGCTATTTGAGACACGTCGGTAGAGAAACTGACGAATCCATGGAGGTAATAAGTACAACTTCCATGGCCAAATCATCCACGATCATGGAAGTAGTAAATAGGGGTAAGTGCGCCTAAATTTATTTCGCACCTATGCCTTGTAAACAGCCAACTACTAGTTGAGTAATATTTATAGGTTTCGATATATTTATGTTAGGCGCACTTGCCCCATCCTGGCGCACTTGCCCCGACTGACCTTACGTATTTCCTCGCTGTTTGAGAAAAGCATTATATATACCTCAGCCGCAATTGCGATTGCCGGACTCGTACTAATAGAAGGCTTCGCTTCGCTTAGCCTTCTAACTGACTCGTCCGGCAATGCGCTACTTGGCGGCCTCTGCAATAATGTACTATTACTTTTTAATTTGTATTATTTCGAAGAAAACAAACATTCGATGAAAAAGTATTAGCAGTACCTAACTCTACTAAAGGCAATTATAAATAGCGACAAGTTGGTAAAATTCGAGAACAGTTTAATTTTATTAGGAACATAAATTTCGTCTTCCGTCCGGTTATTTAATATTACTTACGAGTTTATTACATCGTTGGTTTGTCGTTGCACAATAATAATCATCGATATTTATATGTACTGGTACACGTTAATACATGCCTATGTGTTGTATAAAAGCTTTCCTTCGAAGAACACACCTTTTAACTTATATCTTATCCTACTTTCAACGAGCTATGTGCTTATACATATTAAGTGCTTTGCTTACATTCCTTTGTTTATTTGCGAGATTTTGCCCGCGACTTCGTATGCGCGCGTGAACATTAACATGTAATAAGTACACTCTTTTATTGCTGACTGTACTTTTCTTTGTAAATCCTTCATCTACCATTAAAGACGAATCAACGAGCCCAAATTCGATGGATTTATGTAGTTTTATTACGGAGTTCCTATGGCCACCTTCCAGCTCCATCATCAGATCAGCTCCACGTGATCATAATATTGCATTGTCACGCGATTTACATATTCGTGCAAAATTTCAGCTCAAATCGGAGAGTGGGTCAAATTTAACTTGCAAGATTCCATTACATAGTTACATACAGGTCGACCTAGTAAAAGCGTGTTAAAAATCCCATTATTTCCCGTTTCCGTGGGAATTTAGTTAAATCCTCTCGCCAAGAAAACTACGCGTCAAATCTGAACTCTCTACGACCAGTAGTTTCGTTTGTGCATTCGACATCAATCTGCAGTTATTTCTTCAAGCAATCTCAGTAACGGCTCTAACGATTTGGACGAAATTTGGGGTTTACGGGGGCGACGAAATCTCATTTTTAGCTATTTTCACCCGAGCAAAGTTCGGTCGCCCTGCAGGTACTATGTTTTAACAATCAACACAAAAATTGGGAGTGGCATAATTATAATATTATGTGTGTATCTGTCTGCAAGTACCAAGGTTTGCAACTGATGAACTATTTTTTTTTTGTTTTTTTTTGTTTGATGTGCAGATGCGAGTTCTACACCTATTTGAATCAAATCTAATCAAAATGTATTTATAACTGTATAGTTACATGTCAAATATTTACATTATAAAACTATATAAAATAAATAGGTACATCATTGAACTGTATATGAAATAAGTTAGATAATTACATTTTATTCTTAAAATAAACTGATTCCAACATTTTTAATTAATTATATTATCTATTCATTAAAGAACTCAGATAAGTCATAGAAGTTACACTGTGACAACCATTCCTTAAGTCTTATTTTAAAATTATTGGAGGAAGGTGCGTTCTTTTGACGAACGAAACGCCTCAGTGATTTAAAGCTTCCTGGCGCTTTTTTGATGTCGTAGGTCGGCGATGTAGGTAGATAGGTAATTTTAAAAATTTCAAGAAAGAATACTTTGATCGTTCACTATACTCTACTATATTGATGGCTCGATTAATTTCGTTAGAACACCGTTAGTAAATAAATTTTAATGCCAATTTTTTTGGTATCGTTTGGACTTAATTACTGATAAGTTTAAGGGTCCAAATTATGATTATTTTCTCCTACAGGCCACATCGTGTATATACAATGTCCTATTACACAAACTGCGACCCTTGACATCTGGGATCGGCCAAACATTCCATCATCTTTCCGACATTATGTAGCAATTGCTCACAATTTGAGCATAATGGAGTTACGGGCCAAGGTAATTATAGAAACATTTATTTCTAGTAACGTTTCTTTACTGACACGGTAATATGAAATTTAACTTTAACATGTGACTGACATTAACCATGAACTGTCATCTTAATGATATAAAGCTATAAGTTTGTGAGTTTGGATGTTTGTTACTCAATCACGGATAAACGGATTAATTGACATTTACTACTACTATTATTATTATTAATCATTATTATTAAGAGCCTGCTGTGTCCCATTGCTGGGCAAAGGCCTCCCCCCATTTTTTCCACCGTTCTCGAGCTTGAGCGCCATCTGACCAGTCCTTTTAATAGGAAACTAGTTCATCCCGCCATCGGCGTCGAGGTCTGCCGCGTTTTCGCCTGGAGTTGCTGGGCTTCCACTCTGTGGTTATCTTGGCCCACAACTCACTCGTTTCAATTTACTACTACAGCATATTTGCGTTCCATTGCTGGGCACAGGCCTCCACTCATCATGAGAGGGTTTGGGCTATAGTCCCCGCGCGGGCCCAGTGCGGATTGGAGACTTCACACACATCTTTGAATTATTTCGCAGATGCGTGCAGGTTTCCTCACGATGTTTTCCTTCACCGAAAAGCTCATGGTAAATTCAAATTGAATTTCGCACGTAAGTAAACTAAGAGGTGCGAGCCGGAATCGAACCCCCAACCTTCTGCATGAGAGGCGGTAGGTCGAACCACTGGGCCACCATGGCTATACACCGCATCAAAAAAGTGTATATATATTTTGGTTCTGGAATCTGGCAGGAAGTTCCTACACTTCCTACTTTACACAAGGAGGAACTATCGGATTTTTTAGGTACCTTAAAAATCCGATAGTATTCCGACACTTAGATCTACAGTTGATCTTCGAATAAAATATTACAATTTAGGGTCCTCGCCCACTGTGCCTTTTTGTAGCGATGCTGCCGCACTACTCATATCGCTTTCCTTTTTTATTACATCAAAGAGTAATAACTCGATTTTTGAAAAAATAATATACTTACCCGACTGCAATCAAACTTTTGATGTCACATTAATATATTTTTATAATCCGTTCATTAAATTTATTTTGATACCCCACTCGATAGGCTTTGACAAAAGAAATATTTGTGGAAACGTTTAAAATGCCTCCAAAAGTCAGCCATTTTGTTTTTGCAATTTTGATATACCTAGTCACTCTCACAACTAAGACGAATCTAAGGGCACCTCGCATGCTAAAATCTATCAAGCCATTTGCCAAAGAAATACATATACATAGGTACACTCGAAAAACATAACCCTCCTTCTAGCGCAGTCGGGTAAAAAGGATAGCGATATTAGTAGCGTGGAAGCATCGCTATCGCTACAAAAATTCGAGCGAGGGCCCTTAGGTACCCCGCGTGTTGTGACGTGTCACGTGACCAAGCCCAGGTTGCGTTGTCTCGCGTGCTCCTGATAATCAAATCATGACCGCCGCGATAAACAGATCTGCCGTGACTTCTGACATCTCGAACTAGGTCGCGAGATGTTTACCAGATATTTCGGTCAGGATACTTTTCGCGAGTAGTTTTATTATGGCGTTGGTGTCAAATGAGCACGTAGGCCACCTGATGGGAAATGGGTTGGTGACTCATGAACATATTCAAGGAATTATATTGAGATCACGAATTTATTACTTTTTAAATTTACAAACATTTAAATAATATTTGCCCGCAAACCCGATTGTGTGCAGTTTGTCTGCAGGCATTGCCAATCCCTTGTTGCCGGAATACAGCAGTTCGATCAATGTTATTTGGCGGCAGGATAGCGAGTAAGATCATGGTAGCTATGGACGAACCCTGCCCTGTGTTTTCATCCTGAAAGTTTTAGCACCGTCAGTGCCAGCCAACGGCTCCGTTTTTCGTAAAACGAACCCGCCTAGCTTGTTTCAGGCAGAGAAAGTTTTAAAGGAGTCGATTGTCGTGGGAATTGGAAATTGGCAGTGGGAAAATCTGGATGAAAAGGGTACACAAAGAGTTAATGAAGTTCACACATAGGCAAATTGTGAGGGCTGATTTTTCAATATTATTCGTCGAATAGTTCATACGAAATTGGAATATATTCCAGAACAAATTCGAATTTTGTATGGACTATCCTAAGAATAAATTTTATCTGACAATTGAAAAGGATGAGTATGTTTTATACGAGTATCTATAAATAGAATAACTGATAGATATGGCTCATATATAAAAAGACAAACTTTAGCGACTTGACCGAAATTGATTTCATTGATTCTTATTGAACAGTTTTGTGCTAACTACTGTATTGAAGACTGAAGTATCCCCGCTCTCAAGCAATCAATTCAAATGTGTTTTCATTCCAAACATACCTAACCTTCTAAAGTAACTGGGAAAAAACCAATTATGCAAATGCATCAACTTGTGGCCGTCTTTTAACTTCAATAACATAAATTCACTTAAGTTATGACAGCTGTAAGTGCCTAATTAGTTTTTGGAGGTCCCGAACCTCTTTCATTAACGCCTTTAAGAGCCGTAAGAAAAGATTGTCACAGTGTGTAAAGTTCATGGTTCAGATACTGATAGACACGATGGCTTCTATTGTATCGTCGTCATTAATAGGCGACCGAGCTTTGCTAAGTAAGATTATCTCGTTTGGTAACTGCTATTATAATTTGCCCTGTAAAAGATAAAAGGATATTAAATTTCATTTAGTACTTTCGAAGCATTTTAGAATCATAACATTTATGATGTCGACTGACCCAACGTTAGGTCATACAACGCTTCAGGCAGAGGCCCGATGAAATACATATGTAGCCTATGTAGGTATGCAAATCACCTCTGTACCTACGTAATATCGCAATGAGTCGACACGCGGATAACATGTACATTTTATGTACATTCTATAATTACAGCCTACGAATTTGTCAGTCAAAATTGACCTTTAGTTTTCGAAAGCTGGATCGTGACCTCTTAGGTGATTGAATACTCTCAGAAATTTTAAAAGTCTAAAATGGATAAAATATGTGCCATTAATAATTTGCTGCCTTCTAACCTTCTAAGTATTTTTTTTGGGACTAGTTGCAAAGAAAGGTGAAAGAAAGTATTACGACGATTATCTCTTCTTTTTCATCGTGTACCTAAACTATACCTACTATACACACAAAAGGTGCACATCTGCACCTTTTATGTTGCTGACAAATAAATAAATTTTAGATTATGTTTGTTAAACATAAGTACTTATTAACAGCCGTTAAAATGTTTTTTAGTACATTTTTGAAATCGCTTGTTTTTTTGAATAAACTTACTGTTTAAGAAGGATAACACTCCTTTACAAATTAGAAACGTCCTTCTTTCAGGTAGCCAAAATTAGATATTTTTCATGTTTTTCCAATGCCTCTATTTTCACACATACGAGTACACGCAAATTGATTGCATACTGCCAATGTCAAATTTGACTGTAACGTCAACTTGCCGCTCACTTTGCGGTCGGCATGACCGGGGTGGGCTGAATGCAATGGTCATGACCTGGCTGTTTTCAAACTAACTTATCCATACTAATGCGAAAGTAGCTCTTGTATCTGTATGTCTGTTACCTCTTCATCGCTTAAACCGCTGGACCAACCGAATCGCTGGCAGAAGTTAGTAAGTATAGAGACAATGTAATTATATAAGACTGTCAATCTCCTTACATTACGGCGTACATCAGAAATAGTAATTTTCATACTTCGCCTGTACAGCGCCATGTAGATGTAGTTCATGGAGTTCAAATTTGTATACAGGCTACCTATATAGGCAGCGACATCTATTATCGCACTTAACACTTATTTCGGACGTACGCTGATTTGTTTGCAGGTTGTCATTCTAAGTTTACCTTACTTCTTCTATAGTAAGTCTTAATAATATTATACCTAAAGCTGAAAGTTTGTGTTTAGTTGTTTGGATGTTTGTTGCTCAATCACGCTAAGACGGCTCGATTAATTTGCGTGAGGCATACAGATAGTTTAGCCAGAAATCCCGGAAAATCCCGTAAAAGACCCTCACTCACACAGAAACTCATTGGACGGACCCCGAAAATGGACTTTGGATAGAAATCCCGGAATTCCGTTAATCCCAGAAATTCCGAGCAATTCCTGGAAAAGGTTTTAAAAATATCCTGGAAAAGGGGCTTTGGAAATTTAGTGTTAAATTCCCTGCAGACAAAGACGCGGGTAAAAGCTCGTATAAAATAAAAGTCTAGTAGAAGAATACTTAGCCTCGCGGTGTGCTTAAAAAGTCATACTTGTCCTCATTTCAATTGAAATACCTACCTTAATAAATAAATATCTGTGATTCTAATTTTACGTGATAACGTCACGCTTAGGCCAATCGTGCCTCTCTAACGCTTGTTCCGCGCTCTCGCTTGCACCCGTAAAGTTCCTTTTGCGTCATGTTTTTTCGTGCGCGTAGCCGGCGTTGATCGATTAAGTTAATATAAGACGTTATCACGTCAAAAAAACAAATGAGCTCCTCCAAAAAAAATGGTCATAGTGATTAGCATACAGATTGTAAACGTTGTTCTTAATATCGAAATAAAACATTTAAAACAGTCGTCGATAGATTTGAAATCGGAATGAAAGTCCCTAGTTAATTGATATTTTTGCCACAAGTTTGAGGTCTGTTGATGGCTATCGATCACATTCAGTCTTGTTTTTGCGCTATTGTTGAAGGCATTGAACGACGCCCACGCAAAAGCTTGAAAAGGCTCTTTGAAACGCCACAGCTATTAATCAAGCGTAATATGACCAAACAAAATAATTAACTTGACATGTTGCGATTTTGTTATTAGGTAACGTGGCTATTTTTGGTGCGCACTGTGTGATTATGATTTCATCTGTTAACGACTCAGAAGCTTAAGGGCAAATTAAATTAATCGACTCTCACATCCACTGACAAATTGTATAAATATACTTGGTTTTTTATGCAACTTATTTAACTACTAAGGAAATTGTAGAATAACAAAATTCGATACTCTTCGGCACATACCAAGAAGACTAGTTCATCGGCATCAGCATATCATTGCATATTGAACGATCATCATCATCTTCTTCATCATTATCATCATCAACAACAACAGCAACAACAACAACCTGTAGCAGTTCACTGTTGGACATAAGCCTCACCCAATGTACGCTATTGAGCTCTGCAAGGCGTGCTGCATCCAATATACACCGGCCACCTGGCAACAGGGCGTCCCCACACTGCATTGGCCTTAACGTGGTCTCCACTCGAGAACGCGTCTACTCCAACGATTATCAGTTCTCGCGACTGGACTGTTTGACTTCGGTTTCGCTGTCTTATTACAACGAACATAAACTTACGCAGATGTTCTAAAAAATAGTCTAAAAGATTTTATAGAATGAATGGTCGTCGACATACGTGCACCGCTATCAGATCGGTCATAACATTTGACGCAATCTGTTGGGTGCATTCGAAACTTTTCTCATAACATTTGCTCCACCAACTTTAACCTCAACTTTCGTTTAGAACTGACCAAAGTCTGCATACATTAGCATAATAATTTCGCTTCATTTAAATAATGGATATAAAAAAAACGAAAACGAGAACGATTGTTGGAGCCGTTGCTGCGCAACGTTTATCTTGTGTTGGCACATCCAATGCTTCGGTGAGAAAAAAAATAACACAATAATGATTTAGCAAGACTTTTCCGATGTGAGTTGGTGGGTAAACCCGCGCTGATTCAACTGTTTCAGACAGATCTGATGGCCTAGTGTAGTGTCAAGGTACAAGTACCTATTAATAGTAAATCATACTTTTTGTCACTTTCAATCATATTTAAATTGAAAAGAGACGAAAGTCCATCGCATGTCAAATAAGTGTTGTGCCTAATATTAATTCCTTGTCTAATAATTGAATCCGCATAATCCCTGAGATACGTGGATGATTTTCTTAATACACAAATTAACATAACGTCATCGATGTAATTCCCAAATGTATGATGCTAATCCCAAAAATGTCTTGGCACGTTTGAGTCTGTCATACTCACTTAAATCTTAATTTTTACAAGGTTTCATGGTCTGAATCTTTTTTCTTCTCGTGTGAATTTAAATTAAGAATATTGAATAGATACCAACGACTGCTCTCCAGACCCGGTTCTTAGTGTTCTTACCTATATTAAAATTTGACAGATTGTTTATGGAGCAAATTCCGTAGCCGAGGCGTTTTGTGGATATAGGAAATTAGGAACCGGGCGTTACTCGTCTTCGGTTGAAGTGATGATACTGATGACGATGCTTTCAGAGATCATACGCTTAATTCCTTTAACTTGGCGCGATAAAGGAAACCAGTACCTACCCAATCGGTGCGGCATCAACAGAACATTAATTTACTGTAAAACAATTTATCGTAACGTGTTAAACTTATTACATCCGCAATTACAAGCGCATTGTCTGAGAAAATTGCTGCGAATTTCATTCATTGTTGGTAAACTGATATTTTTTCGCAAAGTCGGTTATAACTATAAAATTGGGGTCGAAAATTGTGAAAATTCTCACTTCTGTTTCATAACATTAGGATACTAATTAAAAAGAAATCAATTTCGACTCGCATTCATAAACATTTTACTCCTTTAATCACTTCAGTACCTATCTTACAAACGTACACATAGTACTTGTGTAATTGTTTTTGGTGTTAATTAATAGGTAGTACATTACAGACCTAGGGTGGTGAATTCGTAAATGTCTTTGGTAAGTACATATATTTATACTTTAAAAGAGTACTTATTTATGTACTTTTTTTAGCCTATTTGAATGTCCCACTGCTGGGCAAAGGCCTCTCCCGTGACCTTCCAACTCACTCTATCCTCGGCCATTGTAGGCCAGTTGTTGTTGAACGTGTCCAGGTCGTCCCGCCACCTCCGCCCGGGCCTGCCTCGCCGTCGCTGAGCGTTCTGTGGCACCCACTGCGTAGCAATATGTACTTATATGTACTTAGGTATTAGTATTATGTATCTATATGTATATTATATACTGGCTTCTGCCCGCGACTTCGCCCGCGTGGAATTCCATACAAAGCTGCGCAATGCGCATGGTCCTTTCTTTAAGTACTTACAGACCTAGGGCGGTGAATTCGTAAATGTCCCAGATCGCAGGTTTCTGTGGCCCGAACCGAAGGGCCATAAATATGCGATCTGGGGCTTTACGAATTACCGCCCGTGGTTTGTCAAAAGTTTTACGTCTTGCCTTGGCCAGAAGTGAGATTTTCTCTCCGCGTAGCGGGCAGGAAATCCCACTTTCTGGCCAAGGGTGATGTAATAGTACATTACACACCTAGGGCGGTCAAGTAAAGAAAGTCTCAGATCGCGGGTAATTGAGGCCCGAGCCGGAGGCGAGGGCTATAATCAAGCGGTTTGAGGATTTCTTTACGACCGCCCGTGGTTAGTATACGATTTTACGTCACCACCTGGCCGTGAAGAGGGATTTTTCGTAGCGCCCAAGGGCGGTAAATCCCGCTTTTCGGCCTGGTGTGACGTAAAGATTATTTACCTCAGATGATTATATCCTTGTAGTTAATCCAGGGTACGGAGGAAATCTGATAAGTAATGTATATATATTTTAATTTACTTATTGTAAAATTGCCGTTGCTTGTTGCTATTATGTATACATCCGTAACAGAATCACCGAGTGCGGTTGCAACACTTAAGCAGTGGAGCAGCTCCGCGTTTCGCCGTAGATGTTCTTTCTTCACTCGTGCTAATAAGCGAACATATGTTTGTGGACCTTGCTGGACTCTGGTTTCCTTACTCAAACTGAAATACTGCTTAGTCATAGACATTTGAGTTTGTCTGTTCTTATGTTAACCTTCACTCTAGAACGTTTGAAAAGCTCGTTTGCGCCTCAATGAATGAATTTACTACATAAACTACGTTCTTAAATTACGACTCGAACGAATTGGCTGCGTTGGCGCAGCGACTTGCGCAACTCCTGTAAACTATGATTTGCAACGCATATCAAATAGATTAATACCGATTTGAACGACATATAATTAAACTGACTCACATGACAGAGGGTCGGGGCTTCAATCCCTGCTCGCACCTCGGAGTTTACTCATTTGCAAACTTAAATTTGAATTAATTGAATGTAATGTACCACTGAGTGGTAAATTCTTTTTCTGACGTGTAAAAGTAATGTGGCCAATTTGCTGAATAAATGATTGAATTGAATTGAGATTTTCGGTGAAGGAAATTTACCTCTGAGCTTTTCAGTGAGAAACACCGTGAGAAAACCGCATGCATCTGAGGAGTAATTCAAGGAAGTGTATGTCATCCACCAAATCCACGAATCGGAACTGGGACTGCGTGGCGATAATAGCTACTTTATACATACTGAGAGAAGGAGGCCTGTGCCCTACTCGGTACAAGCCTCCTTCTGGACGTCTTCGGCTGAATTGATGATGATGGTATGGTCTAAGACTGAACTGATAGATGCATAAACAACGCGTTGACGATTCGATCCATAAATCATATAGTGATGTAACTATCTAGTTTCTTTATTCGTGTAACGGCTACAGATCGATAATGGCTTCGGATTAACTATGGGGAGACAATTGCTTGTCGATATTTTGGCGGGTATAGTCGCGAACAGAAATATTATTATAAATTATTATTATTGCCGGTCTTTTGCCACTCGCAAAGTCAAATTCAATGATTTTTATTGTGACCAGAAAATTGTGTCCGCTTTATATTTGATAGAAATAAGAAAGGAAGATCTACGATTGGAACGGAAATGAACTACCGATATGTGTTTTTGATCATTTAATATTTAGTTCATTACAGTGCGATCATTGAATAATGTCTTTCAAAGTATTATTTATCTTTGTTGAATGACTGCTATGCTATCATTTACAAAGATAACCATTTGGTTTTCAGTATACTTTGGCGTGTCATTGGTGTAAAAAAGAAATAAAAGGGGAACCAGAATACAGCCCTGAGGAACACCTTTCGATAATTCTACCTTACAGATTGAACAGAACATCCACTGTATTCCAGCGATCTTCACCATGTCGGCACTCCATCTTTCCTCGCGTTGGTTTTCTTTGCATAAAAACTCCGTCGTCAATTTTAAACCTCAGTCAGAGTTAGCCGATGAAACGTCGCCCCACAGGCTTGAGAGTCGCTAGGTAACCAAACCTTTAGGTATGATTAAGGTATTACCGCATATGTAGTGTGTACAATCTTTTTAAAAATAGTATGCATATTAAATTCACAGCTTAAATCCCTTTCAGCGGCGCCAGTACGCGTTTTGAAACAATACGCGCGCTATCCAAGATACCGATCGACAAATATAATTGTGGTCATCTGCTTATTGTCTGCGATCAATGGCCACTTTCACCGCGCCAGGAAGTTGTTCTAAGGTTAGCGATGGTAAATCCCTTGTGTTGTTCCAATTGGATTATCTGTTGTGTTAATGCGCTAGGGTTTATTTGGTAACTCTAAGATGTAAGTATTTGTGTTTGATTATTTATTTATTAAAGTGTATTCACTTTTCTCATAAAACTGCAATATGACGAAGGTATTTGAAACGAAACGTACGGGCTGAAATCAGAAAGCCTAGTACTGTTTACTAAGATGTAATTTTCGTATTTCTTTTGCGATATTGAGGTGGATTGAAGATTGGACGACTTTAACTTGAGATCGCTGGACATTTGAGGACATTCTCTTGAAACGAAAATTTTACTTTAAATGGACAAAAAACGTTCACGGTTAGGGATAAGTAAGTTAGTAAATGTCAATACTAGACTTCAAACTTTTTATTTCAGCATGTCCTTTTTAAAACAACTATAAATTACCTGTGTATTCTGACAAATAAATGACTAGATTTGATTTGATTTAATCATAATTAACGACGAAGTCTCGACGTTTTATGGCTTTTAGAATCATAGAATATTGATTCTATCCATTCTATCATTTCTATCTATTGGAGAGATAAAATATTTATGTATGAGTACCTACTGTAGGTATTGTTCAATAAAAGAATTTCCTTACCCAATTGTCATAATTATGAAAAACAGATTTCATAGATACCAAAAAATTGGCAGCCAAGTCGGCATGCGCTTGCGCAAGTGATGTGTGTTTTAGGGCGCTAGCGAATCGAATTAGACTGTACGCGATAATTGCATGGAACACAGCGGTGTTTATCTGTGACCAAATCTCAGCGATTACATACGACTATAGGTAGGTACACACTTTCGCTTATGATGTATTTTTTATACAGCGGAGTTTACAAGCGAGTTCTCATGTCACCTGATGGTAAGTGATCACTGAGGCCGTGGACAAATGCAGCGGGATTACATTTGCCATCCGTTTATATGCGGTTTAATACCGGTAGCTTTTCAATACGAGTTCAATTGACAACATTTCAAAATTTTAGTAGGGCGTAATTTGAAAACCATTTCGGTAAAAGGAGTCAATTAAAAAAAAAACGGATTTTTAGCTAGAGTGGTTTTCTATGCTAGTAATTGATCATGCTACGACGATGCTATGCTTCTGTCCGCCACTTCGCTGGCGGTGAATTGAAGCCCAGCGGTTTAAGCGTGAAGAGGTACCTACTTACAGACAGATACTTTCGAATTTATAAGATTACCTCTAGTATGCATTTTCTAACGTCGCAAACTGTAAATAATGCTGTAATTAAGGAATTCTCTTAGCGCCCTTATGCCCCATTGCACAAAGTGGTCAATTTTAAACTTCAGATTAGTCTCTTAATTCAGGATTTTTGTATCAACTTAACTCGAACGTTTAAATCTCTGAACTTGTTTCTGGGATCGTTTGTAGAAATAAATATAGGAAGAAGGGAAGATTGCTAAACAAGTGTCACGTTATGTTATGTCAATAGTAGGTAGGTAATATATACAGTGATACGCCGGATCGGTCACCAGGAAGTGCGCGGGCAAAGTCCGTGACGGAAGATTCACTTCGGCAGCGGCATTGCGTTTGGCACTTTGGCCATCCGTTTGTGATGCGGATTACGACCAGTTTTTCAATACGAGTTAAAAACGCGTGACGCGCGTAAGGTTCGGTTCCCTAAAGAAAAACTTCGGAATAAAAAGAATTTCTGGATTGAAATTCTAATTCCACAATGTTATTCAAAACACGATTCCTATTAATGTAACTACTCTTTTTGAAAGCTTTTCGCTCATTTTATATGCGCTGTAAGAACGATATCTAAAATTCTATTCTGTACATTATTTTCTCACAATAATTGCTCCAGCCAAACCCTAATAATACTATGCTCGACTTGGCGGGGGCACTCCCGTGTCCCCAAATTTGAAGAAATTTGTCCAGAATTCAATTAAATTCGAATTAGTAAAACTTGTGGTAATTGACTTTGTGTTAGGTATGAATAATAAACTGTTTAAAATAGTTTTTATTGGTTTTTAAAAGTTTATACAGAAAATAATAAGTTAAAAAATTCAATAGGTATAAACTACAAATAGCATTTAAATTTACAGAGATAATAATTAAAACTAAACAATAACCTAAAAACCTAAATTATAGGGCCTTTCGGAAGGATTCCCATCACGCAGGCAGCATTCCCTCGCTGTATGGCAATAGCCAGTCTTTGCGCGAGAAAGCTGTCGGCGCGAGGGTCTCCCGTTGCCTCCCTCAAGCGCTTCCCTAGCTCCCTGTGGAGCCCCAGCGCCCCATGACCCCAGAGTCTCCACTCCGAAAGGTCACAAACTCATAACTCGAGCCTAGGCAGCTATAATATTTATTATATATGTATTTTTCGATTCTTTTCAAATTTTGAAATGATGTTTTTTATTTCGCATCATCATGATATCATGAAAAACTAATAACGTAATTAAAAAAACACATTGAATTAAAATTGATTCACTACTTCTACTATGTACTTACTTAGATTTAGAGTAGGTATAAGTGGTCGCAATAGACGATAATGATGCGTTATCGATACAGATCACGAAGTATAGTCAACGTTGATGTCTTTATCGCCGCCGGTCTATGTCGGTTATAGAATGTTAAACTGGTACAATGACAAAATGTCTGAGAATCTTTAGGTAAGCACTCGTTGAAAGATGTTGAAGATTTTTATTGTGCATTGGCCTTAAGGATTGAAGCCGTGGTGGCCTAGTGGTTCGATCTACCGCCTCTCATGCAGAAGGTCGGGGGTTCGATTCCGGCTCGCACCTCTAAGTTTACTTATGTGCGAAATTCAATTTGAATTTACCACTGAGCTTTTCGGTGAAGGAAAACATCGTGAGGAAACCTGCACGCATCTACGAAGTAATTCAATGATGTGTGTGAAGTCCCCAATCCGCACTGGGCCCGCGTGGGGACTATAGCCCAAATCCTCTCGTGATGAGAGGAGGCCTGTGCCCAGCAGTGGGACGCAAATAGGCTGTAGTAGTAGTAGTAAGGATTTTTAATGTCGTTTTATTTTACTCCATTAATTTCATCATAAGAAAAATATTCAGTAGCAAATTCGTTTATCAACTGTCATTTTCTTTCATCATATTAAGAAATATTCGATTGATAGAATTACTAAAGTTTCTTATTAATATTCTCTCTCAGTTGTATGTGTATCTCGTCAGTTGAAATATGCGAAAGTAACTCTGTCTGTCTGTCTATTACCTGTTTACGCTGAAGCCAATGGTGTGATTTGTATACAACTTGTTGTGGATTCTTTGGTATAGGCTACTTTTTAACCCGGAAACTTGCAAAGTTCTTTCGGGGACGCGATAACCGAATTCCACGCGGGAAGAAACTTAGTGTGTGATAAACGCGAAAGTTTAAGAATATTGAAAACTTCGAGTTGTTAAAATCGCCCAGCCACTTCTCAAACTGGCCGACTTGGAAGCATCGGGCTTCCGTGGCGCAACCATATTACGACCGTTCCCTATCTTATTTGCCTTCACAGACAAAGCTCTTGTATGACATAATTGTTATGAGAGCGTGTACTGCGGTATGTCATCTTTACAGACCACTAGCTTTATGTTCTCCCATCCGCGGTTTATATTGGAGAACATTTGTTTGTTTGACTTGTGTTTATGAGGCTTATGATTTTCGTGTTTGAGAGCTCTTCCTGGATCGCATCATTACAAATAAATGAAGTAAAATAGAAGACAAGTATTTTTGCATTTATAATATTAAGTACTAGCCGATGCCCGCGAACTTCGTCCCGCGCAGACTTAGAATTTGCGTACCGGATGATACTATAGGTACATATAGACAGATTAGTTATAGAAGTATTGAAAAATTGGTTTGACCCGTGGAAAACCCGTTCCCGTAGAAATATCGCGATGAAAACTATCCTATGTTATTCCCGAGATCTCAAGCTATCTCCATACCAAATTTCATCCAAATAGGTCCCGTCGTTGCGACGCGAAGGAAAGACAAACAAACAAACACACTTTCACCTTTATAATATTAGTATGGAAGTATCGATATGCACTCCACACTGATTGGGTGATTTTCTATAATTTCTGGTTTCTCTTAATGTACGGAAACTTAGGGGATGGACTTGTGATTGTATACGCTTTAACCTACTCTTAAAAGTGTGAAAACGCAAATAATAAATAAGTAAGTTTATGAAAACGGCGGGCCGCACTTCAAAATTCACCTGGGATTGTTTCCAAAAAATACTTCCACAGGAATCTCAAGGATCCGAAATGCTTACGTTGAAGAATGTTCGACGCTTTTATGAAGCTTGTCATAAATTCATCAAAAAATGTTGGGTTCGGATTTATAAAATTATTAAATTTGTTGGTTGCGTTTACCTCGATGTACCTAATTAGTAAATTTTCATATCTTTGACTGAGGATTATGAGTCTAACTGAAAGCTGATATATGCATATTTTTACCTAATTACGAATAATTACTAAAGAACTTGTGATTTTAGCGCTCTGTATGTGTCTGTGTGTGTAGGTAGATATGTTTGCATTTATGTGTGTTTCGCCTTAGCTTTTTTGACGCAAAGATATTATGAATCCATCTATTTATTACTTTTGTCAGAGTGGCATAGAGGAGGCTTGCGCTTGCTTGGCGCTTGGCGTGCGAGAAGTACTCGTACGGGGATCGTTACCCCGCACCTCCACCATGTGACAAGAAACTGGGGGATCGTCAGATGGTAGTGCGAGGTACTCCTTGAAGTTAAATAAATAAGAGGAAGTATAATTATCACTTTTATATTCGTTTTAAAATGGGGCCTATGTTCACATGTGCGCGCTGCTACAACGAGCTTCAGACTAATACTATACGTTCTAGAATGGCTTTCTTTTTAATATTCAAATAATCAGTAATTCTAGAACGTTTACAAAACTACGCTCCTAACGAGTTAGTATAGCGAGGGCTATACTAACTCTACAGTACATAGACTAAAAAATCAATATGACGGATTTTAGACACATGATACCTAGTAGGGCTTTAGAAAAACTTTTCTGTCGAGTAGCCGTTTCAAATGAAAGAGAAAATTCCTAGTATGGAGGATGAATAATTTCATAGAAAAACGTATTTTTTTACAGGTAATTAATTAAATTGTTGACGGTTTTTGGACTCGAGCTTTTAATGGTAGTGCCAAAGTAGAGTGTAATTATTGAAGCCGTCGAAACGCTCAAAATTCAAAATCGATTATTCATTTAGGGAATTACCCACGTATAGGGGCACTTTTACTTTTACTCGTCAATAATTAATTTACCACCAAAATCGCTCACACGCTAAGTTAGGCTAGAATAGGACTGTGTACGGTTCATTCTGGCTGTAATTCGGTCTTTCAGTTCCTAATACAGCTACCAAGCTGTCATCATTGTAGAGATCTACTATCTAAAGTCCCGCGCCTTCACTTTTCAAAACGCTTCAATGTTTTTATTATTATTTAAAAAGCACCACCAACACTCTCAACGCATAGTTGATGGCTGTCTCAGCACGCACACATGTGTTGAGAGTGTTGGTGGTTCTTTTTAGATACATCGCAGCGTTTTGAAATGCTAAGGCGCGGGACTTTAGATAGAAGATCTCTATGTCATTATTGTTTCAAGTGACAGCAAAATGGTCGGCGAATTGATATATGCATGCCCGTGCGACCTGAACGGATAAATCACGATACTTATACAGGATCAATCCAAACATTTTGACCAGTTTCGAAACCTGGTCATGTATGAGAATTAAAAACAAACTACAGTTTAAAAAAGTTTTAAATACAAGCTTTCATCAAAGCACTCGTCAAGGCGGATCAAACGAGTCTAAACTCGATGGGGTTGTGTCGTTTAACTACCGAGTTCCTATGGCCAGCTTCCGGTTCCACCATCAGATCAGCTCCATGTCATAATAATATTGCATTGTCATCCGATTTACACATGCATGCAAAATTTCAGCTCAGTCGTTACCGGGAAGTGGATCAAATTTACTTGCAAGATTTGATTACAGACAAACAAACATCGGGACAGGTGAAACTAAATAAAATCTTGTAACAATTTGAATGCCATTTTAATTAAGCCAAAAATCGACCCCATGGTTCTTAAAGAACAGATTTCGCAATCATTGACTGAGATGGTGGGACGTTTGATTTGATTTAGTAATAATTAATAATAATAATTAATTGTATTTAATAATTAGGCAAGACATGATATTATGGAAGGTAATATGGAGGGAAGAAGAGGAAGAGGTAGACCTTTTTTTTTCTCCAAAATTGACTAAGGAGGGAGACCGTATACATCTCCTAAACTTGTGTTGTATGATTTAATTTTAGACTGTACAACTTTAGGTTACCTAGAGACGTATACAATCTCGAAACATTTGCGATTATTATTATTATTATTATTATTATTAGTTATACTATATTATTTTAAAGTTACTAACAACATATGGATACCCCTGATGTCCGAAATAAAGTTATTATTATTATTATTATACATATTTAGATAAGTACTGTCATTAATTAATACTTCCATTCATTTTTGTACCTAATATAAGACCATCTCTAAGATCTTGGATTTAAGTTTAAGTAAGGGAATATACATCCCTTAAGTGTAATTTTAGTATTTATTTTTGTACATATCTGTATGTTTAAATTTAAAAAAAAAAGGCCTTCTGCTGAGTTTGTTGCGGCGTTTCTTCTCATGCAATGGGTCTAGGAAGCGCTGGTAAATTCATTTCTTTTAAATTCATTTAAAAGTGCCCAGATGTGGCCTATTTGCTGAATAAATATTTTGATTTTCATTTTGATTTTGAAGGAAAAAGCAAATGCCCCGTCTTATCAAGACCTGATAAGATGGACACAGGATAGAGGCATGGCGATTACTCCACCGACAAGAGCACAGCAGCTCTTAAATAAAAAAAGAAGTAGGTACTGACCCATTTGACGGCCGGATTGGTCCACTTGGTAGTGACCCTGCCTTCTGTTCCGACGGTCGCGGGATCGAGTCCCGCTCGAACCATAATGCAAGCCTTGCTTAGTTTGGGGCTAGGTCAATATGTGTGTAATGACCCAAGATATATTATTTATTTATTATTTATTTATTTGGATTGATGTGGATGTACCTACTCTGTGAGATTGATCAATGATCATTCTGTAGAGTACAGGCATTACAACCATCGAAGTCGAGCACGTCCAACGTGCGTGTATTTTCTAAATTGATTATTGACTTACGACTCTGGTATTATCCATACAAATATTATAAATGCGAAAGTAGAAAAGTCTGTATGTGTGTCTGTAACCTCTTAAAGCTTAAACTGCTGGACCGATTTTGATGAAATTTGATATGGAGATATTTACTTTTTATCCCGGAAAATGCATAGTTCATTCGGAAACGTGATAAAAATTCGCCGAAACCGAAGACGCGGGCAGAAACTAGCAACAAATAAATAACTACTTACTTGAATGCACTATTACGACATTAATTATTCGAGCAATTTTAATGTCATACTTTTGACAACAATCAGATCTGTATAAAAATATTTATATACAGATGTGACACATATGTGTTAGACTGTATTTCCCAGTACCTACCTACTCTAAACGACGCCTTTCTATATTGTATGGTTACCAGTGACTTCGTGATAGTACATACGTACTTAATAGTACTTAACTACCTACAAGTATTACATGTAGTTTATACACTTACGCTTTAGTTCATACAAACAATATAGCAATTCGCAAAAAAATATGAGATTGATCACTAAATCTATGATAAAGTATCCTTATTAAATGCTTTACTAGATGGACTAAGCACGCGCTGACAATTATTATTAATAATTGATGGAATAGTTTTCATCACAAATTTTAAAATAGGGATTCTCCCTATTTTAAAATTTGTAATGAATACTATTCTAAAACTATTTACTAATAAATATATGAGAAGTTCACTTTAATTCTTCTTTAATACTTCATGAAAGATCACAAACAATTAATTTTAATATTACCTTACCCATTATTACCATAATAACTAAACGAAACATACCAAAGCTTTAACTTTAAAATAAATTGGTCTTGATCTAACTAAAAAAACACTCCGCAAGACTTCAATAAAAATATACCTTTTCTACTTACTTCACAGCGCGCTCAGTATTTAGACTAAAACACGAACTAAGACTAAATTAAAGAGATTAAAAAAAACCTAAACCAAATAAGTAATAACAACGATAACCCATTTCCGAACCAAATTCAACTTCGAAATTCGAATTTATAGCCGGCTATGTTTAACGATCATAAAAAAAAACTATTTAAAAATAAAGTCTCTCTGGCCAGTAGTTGCGACCGCGCTTCGCGGGCTCCTGAACGAAATAACAAACACGCTTCACATGCTGCACTAAGAAGAGTTGCCAAAAAAGTTAAAGGTCAAGAGTGAACGGCTTTTGACGAGGGTTTCCATAATATACATTTTTAAAGTAATTATCTAATTTATTTTGTTTTTGCTTTTGTTTCTTTGTATTTAATGAAAACGTCCCAAAATGTGTTTAGTCATCCCCATACTAATGATTGTCTCTCTATCGTTACCTTGTCACGCTACAAACGCTGAACCGATTTAGATGAAATTTGGTATGGAGATAGCTGGACATAGGCTGCATTTTATCCCGGAAAAACGCATAGCACTCGCGGGAACGCGATTAGTACCGAATTCTACACGGACGAAGTCGCGGACAGAAAGTAGTCCATACATAAGTTTTAGAATACCTCACAAGGATGCCTTGGATCATACAATAATCTTATTTTCTACCCTATTAAATATGTTCAACTGATATTGACCAGTAAGATACAGGTGGTACAGGCATCGGCACTTGAGCTTCGATGCGTAGAAGTCAAAAATAAGGTCTCATCGGGAGAGGGGCGCGGGACGCAGGGGGCTTTGTCGTGCGTGCACGCTTATTGGCCCATCAGTCGTAAAAATGCGTAGCAATCCCCTCTACTTATGCTCACCGCTCAAGTTACGTGCCGCGACCTATATACTGTGCCCCTGAAAATCAACGTCGCGGGTAGCCACGGCATAATGTTGAGCGGTCCCCTTTTTGGTGCTCATCGATATATTTTAATATTTTTTTCTTCAAATTTTCATGTGTGTTTTGTATATCGATGTTACTCCAAATAAATATTTCTATTCTATTTTCTAAATATGTATTTCTATCCTAATAGTCCTACCTACTTTTATGAAAAGCTATCTAAATGTGCGAAAGTCTCTTTTTTCCTTATTGCCACACAGTAGGTATGTCTGACTGTACTTTGTTACGTAGAAGCCATTAGAAACAGATTATTTCTAAAAAGCGCAGTTTCGCAACTTGCACCTATATGCATAATTATTTATTCAAGAACACAAACTCGAGAAGCAACCTTTCTTTTGCTAATGCATTTTAATGGCATGCTGAATAATAATAAGATTCGATATTTAACAATGGAATTCGGCGTCTCGTGAAACTCGAGAAAACGACGGTATGTAAATATAAATATTTATTATACTCGTAGTCAATGAACCGACAGTAATGAACGGGTAGCGCATTCTATGATGGATAGCTCCTACAACAATAGCCTGTTTATGTCCCACTGCTGGGCACAAGCCTCCTATCATCCCGATATGGTCCTACGCCACCCCATTGCGGAAGCGACCCCATAAGTAACTTTCAACGCGATGTTTTCCTTCAGCGAAAAGTTCAATGGCGAACTTAAATTATATTTAGGTAGGTAAAGTTACTGTGATGCCCGAGCTTCGAAAACCCGACTCTGCACTACAGGCGATGGGGTAAACCTACTAAGCCACCACGGTTTACTACACAATGACATCTCAGTAGCACTACCATGAGTTTACAGTGACCGTACTCGCTAGCGACTACGTAAACGATTTGTATGAAGAATTTTAGTTAGCGGATTGGGCTATAGTCCCCACGCAGGCCCAATGCGGATTAGGGACTTCAAGTATTATTTTAAAGTATTATTAGTTTTAATAGTGCTAATAAATCAAATTGATTATTTTTCGTGAATAAAATAACGCATAATTTCACCTTTATTAGATTTTCCACCTTTTTATCTCTGGATATGGAATGAGACGATGATAATTAGTAGTAAGTATACCTATTAAAGAAGACTAGTTAATTGAGTCATTTTGCTACTTGATTTATTAGCCATTAAATAATGCTTAACTATCAAACTGATCTGAATAAGATATGATTATCTAATACTCATTGAGGTGACGACTTCCGTACAAGTACCTAGTTAGTTAATCTCCTATACCTACCTCAATAAGTATTCATACTAATATTATAAATGGGAAAGTAACTCTGTGTATATGTCTCTCTGTTACCTCTTCATCCTAAAACCGCTAGACCGATTCAAGTAGATGACATTTGCTATGGAAATATTTGGAGTCTCGATGAAGGACATAAGCTGCTTTTTATTCCGGAAAAACGCATAGTTTCCGCGGGAACGCTATTACCGAATTCCACGCGGACGAAGTCGCAGGCAGAAGCTAGTTAGTAAATATCCTTGTCAATATGCCAGAAATGAGCAATTACGTTTGTGTTTTCGTAATTATTTGCTTTTTTCCAGCCTGCGGTTTTGATCGATTTCGCGTTTCTCTGACCTACACCAAAGTTCAGTATTACATACGCCGTTACGTTGCCTTTATTTCTCGTGATATATCATTATTATTACCGGCCATGCCAAACGTAGTGGCATGATGAGCTGCCACAACAACAGCCTATTTCCGTCCCACTGCTGGGCACAGGCCTCCTTTCAACACGACAGGATCTGGGCTACACATTGCAGTCCACACGCAGACCCAAGGGTACTTTATATCTCGAAATGACTCCGGAGATAAATGTCAAGATGTCTTGATTTCCTCAAGACATATTTCTTCAATTATACGTTATTGTCAAGAAAGATTTTGTTTTTGTATAAAAAAATTACATGGGTAATTTCACTGTTTAGGTAAATACTTCGATATTATTTCAGACCTATAAACTACAAAAAATACTTAGATACCTAAAAGGGTACTATGGAGGCTCTATCTTTAAGCAAAAAAAATCTCCGCACACTGGTAAAGGCACTGACTGGCCACTGTGGACTAGACACAGAACAGAACAGAATAGACACATGAACAACATCGGGGTCAGCAACACTAGAATGTGTAACGAGGAGGAAGAATCGCCCCTACACATTCTGACTGAATGCCCTCCGCTGATGCGACGCCGTTACCTCATACTGGGGAAGCATCAAATGCACCCAGAGGAGGTTAAAGCCCTCACAGCCAAGAAAATCCAGCAATTCCTCGCAGAGACTAATCTTGACTGTGAACTGTAGTCTGTGGCGATCACAATAGATCAGCAATGGTCGCAGTGATACTGGGCTCTGTAACCCTGCAAAGCCGCAACTCGGAACAATAACAAGTGTGTATGCAGCCAAAGCATCAACATATGTACACAGCGACGCTTATGACATAGCAATAGTATCGATGTCTCTACATATTGAGATGCTTTGACAGAGAACGTATTTTTGCCATTGACTTTAGTTGTCAATCACTTTTAGAAATGACAATGAATACAAATGAAGGGGTCTTTCGCTGTCCGGAAAACAATACTCACTTCTCTCATTTTACTACCCATCATTTAGTAGTGTGTACCTAAGTCGTTAGCATAAATTACATTATATAAGAAAGTACCAACACAAAGTTGTTAAAGATATGACAGGTTTGCATCGACTTTGTTTGGCTTGAACAGAATATTGGCGCGCCAAATAAAGAAATGAAAAAAGCGCATTCGTAGTTGGTACAAAACGAGTCCTTTGATTTACAACTATTTTATTTTTATGTAGCTATACCAGCATCCGTGCAAAAGTGTTTTTTTCATGAAAAAAATATGTTCATTTTTTTATTTTTGAAAAAATATAATGTTTATATAGGCATAGGACTGAACAGTTGTGACCTTGTGTCTTAGCGGTGGTAGATTGATCATAGCTGACTAGCTGACACCATCTCGGTGCCGCAGTAGGAATTTTTGGAGTAACTCGAGCTTGAACAGGATGCCAGATATCTCACGCGGTTGTACCTATAGTATCAATTCGTTAATGTGATGTAATACTTCCCACAGCAATAGAAATAAAAGCCTTTCTTCATCTATCATTCAGAATTTTGCATTGCTTATACATTTCAATACGGTTTTAAGTATTTCTTACCAACAGTGGTGCTTCCTATCCTTAAATAAGAGTACATTTTCTGCCTGTTCAGTAATAAGTTGGTATTTCCTTAATATACCTACCATGTCGCTAAATAGGGCAGTGGTGTATCACTGAGAGGATAGTAGACATAGTATGTTATCTCGCTAAATAGGGAGAAAGTGTATTTTTATTTAGGAATATGAACGCCCCATACCGTGTTCCGTGAACTCCATGTACTGTTTCGAATAGAGCCCCAGGTGTATGATGTGATGTGATGTGCAGAGTTTCTATAATCAAGATTTGTATTTCAATAAATATAAAATGCAGATAACCATGTAAGTACAGTGAATGTGTTTATGTTGTTATCATGTTCAAGGGGTCAAGCTTTATTCACATTCATAAATTTCGAGTACTTCTCAACAAGTTTTGTATGATCATGTATGACGCGATGGTTTTGATAAGACGGTTTCACGGACGTGTTGCGAAATGTATGGAAAAACATGGACCTTCCGTAAAGTTGTACGGTTGAGATATGTTTCAATTTTGGCGCCGGCTTAACCTCATTCTCGATGGCCTTTGACCATGTCGATAGAGAGAAATTGCGGCAACATATTTTCATCTGTGTTTACTATTCTACTTTTGAGGTATAATCTCAAGGTTTGAAGATTTCGAAAGAACAATTTTTTTTTTACATAATTGTAAGTATTTTAAAATCGAAAACCATTAAAACTAAAGTTACATAATACGTATTTAAAAAAGATTTTCCTGTTAGTAAATATAACCAAAGTGTTAATATTATTAAACAGCTGTGCTATGCCATTTTTGGGTATTAAGGTAAGTCAATCTGTATATTATCGGGCGATAAAAAGCTCATGTAAGTATGCTTCAAGCCCTTAATTAACGTCAGCTTAATTACGACCCACGAAAGCCGATGACCGCTCATTGTTTTCACCGAAGACGAATTCGAGTGGTGTCATTAAATTCATAACTCTCGTGCCCCGAAGGCCGGTGTTAGGAAGAGCCAGGGAGAGAGGCGCGGACACGGAGACGGTATATAAGCCCCCGGCAAGAAGTCCGGAGCATCACACAACCACGACACCTCCGCGAGACAACATGAAAGCGTTCTTGGTAGGTACCGTGCAGTGAAAGTGACTTGTGACCCGCGATTGACCCGCAGCTTCCTCGTAGTGACACAACGCCCGCACATTCGCGGTCGCTCTCGATCGCACCCTTAAGGAAGCGGGATCAGTGCACGTGACCCAAGGATTGCCTATTGGATTCTGATTAATTTGAATTGCATAATTAGTGTCCGAATTTGTTTATCTAAATGGAGTTGCAGTGCGATTTCGACATATGTTCTAAAGAGTGGTTTTGTTTTTGTAGGTATTAGCAGCCGTAGCGGCTCTCGGGTCCGCCCGGCCCGAGGCGGGCTACTCGTACAGCGCGCCCGGCGGCGGCGGCGGCCATGGAGGCGGCTTCTCGTCGGGTGGCGGCCATGGAGGCGGCTTCTCGTCCGGCGGCGGCCATGGAGGCGGCTTCTCTTCCGGCGGACTGAGCTCCAGCAGCTTCGGCATCGGCGGCGGCAGCGGCGGCGGATTCTCCTCTGGCGGAGGATTCTCCTCTGGCGGAGGATTCTCTTCGGGCGGTGGCTTCTCCTCCGGCGGCGGCGGCGGCGGCGGCTTCGGCGGCGGATTCGGCGGTGGCTTCGGAGGCGCCCCCATAGTCCAAAAGCACATCTACGTCCACGTCCCGCCCCCAGAACCTGAAGAGCAGCGCCCTCAGATCATCGGAGGCGGCGGCGTGCCCCAGAAGCACTACAAGATCATCTTCATCAAGGCCCCGGCGCCACCCGCGCCCGTCGCGCCCATCATCCCCGCGCAGGCCCAGAACGAGGAGAAGACCCTGGTCTACGTCCTGGTCAAGAAACCCGACGAGCAGCCCGACATCTCCATCCCCACCGCCGCCCCCACGCAGCCCTCCAAGCCCGAGGTTTACTTCATCAAGTACAAGACCCAGAAGGAGTCTGGTGGCTCTATTGGCGGCGGGTCTATCGGAGGTGGATCTGGTATCGGCGGTGGTAGCCTGGGTGGTGGCATCGGCGGTGGTCACGGAGGCAGCATCGGAGGCGGCATCGGCGGCGGGCACGGAGGCAGCATCGGAGGCGGCAGCATCGGCGGCGGGCACGGAGGCAGCATCGGAGGCGGCAGCATCGGCGGCGGGCACGGCGGCTCCGGCGGCGGCGTCAGCTCGTCCTACGGCCCCCCCGGCCAGTCCGGCCCCTACTAAACGGCGCGACCCCGCGCTACCATGTGATACCTGCTTCGCCGGCGATTAGTATTAAGTAGATCAAAAAATTACGGTGCCTAAATGTATTTATGTAAATAGTAATTTTAAACGTACCTTTAATTCTAGTTGTATTGTAAAATACTTTTTTTGCATAAAAAATCGATAATCGAACGAAACAATTATGTTCTCATTCCACAATCCCGTTTCAAAAATGCCCAATCGGACAGATTTGGAATTCGACCGGTCAAAAAAAGAATCAAGGTTGTTTATCGTGTCCCCACAATGGCTATTAACTTAACACAGAGCAGATAAACAGGTGTCTATGTTTGGTAGAAAGTATGTTTTCACCGGCGTGGGCGCCGCGTGTTGCGCAACCTGGAGTGTGACCCCGATTGCATAACGTCTGAAAGAGCCATCTCACATTGCGACACCTATACACAAAATTAAGAGTTTCGCCAAATATTTATTGCTCAAACCATTCGAAAATCTTCTAACAATTTGCACGTTGCCTCCTCGACATTTGAATTATAAAATTATACTTTAAGAGTTCGATAAAAAAAAGTTGCGAGTTGAAAAGGGACCCGAGAAAGAGGCGAGGTAAACAAAAATTGGCGGTGATCGTTATTGCGTAACGCTCGGAAACAGGCAAAAGCTGTTTATATTACTTAGTATTTACTGAATATTTATGACACAAGCTCAACTTTCGTAATTTCTGCTGCGTGTTCGGGCATAACGTTTAAGTTAACATGCTCGTATGGTTTGGAAAGTGAGGTAATGTTTGCTAAGAAATTTGAGTAACGAAAGTGAAATTTTCTTTTGTGCAAAATTGTGAGTAATCGATGCCGGCGGAAGGATTCAGAAGTTCGTAATGAGGTTCGGGACGTGGGGCTTAAATAAATAAAAAACCTTTTTGTATTCGTTCCCGGAAGGGTATTTAAAGGAGGCTATTTATTCTTGAAAATCTTTAATGGACTTGTGTATCTTGTCCGTTGATTACAGTAATTTAATTCTAATGACATTTTTTACAAAACATTTCTAGTATACACGGTGTGGCCTGAGCAAAAAATTTGAATGTATACCCTTTAGCTCATCAGTAATTAAGTCCAAATGGTTTCAATTAATTCTAATTAAAAACGAATTTTCCGTTATTTTCTAATAAAATTAATCGAGCCCGCAGTGTATTGCCAACATACTGTGCCCAGTCGTAATATTGGACATTTGTCATTCTTGGTTGTTTTCAATAATTTGAAGTACACTGACTGTGGGTTTTAAGTTTAAATTACTTTAGCTCCGATCAGTTCGAGATAACTGCGGGTACTTTTGAATCATCGTTGAATTTTTTTACTCCTATTACAGGCCACACCCGGTATAATGGTGTATTATCTATAAAAACTTAAGACAAATTCTTTTTAACAAAAGCGAGCTTAAGTATTTATTTAAAGGGTGTCTTCCTTGGAGTGAAAGAGAGGTAAAACGTTTAGCTAAAAAGAGGATAAACAAACTACAAATTCGATTTTTTATTTTTATTAAAGATCCAATATATCGCAGAGTTTAAAAATATATATATTAAAGGCTGCAGAAGCCAGAAGGGCTTATAAGCTGTCAGTGAGTTTAGATTAATACATAATTGTCTTATGCTAAGTAGTTTATAGTACGAACATTCATCATATATAACAATAAGAGGCAAGATATGACAGATAAGACATAGTACTTGCAAATTTAAAGCGATGTGTAGTCTATTTATACTTAGTAAGCTATTAAACCGTATACGATGAAGTGTTACAAAAAGTTCATTACCTAGTCTCGTCTAGGTGAAGAACGTAATCCGTGCTCGTTGCGCACAGAACTACATAATTATAAATTACACATCTCATGTTCCCACGTGGCGTTAGTCTGCTAAAGTTGGCACTTGGCAGGGGCTGTAAAGGCTTTATTACAGCAATTCGTCTAAACACTAACGTAATGGTCATTAGCGGCGTAACCGGAATTGTAATTGTTAGCGCGGCTCTTGCATGAACAGGGGAAAAACAGAGGCAAAAATCTTTTTTGAATTACTTCCCAGCTACTCAGCTCATGTAGATTGTTTTGCCAACATGCCTGATTCTTGGGATGAATAGAACCTTAGATCTTGACCACCTTGAGCACTATTAGAGATATTACATTCTATCCCCAATACCCAATTGTGTGGCAAAAGTCCCATATTGTAAAACTAGCCGATGCTATTCCCGTTAAAACCCGTTTCAGTGAGAATATCAGGATAAAAAGTCCTATGTTATTCCCAAGGTCTCAAACTATCTCCATACCGAATCTCATTCAAATTGGTCCAGTCGTTTCAACGTGAAGGAAGGACAAACAAACACACTTTCACGTGTATAATATTAGTATGGATAAACTCGCGTTGTATCGGTCACCTAGACTCAAATAAGTAATGCGCAAAAAATACCAACAGCGACTTAATATACCTAGTTGCCTAGTTGTAAGTACCAGAAGAAATGTCAAGTTAGAACTGTTCAAAACAGAAACGAAATGAAAAATCTTTGAAAATGAAACTTATTGTAAGATGAATTGAATGAACTTTCCAGTACCCTTAGAAACGAAACATTTGAAACTCTTAAGATATTATCTTAATATACATCCGCTACATCTGACTCAATAACTATTAAATGCAAGATAATAGTGATAATACCTCAGTAGGCAAAGTTCAATCATTAATAACAATGACTGACCCGTTCTTCGAAATAATTGAATTAAAAGATTAATTAGATTAAAAGACCCAATTCAAATAATTCAATCGCAGCCCACAATTGATTGAATTAGTTATTTTGTGTTGAGCTCAACGCATTATGTAAGACTGGAGTTGATGGATCGAATGGCGAAGTGTTTAGTATAAGTTATATAAAAACACTTGAAAAATATTAATCTTCTCTTTGAAACATTTGAACTGATTGATTTAAATATTTTAGTTTCTTAAATATCAATTATACTTACAATATTAATTAGCACTTATTTTTGTACTTAAGTGAAAGTTTTTAGATTGCCAACCATATGGAAAATGAAAAATTGTTTATTATACCTAATTATTATTATATCTTACTAAGTAAGTATGACAATAGTTGTGGCGAACGATCTTGCTCTTCCATTAACGGAGTAGGTAGTTCTATTTACATAACCAAACAAGTTAAATATTAAATACTTATCTTATAATTTAACCAACTGGAAAGGCTATTAAAAATATTATGTCCAGATAATTACAGAAACATGTCGTTCAACAGCTTTAGTTCAATCGGAAACCTTACTTTCCCGCTCAAGCCCGGCAGCCGCCGCTGCCATCGAATTCGTGTCAATATTACGTCACTGCAGCAAAGATCTGATAAAAACGGATCGATTTGCACACATCCTGTGTTGTATAACCATAGTTACATTGTTTCCGAATAACCAACTTAAACTTAATAAGTAAAACAGGTTCGGGGGCATGTCAATCAAACTGGAACTTTGACTCGAAGGCTTATGATTCAGTCTTGTGGCGGCGTCGTAGCGGATCTCGATTTAGCGCTTATACATGGTGCTTTACCAGTCACGCCTCGTGCTGCGGGTGAGAGTACCGTCTACCTCAACAGAGTATGCTGTACAGAATGATTTACCTAATTTGACACCGATTTTGCAGGCTGTCGCAGTTTCAAACCTAGCAGTATTTTTTTATTTGGACTTTTTTATATTGCATATATAGACCAATCAAATTAGATCTATAAAAGCGGCTTGAGGAATTAATTTCCAGTGAGCTACAAATCTTTTTTTTCACATTTATAATATTATTTCTTTATGAAGGGAAGCAAATAGCGATAATAATATAGTATAAGTACACACATTATGGTTTAAACAACCTTTTTACCTTCATTTGGACATTAATGTGTGTAAGTAATCCGATTTTGCCAAAATCCCAGGATGTTTGTACATAAATTTTGCGAGGCAAGTAACTGTGAAAGGCCATACCAAGATGAGATAAAAGTGGATCTGCCTCCAGTGTATGGGCTGGTAATTTTATGGATGGTGTGACTTAGTACTTAACAAATACTTATTCAAAATTACACCATGTAAAAAAAATGTTTCTTGCAGAAAAAAAATACGACGCGCTGAAGACGATATGAAGTCACATTGTCGTTGAATAACGACTAAATTACCATGACTGCAGTAATAAACTAGAAACAGTAATGTTCCATTTCTCATAAGAATGTTGAAGTACCCGTTATACGTAAATTATTTTCAGTTGAGTTTTCTTTCATGCATGTAAAAGCTCTTTTATAAGCTAACTCATTTGGATCATAATATACTCCAAATCTTTTTCCGACTGTTGCCAACTGTACCGCAATGAGCATATTACCGCCAGGAGCAATTGTACTCGTATAACATTGCCATAATGTGGCTCAAATTAGGTTTTTTATTATCATTACGTCGAAAATGTTATATTTGTTGAGAATGTTGAGATGAAATGGCGATTTTGCAATTTTTCTAGAAAGACGTAAGGAAATTAGAGTTGAGTAAGTAAAGAAATACAACTGTTGGAGCGTTAGGTACGGATTATTTTGTTTTAAAGTATTGTATAGTAAATACGACTATAGACTAAATGCCATCGGGTATTAGTAAATCTTCCCTTTAGTTTATAAGTTTAAAAGTACGTACTTCACTGAAGTTCTAATGACAAATGTTTGTGATTAGATGAACCAAATTTATTACGTCGTACATACGTGTATTATCTAATTTATGTGCAACGTTCAATCCTTACTAAGCAGCCCAAAAACACCGTAAGAAAAAAAAAACTCTGCTCTATTTCTGTACTGTAAGCGAATTCTCGTTACGGCTACGATCTACGATCCCAGTTGTCCTCATTTCGCGAATTACATCAAACACGATTTAACTATCCACGTGTAACCAGGGCCTTCATTTGAGTTTTGATAAGGACACTTTAGGGAAGTTAATAGTATTTATAAAGTGGGCGACTGAGCTCTGCTCGTGTAAAATAGCTGCTGGCTCTATGAGTCTACTTTTGAAAGCTTAAAAATGTAACGTATCTTTACATTTTGAGCCCCATAGATCCGCCATTTTTAAAGTCATCCAAAAACTGAATCGCCAAAATAAATGCCGGCTTAACATCACATTTAATTTTAATCACCAATTCGGTCTCTTTCAATTAGCTCTCTGATTGGTCTGAAGTTTGACATTGTCTCTAATATAGGTCCAATCATTGACCTATAATAACATATGGACGAACAGTGCCTAACAGAATATGTCAAAATATATGGAGCAAACTGACATTAGAAGATACGTCTCAATATGCTTATAATGCCTCTTTATAGTATGTGTCAATATAAATATTTTATACAAAACTAAACCTAACACTATAAGACTTAAAGTGTCAAATTTACCGGGCTGGCGCCCAGCTGTTCGGGCCGGGCACCCGTTTTGACGGGCCATTTTTCTTCGGCTGATTGTGAATTCTTACTTATAAAGATCAATGGCTCCAATACGTAGCTATATCTCAGTGTTGCAACACAGTGTCAATAATAAGGCGATACATTTTTGATTGCGTTTTTATTTTATTTTAATATTACACCTTTATAACATAAGTTAACTTGGTAATTTTCACCGGCAGGGCAACATTTCTACAGTCCACACCTAGCATATGAAATTGATCTTGAAAAAGTATGGAAAAAAACGGCTTGGTGGTCAAATGAGCCCACAGACACTCATCCCGCGGGCTCAATTGCCCACTTTGTTTTTTTTTTCGTAGATGACTCGACCCTCATCGGATAACTTGTCCCGCGGGTTCACTTGACTACTCTTTTACCGGTAAGGGTCCACTCAGCCCGTGGGTCTAGTCAACTACTATTTTACCGGTAAGTGTCTACTCAGTCCGTTAGGTCAAAGGTGTGAATGTAGGTTAGGTTCGTTAGTTATCTATATACGCCCGAAGGGCAAAGTACCTAGAAATAGGGGCCCCGCGTAGCGGGGACCCGTCGACCCAGTCACATTCCTAAGTCTTTGCATATTCACGGACTGAGTGGACCCTTACCGATAAACTAGTAGTCGACTGAGCCCGTGGGCTGAGTTGATCCTAAGCGGTAATTTAGGGGTTGAACGGGCCCGCGGGGTCAGTTAACACAGGTGGGTCAAGTTACCCATACACAAATTTATACGGTCAACTCAGCCCGCGGGCTGAGTGGTCTGTGGGCTCATTTGACCACCAAGGGGAAAAAACACTTCGTTTTGGAACCGATATTTAAATTCAGATGAGTTTTTTAGCGTGCCTCATATTCTATGTGTCTCGTATTAATTACTTAATTTATTTCCCTTTAGTGATATTAAAGTGTTACACAATCAATCATCAAACTGACTCATGAAACTGAATAAAAAATGTTCGAAAATCCTTACTAATACTATAAATGTGAAATTGTGTTAGTTTGTTAGTTCGTCTGTCCTTCCTTCACGACGAAACGATTGAATCGATTAGGCTGAAATTTGCTATGGAGATAGTTTGGGACCTTGGGAATAACATAGGATACTTTTTATCCCGATATTTCCACGGGAACGAGTTTTCCACGGGTCAAACCAGTTTTTCAATACTTCTATAACTATAACCATCTATATGTATAGTACCATCGCGTACGGGCCAATTCTAAGTATACGCGGGACGAAGTCGCGGGGAAACGGCTAGTTATCTTATAAGTAACAGCGTTACTGTAGATAATGTTACTGCCGAAAGCTATAATAGTCTTTATGATTTTTTAAATATATTCAGAGAAATATATCTCCGTACACGCTTGGCGTAATTATCTTGCATCATAACATAACTTTCATTACATCATTTTATAGGTTGTTTAAGTTTAATAATACCTACGGCCAAGTGATATAAGGAACCTTTACTTATTACTGCACTTAACGATCAAAAGGTCTCATTCTTTTGGTCTGAGCACTTTCGAGTCATTTTACTTGGTGTCATGCTGATGCTAAGCCGTGGTGGCCTAGTGGTTCGACCTACCGCCTCTCATGCAGAGGGTCGGGGGTTCGATTCCGGCTCGCACCTCTGGTTAACTTATGTGCGAAATTCAATTTGAATTTACCACTGAGCTTTTCGGTGAAGGAAAACATCGTGAGGAAACCTGCACGCATCTGCGAAGTAATTCAAAGATGTGTGTGAAGTCCCAAATCCGCACTGGGCCCGCGTGGGGACTATAGCCCAAACCCTCTCGTGATGAGAGGAGGCCTGTCCGCTTTCTTAAGAGTACTTATTTCGAATTATGTGTTTCTAAATCTCTTCTCTTGACCGGATGTAACAGTGTAGAGCAGACGGCTATTTAATTTGCATCATGCTAATGCAGAGCAGAACCTACTTGAGGCCGTTCCTATACCCAGCTCAGCCACCACTGTCACTCGTGCAACGAGTGAAAGAGAAAGCGCTACGCACAGAACGCCCGATTTAGTTAGTATTTAACGCGTTTTAATTTCTATAAAAATACCGTCTAAAAACAAGGCATTTAAAAAGCTGTCAATGTATGCATATAATATGGATAAATTTTCTGTTATATTTATTTTTACACTGTTTGATATAATGAACTGGAGTAAAGTTGGTTGAAAGGTCCTAGTTAGAGGTTACTTTGAAATTAAATTGTATCGAGCGAAGTTTCGTGAAACGTGTAACGAAAGCTGTCAATGTAAGTATGATATAATCAAGTATAACATATGTTTTCTTCATATTTTTAACTTTTAACATTTCTCGGAAAAGTATGATCTTACATGAGCAATTTGACGATGCTGGGTCAGGGAACGGCCTTAAAATCGACAATAACGTAACTCTTTTCAAGATATCTTTGCATGTATGCATATGCATGAAACATTTATTCGGAGCAAACCAGAATTCTAAAAGTAGGTAGATGCGCGTACGCCGCATATTAATTTGCTAGGTTCCGCCCGCGACTTCGTCCGCGTGGAATTACTAGTTAATAGCATTCCCACGGGAACTATGCATTTCTCCGGGATAAAAGTAGCCTATATGTTGAGCAGTGTTATAAACTATCTCCATACCAAATTTTGTTGCAATCCGTCCAGTAGTTTTCGAGTTAAATGCGATGCGGATATACATACATGCATATATGTATACCTATTTACATACAGACAATTTTTCTAAAAATCGTTGTTTTGTGTTCAATATCGTTTATGTAGTCCCCCGACTTGATAGTTTCTTTTAATTTTCAAGTTTCAGACGCGACTTCTTCTACAGACTTATTAGTTATTTTATTACTACAACAGCCTATTTACGGCCCACTGCTGGGCACAGGCCTCCTCTCATCACGAGAGGGTTGGGCTATAGTCCCCACGCGGGCACAGTGCGGATTGGGGACTTCACACACATCTTTGAATTACTTCGCAGATGCGTGCAGGTTTCCTCACGATGTTTTCCTTCACCGAAAAGCTCAGTGGTAAATTCAAATTGAATTTAATTTCGCGATCCTCTGCATGAGAGGCGGTAGGTCAAACCACTAGGCCACCACGGCTTATCGGCTTATAGTTATTTCATTAATTAATAATGTTCCTTGACTAAGATTTTTACGATTGTTTTTTGTATGAAAATCGAACCATCTTGAAGGTCGTTCAATTCTTAAGATGCTCTTGGGTGACCACCACAACGGCGTGTTTACATCACACAATTGAGCGCGGGCCTTCTATTCATTCATAACTGGGCTACATGCAATTGTGTATTTTATTCCCATGATTATACCTGCTTATTTGGTGATGAATTTTAAATTTGCAATTTTGCGCCCTAGATCATTTCAATCCAAATTTGCAATGAGATATTATCATGGATTGAATAGCTTGCTTTACAATGAGCATCTCACGCTCACAATCTCAAATCTTCAGTATAAGTATCCAACCAAATCCATAGTAATATTATAAATGTATTTATTAATAAATAATCATTTTGTAACTGTAAATCCTTATACCTTTATGGATTGTGTATCTTCACATATTGAAATTTCAAGTCGCAGGTAGATTTTGGGGCAAATATATAAGTAACAGTTTTAGTGTACGCAGTGAATTGGGGCATATGTCACAGTCACAGATTAAGTAGAGTATCCGTTAAGAATGAAGAAGTCGTAGAATTAGCGATCGAGGTGGTGACGCCCGCTCTGGGTTTTATCTCGTCCAGAGGTTGTCTATCGCCATTCAGCGCGGTAACGCCGCTAGCGTGATGGGCACTTTCGGGCGGGAGCAAACTCGGGGCGGATACTTGATTTGATTATAGATTTTAGGTTTAATTTTGACGAAGCATAGTGTGGATTTAAATAAAAATATGAAGAAGTTCCAATATATGTTTTGAACTTGCTCTTATATTACCTACATAATTAGACCAACTAACCAACCAGAACAGCCTATTTATTTTCCACTGCTGGGCACAGGCCTCCTCTCGTCACGAGAGGGCTTACATAATAAAAAATATGCAAATTTCTTTTTATTTTCCTTAACGAATGACCTGTCTGTGCCGAAGACGAATTGGAGGCTAAACAATGAGGTAACAAAAGCGAGGAAGCGAACTCTAGATATTTATCAGCTCTTTGTGAATATTACGCTCCGATAATGGTGTAACGGTGTGACTTATAGTACATTACAGACCTAGGGTGGTGAATTCGTAAATGTCCCAGATCGCAGGTTTCTGTGGCCCGAACCGAAGGTGAGGGCCATAAATATGCGATCTGGGGCTTTACGAATTACCGCCCGTGGTTTGTCAAAAGTTTTACGTCTTGTCTTGGCCAAGAAGTGAGATTTTCTCTCCGCGTAGCGGGCAGAAAATCCCACTTTATGGCCAAGGGTGATGTAAAATATTTAACGTATTATGCCTTGATCCTAAACAAAAACAATCGTTTTTGTTCTCGATTTTGTATAGAACAAATTTAGAAACAGATTAAGGATGTTATGATTACTGATGCGGTAGGACCAGGTGCTAGGTCCGTCTGGACTGGTATCACCGTCTTCACCGCTAGCCTACCGCCAAATAGCAGTGCTCTACTCACACTGGGGTTATATTTGAAGTCTTAAAATAGGAATCTCCCTTTTTTCTATTAATCATTTCGAATATAGCCCCTGTTGTGTTCCGGTAAGGGGTTACGGCAGCCGGTGAAATTACTGGCACAGAGGCATTCCATCTTAGGCCGCAAAGCGGTCAACGCATTCGAGATCTTAAGGTTTCTTAATAAGAAACTACATAGCATTAGTACACCTACTAATACAGGTAAAAATCGTTACACTAAAATTTATAAACAGTACTTTACCCTATATCGACGCTAATATCGATAATCATTTAGTATCATCATCTTTTTACTTGTATGTGGACATCAGTACAAAACTCCGAATCTAACCGAAAAGCCGTTCCTATACCCAGCTTAGTCGTCACTGTTACTCGTGCAACGAGTGAAAGAGAAAGCGCTACGCACAGAACGCCCGATTTAGTTAGTATTTATCGCGTTTAAATTTTTATAAAAATACCGTCTAAAAACATGGCATTTATAAAGCTGTCAATGTATGCATATAATATGGATAATATTTCTGTTATATTTAGTTTTACACTGTTTGATGTAATAAACTGGAGTAAAGTTGGATTAAAGGTCCCAGTTAGAGGTTACTTTGGATTTAAATTGTATCGAGCGAAGTTTCGTGAAACGTGTAACGAAATCTGTCAATGTAAGGATAATATAATCAAATATAACATATGTTTTCTTCATATTTTTTTACTTTTAACATTACTTAGAAAAGTATGATCTTACATGAGCAATTTGACGATGCTAGATCAGGGAACGGCCTTAAATAACCTCTTCTCACTATATGCGATGCTCATATTCTAGTAAACAATGCAATTAACACATAATAACGTTACATAAGAGTATCATTACTCTAAATTCCGGAAAATGATAGATCAGACGCCATTGCTTATATGGATATCCGGTGCGAGACAATAGCGCGAGCACGCTATGTGAACAGTCTTGATACTTTAGATTCATGTCTGTAAAACAATGTCGAATTAAACACTTATTTACTTTGCTATTCCGGTTTTTCAACTACCCGAACTAATTACTACTAATTAAATGTATGTTAACCAATATCATACATAAGCCGTGGTGGCCTAGTGGTTCGACGCACCGCCTCTCATGCAGAGAGAGGGTCGGGGGTTCGATTCCGGCTCGCACCTCTAAGTTTACTTATGTGCGAAATTCAATTTGAATTAACCACTGAGCTTTTCGGTGAAGGAAAACATCGTGAGGAAACCTGCACGCATCAACGAAGTAATTCAAAGATGTCTGTGAAGACCCCAATCCGCAGTGGGCCCGCGTGGGGACTATAGCCCAAACCCTCTCGTGATAAGAGGAGGCCTGTGCCCAGCAGTGTGACGCAAATAGGCTGTAGTAGTAGTAACCAATATCGCAAACAAGGAGATAAATGTTTAACTATCGGTTCTTGACTTGTTATTTAAATAAGCATTAGGTATTATACAATTTTTATGTACGTTTATGTAAATTTATCCTCTTTTGGAATTATTTGTTATCTTCCTTGTATTTCTGTACCTAGTTTCTTTCTGATATTGATGCACCTACTCATTTTTCTTTCTGTTTGGCCTTATGGTTGACTGGTAGAGAATGCCTTTAGGCATTAAGTCCGCCAATTGTATACATTTTGTATGTGCAATGAAGTTTAAATAAATAAATAAATAAAAATAAATATTATCATTAGGTACTAGCATATTATAAAGTAAAGTCGTTAGCGTCTGTCGGTCTGTCTGTTCGTCTCTGGATAAACTCAAAAATGGATTATGGTTTTCACTACTAATAAGTACCCGTATGAGGAAGTCTTTGAGATAATAATTTCCTGCTCGACTTTCCGGGGCAAGTCGCTAGCTATTGTTATTATTACTTATTATATTTAGTATTAATATTGTATATTATTAGTGAACTCTCTACTCCTACAAAACTTGTCTTTGTCAAGTTTAGGTATTGTCAATAAATTAAAATACGGAAAATACGATTTTTTTTTTCCTGAACGTGATGCGTTTATGTCTTTTGTTTCGGCCGACTCCAGTGCATTAGTCCAAGGTTCTAAATCCACTCTTAAAGGCCTAATTAATGACAACACAGATTCGAGAACGAGATCCCCATTCTATCAAAGAAATCATACTTTAACTCCTTAAATCCTCCGCCAATAAATACAATTCACAGATTTACAATATCGAACACATTGCAAATGAATCTACGGAACAACTACGGATTGAAAAATTTTAAAAATTCGTTCTGACTTTTTGACTTTTTTCCAAAAGGTTAGGCTACAGGGCAAACCCTTAAGAGGACATGAAACGGCCGTTTTTCCATACAAACGCCGTCCCCTGTTTCCTCCCTGGATAAAGCAAATACCGTCATGATTTTTTCCCTAAAAATCAACGACCACTAATTCTAGGTTCCTATTTTTTCCTTTTTTTGATAAATATAATATTAACAAAGATATGAGCCTTCAAAAATCAAATTCGTTGTGTTCAAACACCCAGCAAACAAATTTAACGAAATAAAATCAAAAAAAGCAAAAAATAGGGACACAGATAAAGTCTTCTTCTAATTTTTAAAGAAAACTGCAATCAAATCGGTCAAGTTTTGGAGGAGGAAATAGGGGGCAGCCAAACGTTGTTTTTGTGTTCTTTTCATAGGTATTTTCCGTCCAAGCTGCAGTACCCTGTAAATCCAATACACTGTATCTGCAGTTACAGTGTTTTGAATTAACAACGTCCATTCGATTTCTCTTTGCCTATTACACGGTCCTGCATTTTTACATTTTTGGTTCTTATAGATAAAAACTGAGATATCGCAATGCAAAATACACTGTATTTGACTAAAACTGAAGTCCTAAAATAGCAAAACACGGTAATCGAAGATGCAGTGTGTTGCTAAAATAATCCTCGCGCGCGTTCCAAGATACAGTGTTTTGTCAAAACAGTAACAAGGGCTCGTGCGTCGCGGGCGCGCCTATCAGAGCGCGGCTGAGCGACAATGTCGGTCGTTATTGGTCGATTTTACGAAGTAGTTTGAAGCAGGCACGTTGTTTACGCGGTTAGTTGTGGTTTGGTTATTGACAGTTTTTTGTTTGTTTCCGGAGTAATTGGTGAATTATTTAGATTAAAGAAGATATGATTGTATTTTCAAATGATTCAAAGCCTGTATATCCGAAAGGTTTTAATATCCACAACCTCAAAGTTATAGAGTTTAGAAGGGGATATCTTACCATGTTTGCTAAGAATGACTATGAAGGAGAATTTAAGGAAATACATTTCTTGCAAAAGAGAAGATCATCATCATCATCATTTCAGCCGAAAGACGTCCACTGCTGGACATAGGCCTCCCCCAAGGCTCGCCACTCAGACCGGTCCTGTGCTACTTGCTTCCACTGGTTTCCCGCGACCTTCACGAGGGCGTCGCTCCATCTTGTTGGAGGCCTACCGACAGCTCGTCTCCCGGTTCGCGGACGCCACTCGAGAACTTTCCGGCCCCATCGGCCATCAGTCCTGCGAGCAATGTGCCCCGCCCACTGCCACGCAAAAGAAAAGATGCGTTAGAACTATCTAACGACATTGCAAAAAACAAAACTGATCTGCTTGATGTACTACCAAGAGAGAGTGAAGCCAGTGGAATAGCTGAAATTAAAAAAAAAGGAATTGTTACTGCTGTGCACGTCTATGCCTCCATCAAGGACAGTATTTTATGAAAATCTTGTTGTGTCATAACATCCAATTACTCAGTTGTCTGAATATTTAAGACTGATTCTGTTGTTAAAGGCAGTTAAAATGTTAAGTGTTTTCATTTAAGAATAAGTTTACGCAGTTCATATAAAATAATTGTAAGTTAAATATTCTGTTCAAATATAAGAACCTCTGTTCATTAATTAATCTCGGTTGTTTTATTATGGCATAATAATTAAAAGAATACCTACAATCTTTTCTCAATTTTTTTCTTTGATAATATGAGTAATCTGTCGAATACTAATATTATAAATGCGAAAGTAACTCTGTCTGTCTATCTGTCTGTCTGTTTTACCTCTTCACGCTTCAACCGCTAGACCGATTAAGATGAAATTTGGTACGGAGATATAGTCTCGGGAAAGGACATTAGCTACTTTTTACCCTTCGTCAACCAACAAAACTAAACTTTCTTAGATACATTGTTTGAACAAGTGAAAATAACATTGATTAAACAGAACAAAATACTGTAACTCAAAATACAGTGTATTACCCTAACAATCTCTTCGTTCGCTTCTGATGACTATCGGGGCAATACAAGTTATGTGTGTTAAATCATTGTAATTACGGTAAAATATTATTTTAATTAGGGGGGCTGAATTCCTTATAAAATTACCTTTTTATTGATATCAAACACTTAAAACTTTACAAAGAAAAAAACGGAGTAATCCTCTGAAAACGACAAAAAATGTTTTTGCTCGTTTTCTCAAAATCTGATTTTCGTAGTTACAGTGTATTGGATTCACAGGGTACCTGCAGTTGTCTCTATCGTGCTTAGCGGGGGAAGGCTTGAGGTTGGGGAGGCAGACTAATACGTACACAATGAATGTGATGTGACACGTTGTCGATAATTTTATCGATATTCTAGTGTAGTTTATCGATATCGATATTAAACATTTTGGATTTATGATTCCATCCGATCATAAAAAAGCAAACAACAGGGTTAAGGGTCAATTAGGTTATAATTTAATTTGCTGTACTTTTTATAAATTATATTAGCTGATTAAGACCTTCGATAAATCATCATCATCATCATCATCATCATCATTTCAGCCGGAAGACGTCCACTGCTGGACATAGGCCTCCCCCAAGGCTCGCCACTCAGACCGGCCCTGTGCTACTTGCTTGCAGAAGCTAGTATAATACTTGTATAAATTGTACCTATCTATCTATGTGCGAAATTAAATTCGAACATTCAACTGACATTTTTGGTGATAGTCCGTTTTCTATTGGGAAACGGGTCGGAATTTTGAGTACAGCAATGCCATTTGGTAGGAATGTTATACACGTTGACCTAAGTCCAAAACGCCCGGTAACCACTTTGAACCCCGCGACTGGTGGGGGGAGGGGGGGTTAAAGTACAGAGCTCCCGGCGCTCAGAAAAAAATCCTGGCGGATTAGTTTGGACTTTTGAGTCAAGTTTGGTGTCGTTTTCAGGTAACTAGATGATGCCCGATTCGTTCCTCATACCAGTTTTTTAGGGTTCCGTAGCAAAATATGACGCAATACTTAAAATAATAAACTTTTAGTAGTAGCGAAATGCAAACAAACCCTCGTATTTTCATATTTTTGTATGAAATTTGGTTTATCAAAAAATACTGTCTAAAAGCCCCTTTAATGCAGAATCTAAAAACATTAACACATTTACATTAACAATTTTCAATGTAAAATAAAATATTGAATGTACTGCGACGGTCGTCAGCGCAGCGTAGGGGACGGTAACAAGACCCGAAAAACTGTCAATGTCAACGCAAAAAGCTTTCATAATATCAATAAATTAAAGTGCTTACAATAATATCATACTTGTAATAAATAATCTCTCAATTATTATTATTAATTAAAACAAATGTATTTTTCTCTCTTTACCTGATTTTCTTCTATTTAATATTATAGTAGCGGCGCCCTGCGGTATTACCCGCTGTTAAGAAGTAGCCTATGTATTAATCCAGGGTTTCAGCTGCCTCCATACCGAATCTTATCAAAATTGGTCCAGCCTCTTGAGCGTGAAGAAGTAAAAAAAACACACGAACTTTCGCCTTTATTACTTTAGTGTGATTTTTAATCATCTTCAATTTATAAAAGAAGTCAGGCAACATTGTTAAAAGTAAAGACGAATAATAATAGAACGTTTGTGAATTATTTTTATCTACAACCACTTCCACAATTACATAACTCAGTACATTTGAGCTGGCGTTTGAAACATTGCACCTGAAACGCTAAACGAAAACTCAGCACGCAGCTGAGACAGCCATCAACTATGCGTTGAGAGTGTTGGTGGTGCTTTTTAAATAATAAAAAAAAATATTGAATCGTTTTGAAACGTGAACGCGCGGGACTTTAGATAGTAGAAGATCTCTACGGTCAGTGACATAAGTTTTGAATTAGAATAACTCCCATTTAGCCGCACTGTTACCTAATTCTTGACCACATTCCATATGATAAATCTAGAGATGTGATCTAGAGATTTGTCTAACAAACGTCTCGTGTGGGAGTGAAAGGACTGCATAATGATTCGGCTATCGATGTGCATATGTGGCTGGGCATCGTCATTCGAATATGATGGCGTGTCAGTCAATGTAAGTATATTAAACTCTCCCATTAGTAACTGAGAAAAACGGGATTTTACATGTTACTTTCGGTCTTTTGCTTGATAATAGTAATTCTACGTGTGACTAGCTTTTGCTAGTGTTACATAGAATTACTATTATCACTTATCAGCATCTATGTGAAAATAATACTAAAATATGAGAGGATTTTAACTTTATTCTACGTCCAAAAACTGTGATGTATCTTTGGAAGATCTTTTTTTTTGGTGAGGTTGTAATTCCAATGCTTCGGAGTTTTTCTGACCATGGTAATACGAGTACGTGAAAAAAATAATAATAATAATATAGTTTATTTCATAACTTTACAGGTATTACAATTTGATAAGATTGAGATCTCCTATTAAGTATGATAATATGCTTATATCAGAAGGTCTCGCTCTACATACCAGCACCATATTATACTTTTAAAATAAACTAAGATTTTTATTTATAGAAATTAATCTAATTTTAAAGAGTAAATTTAAGTATTTAGGTATATCTAATGGTATTTATGTGTTTAGGCGTAAATGGATATATGTGTGTGTGAGAGTGGGTGTATGTGTGTGTGTGTGTGTGTGTACGTATAATAAAAAATGTTACGTCTTTATTACTGAATTTAGATTAGATTTAGATCCCACAGTCTCATGGGAACTAAGACAGAGCAGATTAAATATACTTATCTTCACTATCTCGATGTGATTCTCATTTATGTTAACATTTCTCTGTTTTCGCGCTGAAATGGAAGGCTCATCGTAAACTGAAAAAAAATCCTGGCAGCATTGCCACGTTCAAAGACAATGATCAATCTCTGTGCGAGATAGATGCCAATGGGGACATCGTTTCTTTGCTCACCAGTTGGCGCCACTGTTGACCTAGGTCCAGAGGTAGATATAGCTGACAAAGGCGACTTTATAAGATCGGCGCCGAACAAAGTTTTAAATCTTGAATCTCATTAAGTTCATTAATTATAAATAACTATCATCATATCGAGTAGCTATGCCGCAATGTTGTGCAGTTCCGTTTCGTTCAGATTTTTTTTAATTTTTTTTCAAAGCCTTCACATTGATCGCCAAATAATCCATATTTGCGATAATTTCACGAAGGAGATCACTTTTCAACAGGTTAATTAAAGAAATTATTATTTATGTCACGAAGCCCGCCAAAACCAGTGAAAAGTGAATGTTATTGGACCTCACGCGACACTAGCGCCTCTAGTGGCAAGTTAACACGCGATAGCCCCCATTGCCAGCATTATGGTTACCAGAGGCCTCGACATTTTTTTTGAGACTATACTTAAATAGCATAACATCAAAAGGTACCCAGTTATAATTATTCAATTTTACGACAGTCCCTTTTCGTGATGGTAAATAAGTAGGTTGTACAGTTAGTGGCCCTATAATCTTGTATTTGTTATCATTTCGCTGTTTAATGTCCTTACAGAGATCTTACGTAAGCTCGGTCACGATGAAAGCTCGTGCCCGATGAGGTCACCTACCACTTCGCTTTCCGTGCTGCAGCATTGTCTAACTTTATTACCTTTTTGGGATTATCTTTCACATCGTGATAGCTGGAACATATACTCCTTTTAACCGACTTCAAAACAGGAGAAAGTTCTCAATTCGTCTCCAAGTTTTTTTTTTTATAAATGTTCCGCGATTACTACGTCAATTGAGAACCGATGTCGATGATTTTTTTTTCGGTAATCAAAAGACGGTACCTCCGGATTGGTCCCATTTTAATATGGTTCGGTTCTGATGATGGAATCCATGAGAAAATGAGGGAACTCCTCAAAATTTTATAGCACGTGTATGATTTTAATATCAATTTCAAAGACTACAGTGATATTACTTACGTCCCATTGTACCCATGTTTGGAAACTGTATAGAAGAAATGATATTTTTAAGGATACAATTTAACCACCCGCTTGACTGTTTTTTTTTTCATTGAATTCCATCGACCTTAAAACAAAAGTAGGAATACCTACAATAACTTTCAATAGCATCTCAGTGGCTAGATTTATGTAGGTTACATCGGAAATATTGTATGTAGGTATCTAAAATAATAAAGTAAATATACGTAAGTCTCTACTTTATTTGTAAAGTTCGAAGATATTACGTTGTCCCAACATAATACGAGTAGCCGGGAGTAGTCGACAAATATTATGGTTATTAATATTATTGACATTCAGAGCTTTCCGGCTTCTATTTATTAACGCCCGTTATTGCCGATTCATTGTAGACATAACGTAACGATTTGTAAAAACCTTTAAGTTTTTCCTTTAGAAAGCGGTTGCACAATGTTGGATGATCGGCCAATATTATGTTGTGTGCTCTTAAAATTCCGATCGATACTTGAGTGAGTATCTATTCGTAAACGGGAAAGCCGTATGCATGCATCACAATAATTTATACATATGATACTAGCTCTTGCCCGCGACTTCGCCCGCGTGGAATTCGGTTATCGCGTTCCCGCGGGAACCATGCGTTTTTCCGGCATAAAAAGTAGCCTATGTCCTTTCCCGGGACCCCAACCATCTCCATACCAAATTTCATTTAAATCGGTCCAGCGTTTGAAGCGTGAAGAGGTAACAGACAGGCAGACAAACAGATAGACAGGGTTACTTTCGCATTTATAATATTAGAAAGAAAGAAAGAAATCATTTATTTATAACGACATGCACAATAAAAGAAGACATACACATACAATACAAAACATACAGTTGCTATAAAAAGGCCCCGGCTCAGCGTGAGCTGGCTACCAAATTAATAGCCAGCGCTGGTCTTCCGCCGGGCCATACGAGTAAATCACGGAAGGCCACACAAGACAGACACAAACGTAACAATATATAAGAGAAATTAATTATATAATATCTTATACCTAACTAAAAGAAGAATACAACAAAAATATATGATATAATACATACAATTTTACATAAACAACAATTAGTATGGATTATATTTACTTAATTAATTAATTGCTACTCGAGTGCCACTTCTGAAACTCATCATGAGAGAGTTTGGGCTATAGTCTCCAAGTGGGCCCAGTGCGGTTTGGAGACTCCACACAAATCATAGAAAAAGGTTTTTTTTACCTCAGGCATGAGGTGGTAGCAATTATTGTGTGGGTTTAATGCATCAGAAAAAAGCAGCCAAGTCCACGTCTAGACAGATTGTTTTCACTTCCAACAAATCTAGGTCAACTCATAGACATAAATAATACTTCGTATGGACCCGGCCTAACGTAGATACATGTCATGTTTCCCCACTTCATTGGTGTCCAATCCAAAGTTAAACTTATATCGTGACACTAAAGCTGGGTCACATTTTTTCAACAACGAGACGAGTTTTTAGATACTGAGAAACAGTTTCGAAAAAAGTTTTTTTAAAAACGCTTATTGTCACGCACGCTCGGTGACAGAACTTTGGATTGGACACCGTGGAAGTGGGGACATATTACGTGTACGTTAGACCGGGTCTATATTATTTACGTCTATGGGTCACTGGTTATAAAGTTTTCGAGCAACCTTAAAGATCGGAATGGCTTTTTAGCGACAAATATCACATCACATGCCGATACCTACATTTATTTTTAAAAAGCTATTTCCCAATGCGTTTTCCAAGGTGTTTATGAATTTTTTAGTGTCTGGGTCCCGTTATCCATACTAATGTTATAAATACTATTTAGTTTTCATCCTTCCAAAAATTCTAAATAATAGCCGTACAGTACGAGACAACTTAGAAGGCGCGCGGTGAAGCACTTAATCGTTGACGCAGAGTCTATTTTTGCTTATTCCACGCGCCTTCTAAGTTGTGTAAACCTGTACCTACTATAACTAATTGTATACGTATTACAAAATATTTGAACTGTCTGTTTTAAAATAAGCATATGTAACATCACAGGTGTTTGACCTGCTCAAATTGTAAGTCAGGTCGGCGAATCAGAGCAAACACTCGCGTGGTACAACCAAAGATTCGTAAGAGAGTGGCGCCTTGCATCTGTAATGGTCACTGCGCAAATTTGCATCCAAATTTACTTATATCAAGTTCTTAGAACTTACCTTTAAGAGCACTAGATAATTGTTTTATAAGATAAACTAGGTTATCGCGTTCCGACGGGAACTATGCGTTTAACCAAAATAAAAAGAAGCCTAAGTATACCTATGTGGTTTCCCGGGACCACACGGCGGACACGGCCTATAAAAGCACGATTTCGAACACAATTCGAATGAAGTGTCAATATTTGCATGCGAGGACGTCTGTATAATTATAAATGTGTGTGTACCACTACGCGGGCCAGTGATTCTCCATCTCCGGATGAAACAAATGAGGGTGAGTAGGTCGCGAGTTGCGCGCCGGCTAGATTCAGGCGGGTGATTCCGTGGCCATTCTGTATGTAGTACTATTAAATATTATGTGCCAGGACTCCAAATATACATACTTGTTAAGTACTAATAGAAAGCCACATTATCAAAAAAATTACCAGCCAAAAACTCGCTGGGGACAGTTTAACTTAGATTATCCTGGCATGGCCTTTCATCAAAATCGGCCCAGCGGTTGAAGCGTGATTATAATACACTCAACAGCAATGAAAACGGAAAATCCTATACAAAGTGACCCTTTTTCTTTGCTGTTCAGTGTATTAGTGTCGATTAATTTCAATTGCCAATTCCTGAATACGTTTTGGTGTGTTATGATTGGACTTCATTTTTTTCAGTTCAAGAATTATTTCGAATGATTTCTGACCAAATATTTTCAAATACTTACTTTATGAGATTTTATAAAAAGGATTTTTCTATAATTTTCGCGGTTTTACCAATAAAAAAAGTAGTAAGCGAAAACTGAGCGAGCCTCGTCCATATTTGCGCATTGCGTAACGGTGGCAAGGTGCGGTGCGCGCACGCATCATCGGGGTCAGGAGGGTGACGCTGACGCTACAATCTGTGCCGTTACAGTTTAGTGACGCGGCGCAAGCCATGGGTGAATCCTGATTTATCTCCTTCACAGAAATATTATTAAACTACTTTAATACAATAGTTTTTGATCCTCTTTATAATTGCAATTATAGTATTTCATTTAATTCATTCATTGATGATGATGATGATGATGATGATGATGATGATGATGATGATGATGATGATGATGATGATGATGATGATCATGATCATGATGATAGGCGTTGGTAACGACTTACCGCCCGCCTCTAGGTTGGCCGCCCTGGGCCCGCGTGGGGACTATAGCCCAAACCCTCTCGTGATGAGAGGAGGCCTGTGCCCAGCAGTGGGACGCAAATAGGCTGCAGTAGTAGTAGTAGTAACATTTAGGTTATGGTCGGCCACTTTCCATTTCTTACTTTTTTTTAACTTTTAGATAACCCAAGCGTAACCAAAGTATCGTCTTCTCCTTCTTGTTCTTCTCCATCACCTTGTTGTCACTCTTGCGTCTCCTGAAAGAAGAGAGTGCACTCTTACAGCGTCTCTCTTTGACCAGATGATTGCTACAATAAATAATCACATACAATCATCAAATATTTTACGGCCCTACTGAGGAATTACTATACTGTATAGTTATAAGTAGAATTTAAGTTTCATTGTGTGCCCTAACAGGGTGTCATGACACTTCACATCTAAATACCACCATTTTATACATAACTGCATAGATTGAATTCATATTATTATTATAAATGCGACAGTAACTCTGTCTGTCTGTCTGTTACCTCTTCACGCTTCAACCACTGGACCGATTTGGATGAAATTTGGTATGGTTGGAGTCCCCGGAAAGGACAAAGGCTACTTTTTATCCCGGAAAACCGCATAGTTCCCGCGGGAGCGCGATAACCGAATTCCACGCGGGCGAAGTCGCGGGCAGAAGCTAGTGAATAAATAAAAATTAAAAACAAACCTCCACTAACTTATAACTTGCCAGTATCCTGTCTCTCTCAACCAATGACCGTGTAAAGTCATAGGGCAAGTGAGTGGTACACTCGATCTGGATTGCAATCGCCAATGCATTTAGAAGGGCCCGCTGCGTCTGCGCAGGTATTGTGAAGATCACGTCAACTTGTAAAATTTATTTATGTAGTTGCGCAAACAAGATGAACCTAAGAAATGAGAATTGTGGAGGGTTGAAAATATTGTAAAACTAACGATATGTCTTGAAATATGTAGAAGACATACTAAGACTGTAGTTTTATAACACTAATGCGATATAAAATAACTCCAATTAAATAATAGGTATAAGTACATCATAGATTCTGTTGTCATATTTAACACTAGCTTCTGCCCGCGACATCGCCCGCATGGAATTCGGTCACCGCGGTCCCGCGGGAACTACTATTTTTTCCGGGATAAAGAGTAGGCTATGTCCTTTTTAAGCCGTGGTGGCCTAGTGGTTCGACCTACTGCCTCTCATGCCGAGGGTCGGGGGTTCGATTCCGGCTCGCACCTCTAAGTTTACTTATGTGCGAAATTCAATTTGAATTAACCACTGTGCTTTTCGGTGAAGGAAAACATCGTGAGGAAACCTGCACGCATCTGCGAAGTAATTCAAAGATGTGTGTGAAGTCCCCAATCCGCACTGGGCCCGCGTGGGGACTATAGCCCAAACCCTCTCGTGATGAGAGGAGGCCTGTGCCCAGCAGTGGGACGTAAATAGGCTGTAGTAGTAGTAGTAGTATGTCCTTTTCCGGGACTTAAACTATCTCCATGTCAAATTTAATCTAAATCGGTCGAGCGGTTGAAGCGTGAATAACTATTAGACAGACATACAGTTTCTATCGCATTTATAATATTAGTAGGTACGGATTAAATAATATGTTCTAAAAAAATAATTTAATTTAATTTTGGGCATGTAGAATTAATTTTAGGAACTTTTTTATAAATTAACTAGCCGTCTCCCTCAATCCGCGACTCGCGTAGGTCCCATATTTTCCCGTTCCCGAAGGAATTTCGGGAAATCCTCTCTTAGGGCCCCGCTACACTCCCCAAGGAACCTAAATTTCAGCTTTCTACGTAGTAGTAACTTAACAGTAATTTCGCTTCTGCGTTGATCGATCAGTCAGTGAGCCCGACCGGAACAGTTTCAAGTATGTGTTGAACTCGCTAATTATGAAAATTCTAAAAGACTTTGTGAGGTTCAACTTTTGAATTTTTGTATTACGAATAAGTACCTACGGTACCTTCAATCTCTCTTCACTCTTTATAAAATTTATAATAGATAAACCGTTGTAAAAACACAAATTAAAAAAATTATACACTCGTAAGTTTTCGAAACAAAAGGCGTTAATCGTAACTGTGTTGCAGTGATGAGAACATCAGCTGGTCAGACGACTACTTTCTCCTCGCACTTCGATAAATACACCCACGAGTCTTCTGTCGTAAGTGTAGTGTTCAAATTTGATTAACAAAAGCTTCTCATAACTGTTCGTACAAGTTTGTTTGATAGCGGTACGTTTTTTCGGGTACTTGTACACGTGTGGGTCTTATTCGGTTGTGGTAGAGTTTGTGTTCGGCGGTTTAAGCTGCAAAGTGAGTGTGTGAGAGGCTGAGAAGCGAGTAAGGCACGTTACGTAAGGTTGCGTCACCGGTTGGAACATCGATCGGCGCGGGAGTTGACCTGTGACACATGACCTTTAGTGATGCGATGACGGGTCATTATATCGATGTTTCGATTTAATCTAGATTTTTGCATATTTGCATCTCGTATTTTTCACAATACAGTTACAGAATTACTTATCAATTTCAATTGATTCAACCAACATGCATTTATATTAAGAAAAGATAAAGAAAAGAAAAGAAACGTTTATTCGACTAAAAGTACAGTTACAAAAAAAGATAAGAACACAAAATAGTTATTATATTATTTAGTTATTTTAAATAGTTTAATTAAGTAGATGACTTTACATAATTAAACTATACTAATTATGTAGATCACTCTTCATAATAATAATTAAACTATTCCAATTTTCCTATGATTTAACGATAATTATCTTGAAAATTTAAAAGAAAGCAAAGGCGAGTAAAGACTCGTAAGTAAGTATTTGAATTATTTCGTCTAGTAGGTAGGTTGTATCTGAGTATGTATAATGAATATTACTTTTGTCCGTTGTTGTTGTTTTTAGTGTTATCGTTACTTATAGTCTTCTTCTTTTTAAAATGCTTGAAAATCGAAACATCGATAATGCCGATGTCGCGTCCCTAGATTGTTGCGTGCGTACGCGCAGGGCGTCCAATATGGCGTAAATCTGTCCGACTCCACGATAATTCTGCGCAGCGGGGAGTTCCGCAACCCGTGGAGCGTGGAGATGACACTTAACAGAAACCATATAGAAAAATCAAAGTTGATGATTAAAATCTGACAGCGAGAAAAGGCAACATCCTTGTGACCTAGAATGGTTACAGAATAACGTGATATTGTATTGTAAGAAGTACTAGCTTTTGCCCGCGACTTCGTATGCGCATGTAACATGTAAAATCCCGTTTTTCTAATTTGCCAATGCCATGAAATAAACTTGGGAGTTCCTAATTATTGTATGCTTATTCGTAAACGATCGTGGTTTCCTTAATTTTCTAAAATGGCGTTCCTTTTGTCTACAGAAATAACAACCATCCGCCACTTAGAAGAGCTCAAATGGAAGAGAGTCCGCTATACGTTCAGAAAAACTTCGAGGTAAGTCCACAAAATCGCTTTACATACAAATTCATGTTGAATACAAGGTTAAATCCTAGTTTGGGAGCCAGGGCTCACCTTAACGCATTCACTAGGTACCACTTCTTTTTACGAACTTTCGCCAGGTGCCACGCCACATCTGTCATTGAGGGAACATTGCAACGCACATGTGCGTTCAAGGCACTGCGGGAAAGTCAGCAAAACGCATATATGCGTCGGTATGAAGTATGATGCAGTGAATGCGTTAAGAGACACTTGTAACTAGTCATAATCATAATGCTCTATGTGCACTAGAACGTATGACAATTGAATTTGGAAATAAACTGTTTTATTATTATTATTATTTTGAGCTGTCGGTAGGCCTCCTACAAGATGGAGCGACGACCTCGTCGAAGGTCGCGGGAAACCGGTGGAAGCAAGTAGCACAGGACCGGTCTGAGTGGCGATCCTTGGGGGAGGCCTAATGTCCAGCAGTGGACGTCTTTCGGCTGAAATGATGATGATGATTATTATTATTGTTATTGAACATGTTCAAAAAATCCCGGACGAGTCGTCAGAAAAGCGCCCTTAAATCGCTAGCTTACTATGGCTATGGCAACCCTGGTTATTTACACACTATATTACTCGTACTACTCAAGTAGCCGTATAAAATGGTCGTAAAGGTTAGGTAAAGTGTAATAGGGATGACGACAACTTTTTTTTCCTTAGTATATCAGGAAGATTATTGAAAAGTATTGGACACGTATTTTTTCTTTTTCCACGTAATCAAACTTATACGGAGATATATTGAGTTGAAATGTCGCGTGACGTCACGGTTAGGTACGATTTATACCTAACGGTGACGTAGTTAGCCCCCACTCTCCAACTTTAATGCGTTTTAACTTAGTCATTGTTTGTTAATTTGATTAAACAAAAAATACGTGTCTAATATTTTTTTATTACCTGACTGACGGACTCATTAGAATTTCGATTTCTTCACCCTGTCGTCATCCCTATTTACCTATATCAATTTTCATGACATTCGTTACACTCGTAGCACGTTCAAACGATTTAAATTCAATATGCTTATGACCCTTTGTTCATCAGTTCATTGTAACTGTGACACTGGTCATTAGCAAGATAGTTAAGTTGGTTATTGTTTAAATTATTGAAATTGACGACGTTCATTTCGCTATTCATAATTCTTACAGCACCTAACTCATACATAATAAGCATGTTTTATTAAATTTTTTATATTTTAAGACTATTTTGATCTGTATATTCATAAGTTCTTGAGGAGTCCAGCGGTTGAAGCGTGAAGAGGTAACAGACAGACAGACAGAAAGAAACACAAAGTTACTTTCGCATTACTACCTAACAAGTATGGATAACAAACACTTTTTTTGGATTGTTAACATGGGAATAAATATTATTGTAATTAGGTACATACAGAGACTTTCAGAAAAGATTCTCAATGTGTTGCTCAATAAGCAATCATTATCATTAATTACGATCGACTTGAAATTGAAATGCCCATTGGATGCCACGAACGGGTCAGGGAGAAGAGAACGTACATTCACTCACGACATGTGCGAAATAAACGCATTTATTTATCAACCAATAATCACTTACCGGACCAAAACATTATAGTAAACTAGCTTACCCGCGGACTTCGTACCGCCTTAGCATTTTTTTTCGTGTGAGAAATAGCTTAAGTCTCATTGTCAGACCTACTGAACATACACTCCAAATTTCAGAAGAATCGGTCGAGCCGTTTCAGAGGAGTTTGGTTACAAACACTGTGACACGAGAATTTTATATATTAGATATATAGTTAACTAGCTTTTGCCCGCGACTTCGTCCGCGTGGAATTCGGTTATAGCGTTCCCGCGTGCTGTAAGCGTTCTTCCGGGATAAAACACGTCGTTTAAACGGAACTTAATATGTAAGTAGCCGGTTTAGAAGATACATACAAACTTTCAACCCCCGTTTTACCCTCTAAAGGGGGGAATCTCTAAAAATACTTTACTAACGCTCACTTACGTCTTACGTTATAAAAGGAACCTCCCTGCCAAGTTGCATGTTTTTAAGCCTAGCGGTTAAGAAGTTTCATCATATAAACTTTCAACCCCCGTTTTACCCCTTTAAGGGGGGGGGGGGGGAGGATTCCAAAGATCCTTTGTTAGTGCTCACATAAATCATAAAAAAAATCTTTTAGCCAAATTTCATGTTTCTAGGCCGAGCGGTTTAGAAGTTTCATACAAACCTTAAACCCCCTTAATACCCCTTCAGGGGGGGAATTTCCAAAAATCCTTCCTTAGTGCTCACTTTACGTCATAAAAGAAACCTTCCTGTCAAGTTTCATGTTTCTAGGCCAATTAATTTCGGTTGTACGTTGATCGATCAGTCAGTCAGTCATTCAGTCAGCCAGTCAGTTTCTTCTTTTATATATTTAGATTACGTCATAATCACATTTTTCCCGTTCCCGTGGGAATTTCGGGAAGTTCTTTCTTAGTGCTCCCCTACGCTCCCCAAGGAACCAGCATGCCAAATTTCAGATCCTTATGATGTTCCCGCGACTTCGTACGCGCCTAAAAATTTAAATGTAAAAATCCCTTTTTTCCCCGTTCACGTGGGAATATCGGGAAATCCTTTCATAGTGCTCCCCTACGCTCCCCAAGGAACCTGCATGCCAAATTTCATCTCTCTACGATGATCCCCGCGACTACGTACGCGCCTTAAAATGTAATAAACCCAGTTTTTCCCGTTCCCGTAGGAATTTCGGGAAGTCCTTTCTTAGTGCTCCCCTACGCTCCCCAAGGAACCTGCATGCCAAATTTCAGCTCTCTACAATGATCCCCGCGACTACGTACGCGCCTTAAAATGTAAAAAAACATTTTTCCCGTTCCCGTGGGAATTTCTGGAAGTCCTTTCTTAGTGCTCTCCTACGCTCCCCAAGGAACCTGCATGCCAAATTTCAGATCTCTACGATGTTTCCCGCAACTTCGTATGCGCAGAAATATTAAAATGTAAAATCTCGTTTTTTCCCGTTCCCGTGGGAATTTCGCAAAATCCTTTCTTAGCGGATGCCTACGTCATAACATCTACCTGCATGCCAAATTTCAGCCCGATCCGTCCAGTGGTTTGGGCTGTGCGTTGATAGATCACTATATCAGTCAGTCAGTCAGTCAGTCACCTTTGAGTTTTATATATTTAGACTAGCTTCTCCCCGCTACTTCGCCCGCGTGGAATTTGGTTATTGAGCTCCCGCGGGAACTATGCGTTTTTCTGGGATAAAAAGTAGCCCCTTTCTTTGTAGTACCTACGCCATCAAACATAAATCAAGTAAAAAATGGGGAAGCTTAACAAACTTCAACTTCATTTTGGGCGACAGCCATTGAGCGACCACTTTCTTGCCAGTTGATTCACGTGTACGTGGAGCGACGATCTCGTGAAGGTCGCGGGAATCCGGTGGAAGTGAGTAGCACAGGACCGGTCTGAGTGGCGCGCCTTGGGGATGCATAGCTCCAACAGTGGACGTCTCTCGGCTGAAAATGTTTTTTGTGCGAGTGCGAGTTAAACTCGCCTTTAGAGGGTTCTGTTCGTTGATTATTTTCTATATTATTAAAAATACTTTTCTCTTCTGTATTTTATTTTAGGCCTAGTAATTTCGGAGATCGGGGGGAATGCTCATTTGTCGCCTATGTTTTTAAAGAACTTAAAATTGGTTGAGTACTTTGAGTCACTAACTTACATATAACTTACTTTTAATACAGCCTATAATTTGCGACCCACTGCTGGGCACAAGCCTCCCCTCATCATAGGTTTATAGCCCAAACTTACATATAAGTACTGAACCAAATTGCTACTTAATCAGTAGTTTCGGAGCAAATGGCTGTGAGAGACGGACAGACAGTAAGGGTACCGAATTTTCCTTTTGAGGTTCTTAAGCCTAAAAACTAAAAATGATGATGATTTATGTTCACGCCGTTCTTCGTTCACCACGTGAAATGTGTTCAAGAAAAAGTATTGTTTGTTGTAAATAGAAGCAACAATTCACGTGTTGGTGTGGTCACTAGGGTGGCGA
>OZ020279.1:4325498-4540565 GCA_963971205.1 Aethes cnicana | reverse complement strand
CGCCAAGTGTCAATCGGCATAGAATCTGAAACTGACATTACGAGGCATACCATCCCATCAAAAAAACATAAGTAACTCTGTAGTCTGAAATCTGAAACTGACATCAAAATCATCTACATGCTAGCAAATTTTGAGGAGTTCCCTCATTTTCTCATACCTAGATCCCATCGTCAAAACTGAACCAAATTAATATTTGGACCAACTTGGAAGTACCACCACCTTTCGAACAAAAAAAGAATCACAGAAATCGGTTAATGTTTACTATTTCTTTTTGGTGAACATACATTTTCTTATATTTCATTTTATAATTATTTCATTATATAAAAATGAATCGCGGAAAAAAAAAACGGGAAAAGTCTAAAGGAACAGCTGGGAATCGCCTTCGGATGATACGAAGTTCACCGGGACAACTAGTAAAAAAAATTAAAAAATCCGACGAATAGAGAACCTCCTTTTTTGAAGTCGTTTAAAAATAAGTAAATCTTTATACATGCCACTTGGACTCTTTGTGGAGATAGCGTTCTTACAGCTGATGGTAGCAAACAAGACTACGGCCCACCTGATCCTTGAGCCCCCTTTTTGAAGATCCTCGGCTCTCGAACTTTATTGGAAACACTTTATCAGGGGCTCTATTCGAAGCGTTACATAGGGAAAGGGATATTCCCTATCCTTGCTGATGGATAATCAATTATTTTTCCCGCTTCCCGGTTTAAAATACTCACCGCCTGAGTTGCTAACATCTCATGCATGCCCTTCGCAAAGAAAGAGGCTCTCTGTGTTGCTATTAGAGGTTAGATCCCACAATCCTTTCTAGAACAGCAACGCATTGGTGCCTAAATTTCAGTGAAGGAAAACTTCTTTAAGAATTCTGCTCAGCGGTGGTAATAATTTATTAGACTTTTGAATCGAATCAAAAGGAGTTTTATATTCGTTCCCATCTCCATTCATACTTCTATTAAGACATACTATATTTCATAGTTCACAAGTTTCAATAGCTTGGTAGAAAGTAATGGAAATTCTGAAATATTTTCCCGGCGTTTCAAGGGTTTTAATCGTGTCGTAAGTATAATAAGACTTTAAATATTTTAGATTGTGTCTTGGTACTACAAGAGTTCGTTTAGAAATAGCATTCAACATGTATTTACTTAGATCGGAGTATTAGGTAATAACCATTTGTAGTACCTCTAACTAAACAGGAATCACAGCAAGATGACAATTTTCTGGTTCTAGTTTACAAGTTTTACCAGTTTTTAAAATTACCAAAAAATATTACATAAAACAATTATTGTCTAGGAAACGAAAGTTCCGTCGGTTTTCACACGTTCCGAACCGGTATAGAATGGATTTGACTTAGTTTTACTTACTATTTGGATGATATAATTTACCTATGTTGATTTATAAACAAGATTGTGTTTACGCAATACCATGACGTGAAGAGGCACTGTGTTAATACACGTTAGTAGGTACTACCCAAGTAACATTTTGGCCCTATAACTTGGGTTATCATCACTAAAAGGTCGAGTAGACGTCGTATAAAGGTCTTAGCGGTGACTACCAGTTGTATAAAGGCGTTTGGGAACACATTCTTGCTCTATAAGCTAAAGAGCCAAATTATCCTATAAATTGTTGATGTAAAGGTTTATAGAACCATTTTATAGGGCTATTATAGTCAAGTGCTATAAAAACTTCAAATATAGCCACTAAAGAGCTATGTTACTGTATAAAAGTGATTGAAATCACCATTATGTATCTAATTTGCGCTATAAGGTTTCCCGGACAACCGCTATAAATCTTGCGTTTTAGCAGTGATTAACGTTCTACTATACAAGGTTTTTGCGATATTGTGGTTCCACAAATCACTCCTATAGTACATGGTCTTTAGTAGCCATAATGACGCCGTAATAGAGCGGTTTTGTTTTATAATCAATTTTTAGGACATTTTTATAGTACTTAAAAGTGTTCTAATTGTTTTTGAATCCCTATTATAGGCTCGTACGATAGTTGTGACTATGACTCTTTTATATGGCCGAAACTTTCTATAATGGAGTTTGTAGATCGGTCATAGGATAAAAAAGCACATAAAGGAAGTGAACAGTTACTTTTATACTCAAACTTTGACATGACAGGAGTCGGTGGTACTATAGTGAGCCGATAAGACCCACGGATGTACTTAATGGCTCTAAAGTAGAAATGTCTATGAATTTAATTTTATAATATCAATATATTTTATTCAAAACTCAATTAATCGAGGGCGCATTGAAAATACTAAGCAAATCAAATACTATTCTATCAGTAAAACTTTAGTCGCACGTGCTTTTTGCAGCATTGATCGAAATATTAAATGTCTAAATAAGATAACATAAACTTACCACGATAGAATATTACTCCTTTTTATAATTGAATTATTTTTGTTGTCCGTCAATGAAGTTCACAGCAAAAACACACAATACCAAACTTTGCCGAGAAAGCGCCTCAGTAGGAATCACGGATTCTACTATAGACTAAAATAGGACTATAAGGGAATCAACGAACGCTACTACAGAATAAAAAAGCACTACATTAGCGTTACTGTGGCCCGTATGTCACTAAATTGTAATACGAGTCATCATTACATCACCTTTACAGACCTAAAACGTCACAACTAAAGCTGCTACGGTTCCACTATATCACTAAATGGAGATATAACTGCGCCAGATCGGCGTTACTCAACCTTCTATGGCCTTTTATAGGACTAAGGTGGTGTTTTGAGAAATGTTCTATGGGCTACTATAGAACCAGAAATTGTTACTTGGGTAATACTTAGGAGTAAGGTTGTGTGATGAGAATACGTATCGATCATATCGGAGAAAGTAGGTACTTGTAAAAAAGTCGACTTTATGCACGACCAGCTTCTGCCCTCGACTTCGCCCGAGTGGAATTCGGTTATCGCGTTCCGGCGGGAACTATGCGTTTTTCGGGGATAAAAAGTAGCTATGTCCTTTCCCGGGACTCCAACTATCTCCAAACCATCGGTCCAGCCGTTGAAGCGTGAAGAGGTAACGGACAGACAGACAGTGTTCCTTTCGCATGTATAATATTAGTGTGGATTGAATTTTGTTTCTTTTTCTACCTTCTTCCGATTTAAACAATGCGTTTAGCCAAAAAAAACTATCGATTAGGATACCGTCTGAGTAAAAGCAACGCAGAAAGAGAATGAGATAAGATGAGCTCGAAAACATTTAACATTAAGTAACACGTTCATTACGGCAGTCATTCAGTTAGTTAGGATTATGACCTACATGATTTTCATTCGAGCTGCATCGCTGCATCAGATATCTATGTTCGAGTTGTTGCTGTTTTTTATTTTCTTAATTAACTATAGATTGCAGCGTCATAAGGTCGAATGGATCTGCTTTCGTATATTTATGTATGCATATGCAATGGCAATCATTTATAGGTATTATTGGTTTTTATACTGTTACACACTCTCGATTAACATATATTCATACTACTTAATCGGATGTAGGCAGATACCTATATTAAACGACTACGATATACTCGTACATTAGGTAATAATAATAATGTGTAATTCAATAAGTAAGTAACAGTCGTAGAAGGCCTAGTGGTTTGACCTGCCGCCTCTCATGCAGAGGGTCGCGGGTTCAAATCCGGCTTGCACCTCTGAATTTCAATTTGAATTTACCACTGAGCTTTTTGGTGAAGGAAAACATCGTGAGGAAACCTGCACGCATCTACGAAGTAATTCAAGGATGTGTGTGAAGTCCGCAATCCGCACTGGGCCCGCGTGGGGACTATAGCATAGCCCAACCCTCTCGTGATAAGAGGAGGCCTGTGCCCAGCGTGGGCCGTAAATAGGCTGTTGTAGTAGTAGTAGAACAGACGCAGACGGTCCACATTGCTTAAAGTGATTTAAAATTCATATTTCTTAGAAAGCACAAATTGATACGACATAGGTATTATACGACGGGTTAATGACTAATCCGTTTTATCTACAGAACACGCATCGGAGGAAGAAACCCAAGATTTCCTTCGCGAGATAGAGATGCTGAAGCACGTGGGTTACCACAAGCACGTGATCCGGCTAGTGGCGTGCTGCACCAGGCAGGCGCCGCTGATCGCCTTACTGGAGCACGCACCGAGGGGAGACTTGCTCACGCTGCTGCGAGCGGCGCGCGGCAGGCGGCGCGACGACGAGGTGAAGCCGCGGCAGCCCTCGGCAGGCGAATGTGAGTGCTTTACTATGTCGAGGTGTGGTTATGCTTTAGTCGAGCATACTTATGCGAAGTATCCACCAGATCGCCTTGAGGGCGACGACGCGACGAGGTCAAGCCGCGGCAGCCGTCGGCAGGTGAATGTGAGCGTTTACTATGTCGTGGTGTGATTCACCTATTGCTTTAGTCGATCACATGCGAAGTATCCACCAGACAGACGCCGCTGATCGCTTTGTTAGGGCATTTGTACGCCTAGTACGGACGGAGGCCGACGACGCGACGAGGTCAAGCTGCGGCAACCGTCGGTAGGCGAATGTGAGTGCTTTCACCAACTAAGGGTTACCTACTACTCTGCTCGAGCCCGCGCCGAGGGGGATGTTCACGCTGCTGCAGCAAACGGCGCGCGGCAGGCGGCGCGACGACGAGGTGAAGCCGCGGCAATCGTCAGCAGGCGAAAGTGAGTGTTTTCATCAAATAAGGATCACCTACTACTCTGCTCGAGCCCGCACCGAGGGGGATGTGCAGGCTGCTGCGAGCAGCGCGCGGCAGCCGTCGGCAGGCAAATTTGAGTGCTTTACAATGTCGAGGTATGGCTCACCTGTTGCTGTGCGCGGCAGGCGATGCGACGCCGAGGTGAAGCCGCGGCAGCCGTCGGCAGGTGAATGTGAGTGCTTTACCATGTCTAGGTGTGGTTCGTCTATTGCTTTAGTGCGCAGCAGGCGACACGATGTCGAGAAAATGCCGTGGCACCTACAACTCAGCTCGAGCACGCGCCGAAAGGCAACTTGCTCACGCTCTGCTTCGAGCGGCGTGCGGCAGGCGGCGTGACGACGAGGTGAAGCTGCGGTAGCCATTGACAGCCGAATGTGAGTATTGTATTGTATTTTATTTATTTATTGCATTATGTTGTACAAATAAGATCTTATGTATAGGTATGAGTTAGTCTCAAACATAAACCTGTCAGGGCACAGCAATTATATAATTAATTCTTATAGCTAATAAGATGCGTGTGAAGTATCCAATCCGCACTGGGCCCGCGTGGGGACTATAGCCCAAACCCTCTAGTGATGAGAGGAGGCCTGTGCCCAGCAGTGGGACGAAAATAGGCTGTAGTAGTAGTAGTAGTTATAGCTTATAACATTATTTTCATTCAATAAATTACAAATCATTAATTATACCTATTCTACAAAGTCAAAGTATTATGTCAACTTATAGAATCAATTAGATATTAAGTTTTTTTTTTAATTGTTGTAAAATATAGAATCTTTTGTGAGTGCTTTAACTTTGTAAGGGTTTTTTTTCTTTTATTTAAGGTTCACCAACGATTATCTATACTGATACATGTTCTTAAAAATAAAACGTAGGTACACCAAATAAAATACTTAGTACAATAAACTCTTATAGGTAAACACTGCAAGTAATACAATAAAAATATTCATTTAGACATCTAAAAAAGAAAGTCGTATTGATCTCTAGGTTCATTCCTATCTAACTTGTTTTCGAATTCCTATCTTTATTAAAGTTTTGACTTGCCAGTTAAGAATAGGTATAGGTAAAAAACCGGCCAAGTCCGTGTCGGGCCACGCGCAAATTATAGGGTTCCGAAGTTGAGGATGCCCACAGTACCTTTCTAAGACTTATTAGCATCTAGCTAGCCTGTGGTATGACGTGCCCGCCCGACGCCCCTGCCGCTCGAGAAAAATCATCATTATAAGTTGGTCGACTATTACTCGTAAGTTTGTACAGCCTACTTAGCTCTGATAGTTTTCCTTTCAACTACGTTATATATGCCACAACCGTGATTTTTTTCAGCCATCCAAATACCACCATTTAGCTGGCAGGGGGGGGGGACACGTGACTCTAACAAAAAATAGCACTTTAAAGCTTAATATTTCACAAACGCATCACTTAATAAAAAAATGGTTTTAACAAACCCACAATATTTTTTTAAGACCTATTCAACGATATGCGGCACCATGGGGTCCGCAAGAAAAAAAAATTACATCCCCACTTTACGAGTAGGGGAGGTACCCTATAAAAAAATATATTTCAACATTTTATTGTACCACTTTGTCAGCGTAACTAATATGCATATTCATGCCAAATTACAGCTCTCTAGACCTAAGCATCTCCGAGCAATAGTGCGGACAGACGGACGGACGGACGGACGGACGGACGGACGGACATGGCGAAACTATAAGGGTTCCTTGTGGACTTCGGAACCCTAAAAACTTGAGTAAGTTACCTGTTGTATTTTAATTTTTTGATGAAGTTGGTAAAAGTTGTAGAAACTGATTTTGATGTTTTTCTTGTCAGGGATGGAAAAAACGCTTTGAACTTTTTTTTATGCTTATACCTACAGATTTGTTGTACGAGTACACTTGAAAATGAAAACTTTGTCCAGATTGATTAAAGATAATTGATAGGAAATAATATGAATTCTATTAATAATATATAATATAATAAAATAAAACTTAGCTTGAGAAAAAAATAATACTCGAGAATTAAATTCCGTTTCTTTTTTATATATCTTAACTAGCTTCTGCCCGCGACTTCGTCCGCGTGGAATTCGGTTATAGCGTTCCGGCGGGAATTGTTTGTAAAACTCCTCTAGAATCAGTCCATCTATTAGATAAAACCGCTTGAAAATCCGTTACGTAGATCTAAGCATTACATAGGGGAAAACAGCAGGAAGCGACTTTGTTGTATACTATGTAGTGATACTTGTCTTGAAAACCATAAACCATATTTTGGAGCATAAAATACGGGGTGCCTTCTAAAATTAAATAGCAAATCATCTCAGGAAACTTGCGGAGCAGAACAATTTCAGGAGTTCGAGATAAACTTTGAAGAAAATTTATTTTGATACCTACTCATAATAATTATTTTGAGGACATGATACTTTTAACGGCTTTACGGCTTAGTTAACTTATAATTATATACCTTAAGAAAGTAAAGCTAAAGGGAACTTATTTTCTTTCTTCAGGGAGATTATTTTCGTCTTTTTACGAAAGTTGAAGCGACGATTCATGTTACCATCAATGTTCTTTTCATCGACAATGTTCGTCATCATTTCATCCGAAAGACGTCCACTCCTGGACATAGGCCTCCCCCAAGGCTCGCCACTCAGACCGGTCCTGTGCTACTACTGTGGTCCTGTCCAATGTTCTTTTAGTCTAAACAAATATTGCGTGGTTTTTAAACCACGCGATACTAAATTATCAATGAGATAGGGGTGACTTGTTGCAGTAGGTACCAGTTAGAAAAGTTTTCACAAAACGAAACGGCCTATTGCGGACAATTTTTTTTTCCTGTAATCCGCAGTATGAATAAATGGGAAAAATGTTTCCAGTAGTCCGCACCCTCGCCACGCCCTCAGTATCTATCGCGCTTTTCATTGTGTGAAGTATAATTGAGTATTAGCGACACGACTTCGCACCCAGCGGCAGCGGCGAGCGTTTACTACTCCTGCGTCACTCCACACAAACGGAACCTAAACTGCTCACTAAAGTACTATAGTGAAGATGTGTGGAAGCCGTAGTGGCCTAGTGTTTCTACCTCATGCAGAGGGTCGGGGGTTCGATTCCGGCTCGCACCTCTAAGTTTGGTTACTTCTGTGCGAAAGGCAATTTGAATTAACCACTGAGCTTTTCGGTGAAGAAAAACATTGTTAGGAAACCTGCACGCGTTTGCGAATTAATTCGAAGATGTGCGTGAAGTCCCCAATCCGCACTGGGCCCGCGTGGGGACTATAGCCAGAACCCTCTCGTGGTGAGAGGAGGCCTGTGCCCAGCAGTGGGACGCAAATAGGCTGTAGTAGTAGATGTGTGCGTGATTGTCCATCTAGTCTAGTGGCTTATACTAGTAATATGCGACGGTGTGTTCTAGCTGAATATACGAACCTGAGCGACTCCGACCCGCCGCTGGAGAAGGCGCGGGCGAGCGAGCCGCGCCCGCGGCCCTACGTGGCCGAGCCGGCGCTCCAGCTGGACGGGAGCACCATGAGAGACTATGCGCTACAGGTGGCGCGAGGCATGGAGCACCTAGAGGCGCAAGGGATTACCCACAGGTAAGACAAAAAGATTGTCATCAGCTTAGATAATAGTCAGGCCTGGTGCTAGGTCCGCCCGGGGAGGTACCACCGTTTTTCCCCGCTAACCTGCCGCCAAATAGCAGTGCTTGCACTGTTGTGTTCCGGTAGGGGAGGGGGTTAAGGCAGCCGGTGAAATTTCATTTCTGGCAAAGAGACATTCCATATTAGGCCTTAGAGTAGGCAACGCATCCTAGATCCGAGATCATGTAAGATCATACTTCTCTAAGAAATGCTAAAAGTTAAATATATGAAAAAAACATATGTTAGGTATATTTGATTATGTCATCCTTAAATTGACAGCTTTCGTTACACGTTTCACGAAACTTCGCTCGATACAATTTAAATCCAAAGTAACCTCTAACTCGGACCTCAACTTTATTCCAGTTTATTATATCAAGCAATGTAAAACTAAACATTACAGAAAAATGACGTATATTAAATGCATAAATTGACAGCTTTATAAATGCCATGTTTTTAGACGGTATTTTTATAGAAATTAAAACGTGTTAAATACAAACTATAATGGGCGTTCTGTGCGTAGCGCTGTCTCTTTTGCACGAGTGACAGTGACGGCTGAGCTGGGTATAGGAGCGACTTTAAGAAAAAGAAGTCTAATGCCTATAGGTCAAAAATCAGGGCGAGTTCAGGCTGGGTCAAGGTTGGGCCAGTATGGAGAAAACGCGGTATAATTCCGGGAAAGGCGCCCGGCAACAGACTTCCCCGGGCGCGTTATAAATACGCGCTGGCGCCCCATTTACCGGGGGTATTCGGGAAATTCCGCTGAATACGGAAAACCGATCGTAAACGCAAAGTTTCTGGGGATCGGCAATCTATTTACCTACTAAACACGTACCTAAGTGGTTGGTTGAATGAAACCGGCTTGCAAGTTTCTGCGAGAGTAAGGGCAGAAATTAATAAATAGAAGTCTTAAATAGGGATCTCCCTGTTCCCTATAGGATCACTCACGCATCAAATTGAACTTTAAATCTAGCTGCTTAAAGTTCACGCGACGCGTGAGCGATCCTATAGGGTACAAGGAGATCCCCTATTGTAAGACTTCGAATATAGATAGCCCCAGTAAGGGGTCGTCACTGATGCAACAAGATTACGTTACGTGGGTTATTATTGTGACAGTATGAGAATCTGAAAATCAGGTAAATATAGAATGGAAAGAGCTGACTCATCAAGCAACTTCCATCGACGTTATCTTTAGTAGTGAAGAAAACGACCATTCTTGTGAGTGTCCTCAGGGGCTATATTCGAAGTATTAAAATAGGGTATTAAAATATTCGAAGTATTATCTCCCTGTGCTCTATCTCTATATAGGATCGCTCATGCGCTAAGCAGCTAGATTTAAGCTTCACCTTGACGCGTGAGCGATGCTATAGGGAACAGGGAGATACCTATTTAAGACTTCGAATATAGCCCCTGTTTGATAACAGGGGCTATATTCGAAGTCTTAAATAGGAACTTATCTAACAACATGAATCATGACCACGCATTGATATGCGTGGTCATGATTCATGTTGTTTTCTCAATCAATAAGTAGGTGCTTATGAGTAAATGTAGGTCGCTCCGCCTGCTTTTCTTAGGTACCTTTATAATCCTATTAATAGCGCTTCACAATCATTTCAGATCCATTGTTTTCTTTTCTAATTGGTTATATGACTGACTTAAATAATAAAAAGCCTTAGGCTATGGAGTGTGGAATGTGTCTTGGTAAGGAGCGCAATCTTATATGGCGAAACAGTTGTAAACGTTTCCAGCCATAGACGTAAATAATATAGACCTGGTCTAACGTACACGTAATATGTCCCCACTTCCACGGTGTCCAATCCAAAGTTCTGTCACCGAGCGTGCGTGACAATTAAGCGTTTTTAAAAAAACTTTTATCGAAACTGTTTCTCAGTATTTAAAAACTCGTCTCGTTGTTGAAAAAATGTGACACAGCTTTAGTGTCACGATATAAGTTTAACTTTGGATTGGACACCAATGAAGTGGGGAAACATGACATGTATCTACGTTAGGCCGGGTCCATACGAAGTATTATTTATGTCTATGTGTCCAGCGGATTTGATAAGCAACAAAACAAAACACACTCTCCTCACAACCGTTTTCGCTGCGTTTTCGCCTCAGCAACGCCGACTGGCTTGACTGGAGTCACGACCGCAGCGCCCCCAACCTACCCGATTTCGTGTCCACCTTTGGAACTATAAAGATTGTGCTCATTTACTTCAACACTCCATACCTTGGGCCATATTACGTTATATGTTTTATTATTCAGAATCCATAAAAGTCATAGAAAAACAAAGAAATATATATAAAAAGGTATAAACCGTATCGAACAAAACAAAGATGTTCTATACAGGTTACCTATGGCCTATCTATATGGTAGGTGCCGCAAAATTCCTTAACTTCGCCACTATCTTTTTCCAAACTTTGCCTGGAAAATATCTTGGTAGGTTATTTTACAACTTTAACATCAATTTACAACTGCCAGTCATCCTAAGAGACTAATGTCAGATTCGTGTCAGATTGACAGCGAAATAAATAGGTAGGTAAAAGAGAAATGTCTTTACTTATTTTTTTATCGGAGGTAAAGTTAAAGGCATTTTACGCTAAGTAACTTGACAATATTTCCCAGATCCCTTGATATATTTTACATATACCTAATGTAATAAATAAGTAATTAAATAAGTAATTCTAAGTAAAAGAAATAATTAATTATTAGTTATTTATTAATTTACAATGAATTTATTAGAGAAAATTAAATAAGTAATTCCAAGTACCGTGTCGCTACATAAAAACCAAAAACCCTAATTTAATTCCCACCGTCTAACCTCAATCCTTTTTTATCTAAAATAAAGTAAAAATGTCAAATAAAATCTACGTACGTTTAATTTATTCAACTTTTTTGCCTTTTCTCGTGACGCCTTCAAAAAATACGCGCTGAATCTGTAATGAAACAAGTTGCTCAGCAACCGTTCCTAGGCGTCATTAACATATTTTCAATATCTCTTATTATATAAAATTCTCGTGTCACAGTGTAACCAAACTCCTTCGAAAAGGCTCGACCGATTCTTATGAAATTTGGAGTATATGTTCAGTAGGACTGAGAATAGGACGTAAGCTATTTTTCATACCCAAAAAAAATCTAAGGCGGTACGAAGTCCGTGGGGTCAGCTAGTATTTCATAAAAATTGGAGAATACGATTAGACGTATGCTTAAACCATTCTATGCTTCAACTAATTCACCATTTAAGTCCCAGTAGATACTGCGACCTAGCTTCGCTCGGCTGAAAATAGCTTACAACTAAGTTTTCTCAGAAATGTGACCTTCTTACTACTCGAAGCTCGTAGCTAGATCGATTTGTAGTCCCCGAAAAAGCCTAATATTCCAAATTTCTTCCAATCTGTTAGAGCCGTTTCTGACATCGCTTGTATAAATAAATAAACGAAGAAATATACAAGTTTATCGCGCTTAAAGTATAAGATGCACAACGTATGCCGATGGTATTATTACTCAAGAAAACGGCTGAACCGATTTCGATGATCTTTTGATTTTTGGGATTTGTCCGCGCCGAATAGGATAAAATAAAAACTATTGAAAAAAATATGAAAAAACCGGCCACGAGCCACGCGCAAAGTATAGGGTTCCGAAGTTGAAGATGCCCACAGTACCTTTCTAAGACTTATTAGCATCTAGCTAGCCTGTGGTATGTCGTGCCCCGCCCGTCGCCACTGCCGCTCGAGAAAAATCATTGGTTTTTTAATCATTTCATATGTTGGTCGACTATAACTCGTAAGTTTGTACAGCCTACTTAGCTGTGATAGTTTTCCTTTCAACTACGTTATATATGCCACAACCGTGATTTTTTTCAGCCATCCAAGTACCACCATTTAGCTGGCAGGGGGGGGGGGACACGTGACTCTAACAATAATATAAAATATTTCACAAACGCATCACTTAATCAAAAAATGGTTTTAACAAACCCACAATATTTTTTAAGACCTGTTCAAAGATATGCCGCACCATGGGGTACGCAAGAAAAAAAAATTACATCCCCACTTTACGAGTACGGGAGCTACCCTATAAAAAAATATATTTCAAAATTTTATTGTACCACTTTGTCAGCGTAACTAATATGTATATTCATGCCAAATTACAGCTTTCTAGAACTAAGCATCTCCGAGCAATAGTGCGGACAGACGGACGGACGGACGGACATGGCGAAACTATAAGGGTTCCTTGTGGAAGTTGTGGACTTCGGAACCCTAAAAATGCACGCAATTGACAGCTCACATCATGCACTGACTGTTAGGCGATACGAGAATCGCCGGGTCAGCAAGTAAAATGAAAAAAAAAACAAGTAATACGCACCCGCGATGGGAAACGAAACTTGGGCGATGAGCGAAAGTAGATGGGATTTATTTCTGCGCATGTTTAGGTACGACTGAAGGGCCAATAGGCGTGCGCGCTCGACAAAGCGCCCCCTGCGTCCCGCGCCCCTCTGCCGATGAGACCTTATTTTTGACTTCTGCGCATCGAAGGTCACCGCTCAAGTTCCGTGGCGATGCCTGTAGAGCCTGCCCTCTACAGGATTCTTTAGCTACCCTTCAAAGTTCCACCATACGGCCAGCTTCCACAATAATCTATGATTGTTTTGAATTCCAGGGACCTAGCGGCCCGGAACATCCTCGTGGACGGGGCGGGCACGCTCAAGGTGGCAGACTTCGGTCTGTCCCGGTCGGGGGTGTACGTGCACACTCGGGCGCGGCCGGTGCCGCTGCGCTGGCTGGCGCCCGAGGCCATCCTGCTGTCGCAATACTGCAGCGCCAGCGACGTGTGGGCCTTCGCTGTGCTGCTCTGGGAGATCGCCACTCTAGGTCAGAACCGTTAAGCGGGCTACTCAAAGCCCTTCAAGCAGGGCCTGCTTGCAGTTACTGCCGCAGTGGTGATGCTCCACAGAGCCCTGCAAATCATAAGTGCGGCTGTATTGAACCCTCAAGCCCTTTCGTAGTGTTTAAAAATATAGAAAATGACAATTTTTGACGTTGACGTTGAAAACCACAGATTATAAGTTATCGTCGTAAGCTACAGATACAAAATAGCGACATAAAGCGGCCCGATCGCGCTACACGACCCTGCTTGCAGGGTGTGGAGTGGGGAAATCTTGCGTTTCCTACCTAATCTACGGCCCTGGCGGCAGGGTAGGCAATTAAAATATCGGCTCTGCATGCCTACACACGATATGATTTGGCAGTGGCACTGCAACCAGGCCCTGTTGCAGTAAGCCGCTTTAGGTACCGACTTCGGCCTGTCTCAGTCCCAGAACATAGACAAATCCTGAAGGCGCCGAATCGGTGAATTTATGCATTGGCATAAATGCATGCATTAAGGAACGCTTCCAAAAACAACTGGGCGAGGCGGGCGTGGCAGGACGTGTGACAAGGATAGATATAGATACCTACGTTCATGCTGCAGGGCAGGAGTAACCGTGACATGTTTCAGGGTGGCTTGATTCAAGCACAGTTGACGAACTCTTGGTCGCCGAGATGCCTGATTCCATACAGAAACGTCATTTTGTCCCATAGTAAAATATACTTATTATTATTATTATTATTTTTATTTCCAGAACCAGGTTCCATAGCAATTACATAACAACACACACAAAATAACACTATACTAAAACTAATGGAGGTCTGATTCGACGTGGAGCGACCGGTTTGTGGTAGCCTCTCCATTTCTCATGAAGAGGGCTGGCGTCCCATTCCCTCACAATGCTGACAAGTGCGTTGGTGGAACCGTTAATAGCCTTCCTGGCGTTAGCGCTCCTCAGTCGCAGCAGCGCAGGCCAGCCGGGCGCGCGGCCCCGGGCGAACATGGCGCTGGCGCTGCACCAGCGCGGCAGACCGAACATGGCGCGCCAGGCGTCGTTGTACTGCACTCGCATATCGTTCCCCGCCGCCGCACTGTACTTGGACCAGAGCTCCACTGTGTACACGCTGGTGCAGTAGCTCGGGAACAACTGCTTTTTGACCTCGTCGCTGCATTTAGCAAACCTTCTAGCTAGCATATTTGCCTTCGCAGCAATAGATCGCCGTTGCCTATCGACATCCTTGTCGTCACTCAGGTTTGACTTACCGTTACCGTTAACTTTAACGGAGGGTTTGTATCAACCCACCCTTAGACGTCAAGGCCGCTTGACATAACTACTTTATATGCGGTCGACACTTATATGCAAAAAAAAACCTGAAAGCAGTGGCAGAGTGGTTGCCCGGTTAAGCGTAGAAAAAGTAAGGTAGGTAAACTTAGAACGACAACCTTCATACAAACTGCCTTTCAAATATATTTGAACCGCCCCCAAAGGATGTCTTCACATACAGATTTTTTCCGATATAGGCAGCAATCTAAGGAAATTGTCACTATATTTTTTTGTATATTTTTTTTATTTAATTACAAAAACGCATCTTCGTATTCTTCAGGTGGTTTCCCGTATGCAGAGCTGAGCAACCACCACGTCCCACAGTTCCTTGCGGCGGGCAGCCGCCTCCCGAAGCCGGGCCGGGCCTCGCCGCGCCTCTACCAGCTAATGTTGGACTGCTGGGCTGAATCCCCCTCGGACCGCCCCACCTTCGCCCAAATCGTACAAAAACTGAACGACCAGAAGCAACTGTACGTGGACTTGGAGTGCGTTCTACCGCCCTCGTACGATGAAGCGCTGAGCGATCACGACTTCGGCGAACAGGTCGCCAGGTGACCGTAGACTGATTACTGTTATTTATTTTTACTTGTAAATCACCCCAACGAATTGCACAGTTAATTATATGTTTATTTGATAAGCCAAGTTTGGAGTTTTTTTCTTCTCTCAAACTTTCGCGATACACACTCATATTAAACACACATAAATACGACGATAGTTTTTTACGCGAATAAGTCCCGTTGGTAGTGTGTTTAATAAAAGGTTAGACTTTGTGGCTACACTATCTCCCGATATTAGCGTGAAGGAATTTCACTGTAAAAATGCCATTCGGGAACAGGGTTCGAAATGTAATTATCAATGATAATTATCATGATAATTATCGTGACAATAACAAAAAAATACGCTCGTGAAAGTGAACTGTATTCGTAGTATTCGAACTTGTATTACCGCACTTGCGTTGCGTCTCGCTAGATCCGAGTCTATTTGTTAGGGTTCCGAAGTCCACTAGGAACCCTTATAGTTTCGCCATGTCCGTCCGTCCGTCCGTCTGCCCGCACTATTGCTCGGAGATACTTAGTTCTAGAAAGCTGTAATTTGGCATGAATATACATATTAGTTACGGTGACAAAGTGGTACAATAAAATTTTGAAATATATTTTTTTATAGGGTACCTCCCCTACTGGTAAAGTGGGGATGTATTTTTTTTTTCTTGCGTACCCCATGTTGTGGCATATCGTTGAATAGGTCTTGAAAAAATATTGTGGGTTTGTTAAAACCATTTTTCGATTAAGTGATGCGTTTGTCAAATATTAAGCTTTAAAGTGCTATTTTTTGTTAGAGTCACGTGTCCCCCCCCCCTGCCAGCTAAATGGTGGTATTTGGATGGCTGAAAAAAATCACGGTTGTGGCGTATATAACGTAGTTGAAGGGAAAACTATCACAGCTAAGTAGGCTGTACAAATTTACGAGTCATTAGTCGACTTATGAAATGATTAAAAAACCAATGATTTTTCTCGAGCGGCAGGGGAGTCGGGCGGGCACGTCATACCACAGGCTAGCTAGATGCTAATAAGTCTTAGAAAGGTACTGTGGGCATCGTCAACTTCGGAACCCTATACTTTGCGCGTGGCCCGACACGCACTTGGCCGGTTTTATTTATTTATTTTTGACGTGATAACGTCTTATAAATTGATGAACTCCGGCTGCGCCCACGAACAAACATGACTCAAAAGTAGCGTTGTAGCGTTACGTTATCACGTATAAAATTATCGTCCATAAACCGACTTTACAGAGAACCAATTTTTTTTGTTCGAATTTGTTATGAAACATTTATAACATCGGAATTTCTTATGAAACATGAATTTCTTATGGTGATAACTATCTGATAATTACCCGATAATTATCTGATAATTATCCGATACTTAAAAAGCTATGGTGTCCTAATGGTTCGACCTACCGCCTCTCATGCCGAGTGCCAGGGGTTCAATTCCGGCTCGCACCTCTAAGTTTACTTACGTGCGAAATTAAATTTGAATTCACCATGAGGTTTTCGGTGAAGGAAAAACATCGTGAGGAAACCTGCGCGCATCTGCGAAGTGATTCAAAGATGTGTGTGAAGTCCCCAATCCGCACTGGGCCCGCGTGGGGACTATGGCCCAAACCCTCTCGTGATGAGAGGAGGCCTGTGCCCAGCAGTGGAACGCAAATAGGCTGTAGTAGTAGTAGTACATTTGTGGCGCGGGAGCGGGACACAGGGAGCGCTTTGTTGGCGTGCACGCTTATTGGCCCTTCAGTCGTAAACATGCGCAGAAATCCCCTCTACAATTGCTCACCGCTCAAGTTATGTAAATATCAAGAGACATCAGGCAATATTAGCTATAAGAATAACATAATCATCTAAGCTTATTAATTAGAAGCTCTCATAGCAGTAATTATAGTTCTACTGGTAATCAGAAAGTTAATTAAGTGTACAATCGTTACAAGGAAGCCAATTTCAATTTTTGAACTTTATTTTACTAAAAATAAAGACACACTTAAGTTGATTTTACTCTTGTGGTCAATTACACAAAGTCACGGCCGATAACTAATTGGAATGTAGTACTTATTTTTTTATCGACTTTTTAGTGATAATTAGTACTTTTTATTAGGCTCGTTAATCCGTTACTAGTTCTAATGTTGAATGTAACAGACTGAGACCGAGCGCTTGAAGAGTAAGTAAGTACCTTCACTAGATAGAGATCTTCTACTATCTAAAGTCCCGCGCCTTCACATTTCAAAACACTTCAATGTATTTAAAAAGCACCACCGACACTCTCAACACATGTGTGCGTGCTGAGACAGTCATCAACTATGCGTTGAGAGTGTTGATGGTGCTTTTTAAATAATAATAAAAAAATTGAAGCGTTTTGAAATGTGAAGGCGCGGGACTTTAGATAGGTAGTAGAAGATCTCTACAACATTATTTACAGGTAGGGTCACTTCGGGCAATTTCGTGAATGGGGTAATTTCATATTTTTTTATACTGTCACTGAAACGCAAAAAATAGAAGCTAATAGCCACCGGTACCTACCCGTACACGATAGCCAATACCCAACAAGAGGGAAGTGGTAATCCCGATTATTTTGCGTTACAAGCAATAACTTTAAAATATGAAATTACCCCATAGACGGAATAGGGATGACAACAACTTTTTTTTCCTTAATCTATCAGGAAGATTATTGAAAAGTATTGGACACGTATTTTTTCTTTTTTCACGTAATCAAACTTATACGGAGATATATTGAGTTGAAATGTCGCGTGACGTCACGGTTAGGTACGATTTATACCTAACGGTGACGTAGTTAGCCCCCACTCTCCAACTTTAATGCGTTTTAACTTAGTCATTCTTTGTTAATTTAATCTAACAAAAAATACGTGTCTAATTTTTTTTTTACCTGACTGACGGACTAATTAGTATTTCGATTTCTTCACGCTGCCATCATCCCTATATTACCCAAGTGCCTTACCGTATTCTACAGACATTAAGCTCACGCTCACCAATTCTCACGTGGAGGTGAGGGGGGATCACGGAAAATATCACGTAATATTTTTCCTATAAGAAACAGAGAAACAAAAAATGTGTTTGTCACTGCACTCCTGTGCATATATATAAAAGCAACTTGTTTTTTTCAAGTTTAAGGTTATAAAAATATAAGTACACTAGCTTCTGCCCGCGACTTCACCCGCATGGAATTCGGTTATCTCGTTCCCGGGGGAACTATGCGTTTTTCCGGGATAAAAAGTAGCCTATGTCCTTTCCCGGAACTCCAACTATCTTCATGCCAAAATTCATCTCAATCGGTTCAGCGGTTGAAGCGTGAAGACGTAACAGACAGACAGACAGAGTTACTTTCGCATTTATAATATGAATATATATGGATATCTTTCTATGTATCTACATAAATTTTCAGAGGTTTTGGGGGAAGGGAGGGGATACTCGTAGAGCCAAATCTAAGATCTCTCTCACAAAAGGGGTTCGAAAAAAAAACAAAATTACATTGCGTAATCAATGGACGCCCCCCAAAATAAATAAGAACATTGCTCGTTTAAAGTAAGACTTTGCTATCAGGGTGGTCAGTGATGAAAAAATATACTTACTTTTTTTTGTTGATGGTATAGGCAAACGAGCGCACAGCCCACCTGATGGCAAGTGGTCACTGCCGCCCACGGACACCGAAATCGCCGAGATCTCGAATGCGTTGCCCACCCTGAGGCCTAAAATGGAATGCCTCTGTGCCAGAAATTTCACCGTTTTATCATTAGGCACTTTAAGTTAGTAACACTAACAGATGTCAAAGTTGCCAGTTATGATTATGACGCTAACCATTTATTGTTTTGTTTGCTAAAGTTTAACAGCAGGTTCAATAACTATTACCTAATTCCTGGAAATAAAAGAAAAGAACTGGGGCCATGTTCCCTATAGGATCGCTCACGCGGCAAGTTGAACTTTAAACCTAGGTGCGTAAAGTTCACGCGACGCGTGAGCGATCCTATAGGGAACAGGGAGATCCCTATTTTTAGACTTCGAATATGGCCCCAGTTCTTTTCTTTTATTTTCAGGAATTAGGTAATATGTAGTTTCAATCTGAATTTACCACGAGCTTTTCGGTAAAGGAAAACACCGTGAGGAAACCTGCACGCATCTGCGAAGTAATTCAAAGATGTGTGTGAAGTCCTCAATCCGCAATGGGCCCGCGTGGGGACTATAGCCCAAGCCCTCTCATGATGAGGAGAGGCCTGTGCCCAGCAGTTAGGCTGTAGTAGTAGTAGGTAGAGATCTTCTACTATCTAAAGTCCCGCGCCTTCACATTTCAAAACGCTTCAACTTTTTTATTATTATTTAAAAGCACCACCAACACTCTCAACGCATAGTTTATGGCTATTTCAGCACGCACACATGTGTTGAGAGTGTTGGTGGTGCTTTTTAAATACATTGCAGCGTTTTGAAATGTGAAGGCGCAGGACTTTAGATAGTAGAAGATCTCTAATAGTTATTGAAGTTTAAGACTTTGAATATAGCCCATTCTAATATTACCGATGATCTCTTCCAGTGTTCCCCGCTATATCACTCCTGCTTACAGCGGCCGTTGGTCTTGCACAATACCCGGATCCTAAGACCGACCCGCTAATGTTCATAGCAAACCCGGTCGAAGCCAACATGCCAGGACATTGGGTGCCGCTGAGCGTTGTCAAAGCCATCATGTCACCTGCCACTAGAGCTCCACTGAAAGCTGTCAGACCTGTTCAAAAACCTGCAGGTAAGAAACCTGTAAAAAAAGTAAAACCGAGCCCCAAGCCCGGGGAGCCCGAGGTAGTGGAATACGAGGAAGAAGAATACGAAGAGGAAGAAGAACAGCATCCAGCTGAAGAAGAACAGGAACCATCTTATGAAGAGCAACCATCTGATGAAGAGCTACCATCTTATGAAGAGCAACCATCTGATGAACAAACAGAGCCTCCAGCAACCACTACCACCGAACACCAGGAAGAACCGGTCGATACGCATGCAGAAATGAAAGGGAGGTAGTCACATCATCATCGTATCTATAAATATTACTATTCTAGCCCTCGCCTGCCGCTACTACTCATATCGCTATCCTTTTTTTACATCAGGAAAACAGGGATAGCTATATGTGAGCATCTCTACAAAAATCCGCCGTGGGCGAGGCCCCTAAAGTATACCTATAATAGGGGCTCGCCGTCAAAGTAATAAAGTATTATCGACAATAATAGTATTTTTTTTTATTCAATTTCTATTCTCGTTGACTTTATAAAAATCCTTCAAACTAGTTCTCCCCGTCACTCATTCAGTCATTCATCCAATCCTTCTCATGTTCATCTCACAAATTCGTCACCTTCACTCTTTACCATTGATTAGATTACAACAACCAACTACAACAGTCACTCAGAGGGCAATGGAGAGGGCTATGCTCGGGGTTTCTCTGCGTGATAGAATCAGAAATGAGGATATCCGCAGTAGAACTAGGGTCACCGACATAGCCCGAAGAATTGTGAGCCTTAAGTGGCAGTGGGCGGGGCACATTGCTCGCAGGACTGATGGCCGATGGGGCCGGAAAGTTCTCGAGTGGCGCCCGCGAACCGGGAGACGAGCTGTCGGTAGGCCTCCAACAAGATGGAGCGACGACCTCGTGAAGGTTGCGGGAAACCGGTGGAAGCAAGTAGCACAGGACCGGTCTGAGTGGCGAGCCTTGGGGGAGGCCTATGTCCAGCAGTGGACGTCTTTCGGCTGAAATGATGATGATGATGATGATGAACTACAACAGACAAAAGTTCACTTTTTTTAACATGTCTATTTTAGCACAGAATATTTAATAGTACTACGTACAGAATGGCCACGGAATCACCAGCCTGAATCTAGCCGGCGCGCATCTCGCCGTGGTGGTAAAAAGCCGTGGTGGCCTAGTGATTCGACCTACCGCCTCTCATGCCGAGGGTCGGCGGTTCGATTCCGGCTCGCACCTCTAAGTTTACTTATGTGCAAAATTCTATTTGAATTTACCACTGAGCTAATTCAAAAGATGTTTGTGAAGTCCCCAATCCGCACTGGGCCCGCGTGGGGACTATAGCCCAAACCCTCTCAGGATGAGGGGAGGCCTGTGCCCAGCAGTGGGACGCAAATAGGCTGTAGTAGTAGTAGTCGATTTGTGTCTCAAGGGAGCAAAATCCACATCACTACATAGTATATTAAAAAAAAACCAAAAAACCCGACTGCGTAAAAAACTAAAAAGAAAAAAACAAGACTACTTAGTTCAGTAGTAGCTACTGAGAAATGACACCATGGAAATAATTTCATGTTCGACACTAACATAAATCAAATATTGATTGCTATTGAGGAATCTAAAGATGCCTACTATCGGGACCCATTATTTGTAACATTTTAACCTAGATTTTAAATGGGTCCCGACTGTAGGCATCTTTTGATTCCTCAATAGCAATCAATATTTGATTTATGTTAGTGTCGAACATGAAATTATTTCCATGGTGTCATTTCTCAGTAGCTACTACTGAACTAAGTAGTCTTGTTTTTTTCTTTTTAGTTTTTTACGCAGTCGGGTTTTTTGGTTTTTTTTTAATTAACTTTTTTTTTATTTTACTATTTTTAGTTAGGGATTATAAGACCGTAAATTCCGCAATCTTGTCATTTCATGGAGAGAGTTGCTATCGTGGGGATTATTAAGTAGCTTGCGATGATCTAAATTACTGATTATTAATCCCTCTAGAGACCTAACCCGGCTCAAAAAGCTACATAAGCCTGAGCCTATTAAAATTCTTCATGTCAACCGATAGATGGCGCTACTGGTACTACATTAGACTATTAGGTAGCTATTTTATTTATTTACGAGCGCTGAGTACTGACTAGTGTAATTGGTACCTATAATCAATTAGGTTATATTTCACTGTATTAAGTATGTAAATAACACTATTGACACTTTAAATGTAATAACGATACTAAAAGTCTTCAAGTCAACGGATAGATGACGCTACTGGTTGTAACAGAACAGACTGCTTTAAGCTGTTTGTTACATCACAAATATTTTAGATCTCTTAAGGAATAGATAAAGTCTTCTTATTATTTGAATACTGGCTTCTCCCCGCAACATCGCCTGTGAGGAATTCGGTTGTCGCGCTTCCGCGGGAATTATGTGTTTTTTCGGGATGAAAGGTATCCTGAGTCCTTTCTCGGGATCCCGGCTATCTTCATTTCAAATTTCATCCAGATTGTTTCAGTAGTTGAGGCGCGAAGAGGTAACAGACAGTCAGATAGACAGACGAACCGACCGACAGACAGAGTTGCTTTCGCATTTATAATATTAATATGGATTTGTAGTTTAGTTAACTTGAGTCGAGACTTCCACCACCTCCACAGCAGACTCAGAGTGATTCGAGACTTCGCGCGCGTTTTGAATTGCCTTTCGGATGCGTGCAGGTTTCTTTACGATGTTTACTTTCATCGAAGAGCGAGATGGCCCTTCTGTTGGCCCTCATGAAGTTGATTTTTGCACATAAGTGGTACTTGAGGAGCAGACCGGAAAAGAGTCTATGATCTTCTGCATGAGAGGTGGAAGGACAAACTACTGGGATATTATGACTTATTGATATTGTTTATGTGGAGTTCGGATTCTCTCGATTACGCGGATGCCTTACATTTTCCAAGGATGGAAAATAGTCTATGTTACTCTCAGAGTTCCCAGGTATATTTATACCAAGTTTCATTAAAATCTGTTCAGCCATTTTGGCGTAAATTAACAAGGCGAACGAAGCGAACGGAGCGAACGTAGCGAACGGAGCGAACGCAGCGAACGGAGCGAACGTAGCGAACGGAGCGAACGCAGCGAACGGAACGGTTTCTCTCGATTACGCGGATGCCTTACATTTTCCAAGGATGGATTATATACTATGTTTCTCCTAGAGTTCGAAGGTATATTTATACCAAGTTTCATTAAAATCTGTTCAGCCATTTTGGCGTAAATTAACAAGGCGAACGAAGCGAACGGAGCGAACGTAGCGAACGGAGCGAACGTAGCGAACGGAGCGAACGCAGCGAACGGAGCGAACGTAGCGAACGGAGCGAACGTAGCGAACGAAGCGAACGCAGCGAACGGAACGGTTTCTCTCGATTACGCGGATACTCTACATTTTCCAAGGATGAGCTATAGTCTATGTTTCTCCCAGGGTTCGGAGGTATATTTATATCAAGTTTCATTAAAATCTGTTCAGCCATTTCGGCGTAATTTAACAAGGCGAACGAAGCGAACGGAGCGAACGCAGCGAACGCAGCGAACGGAGCGAACGGAGCGAACGCGGCGAACGGAGCGAACGGAATTTAGTATAAATAGTGGTGGGTTTTGATTGACAGGAGTTAGTTTTTACTTGGTCTTCGTATGGGAAGCATCTCCCTTGTATTGTTTTAGAGTGCAGTATTTTCTTATATTTTATTGTATTTCTGTGTATTAATGTGATTGTTTCAGATGGATTGATGGAGCAAGGGTTTAGCATTCAGTTCAGTTGGAACATGCGAACCATAGTAAATGTAAATGTCATAACAAAATGGATTTTGCCTTTTGTTGTTGTTTTGCAATAGGGCTGGCATAGTCCGGGGCCTACAGTTGGAATGGAAACAGACTGTGACAACGAAGTTCCTCCTAAAACTCATCCGTTTGAGTTCCCCAAGATGTGGCTCTTTTGGGGCATGATTGCTATGAATGATAACCATGGGTTATTATGAATCGCAACTCATGAGATCTTCCACACACGGTGGAGTACTGGACAGTATGCGGGGTCTAGACAGTGATTCTCTCAACTGTACTTGCTTGCCGTGGTCCCTCTTTATCTATATATTTATTTATTCGCACAACATAAGTAGGGAATCCTGTGGCCCCTCTTCTCTCCCAACCCTCTCGGTTGCTGTGGGGGCCTAACGCCATTTCAGCGGCACAACACCGGGTGATAGTGTCAGGTTCTTTAGAGGTAACCCGAACCTCGCACCGAATAGCCTTATATCAGCTTAGAAACTTAACATTGCACTGAGTTAAGTTACATCACACATAACACGTTTAAAAGTAAATGTGAGGCGTGGCGCGGCCTCTAGCTTTGCAAACATTAGCCTAGGGTATCAGGGAACTATGTGTAGGATACGGAATCTTCATTAACTACTACAATTCTTCATTAACTTAATCTTCAAAGCATAAAGGTAGTTTACCTTATGCAGATTCTCATCTAGTGGAAAGATTTTTAACTGAGGATCAATAATATTAAATAGTAATCAAAGTTTTGGTTTATTATGATTTGTTTGTACGCAAAATAAGTACACGAATCTTCAAGTATATTTTTATCAATTGATCGAGTCATACTGGGTCATATGTACCTTCTCAATCCCTGTCTTGGTCGCTCGAAATCAGACATATTGATCGACAGAGTCACTGACTAATCATTTGTTATTTTATGCTAATAACCTCAGTCATAATGTATCAGAACTAAGTGGGAAACATATCCTTATAGAAAGACAAGTGTCTACTTACTTCAGTTAGAAAACTTGAAGCTAAAACTGAGAATAAATATATCTGCTGACCAATTTTGGTCTTTAACTAATTATTTATATAAGCTCAAAGTGGCTTTTAAATAAAGAACTTAGCTGGTCAGTCCCCATCCAAAACAAGGATTAATTTGGAGATGTGAATATAATGTCGTTAGACAGGAAAGTTTATGAAACTCTAGAAATCTAGTTACAAGTATTGATGCCTATATCCAAATGAATCAATGTTGTATCCGACCTCCTGGTAGGGGAATTAGGTAGGGAAACTGATAATTATTTAAAAACCTTATATCTTTTAAATAGTTTAAACAATAATCTTTTCTTGCTTAATAACTTTAATAATTGAACACTCGCTAATCCATAATATACCATTCCTATTCACGTTAAAAGTTCTTGAGTTATTTACGGTTCATAACATTAGGTCCTATAAACTACTAGACGTTTGCAATCACAAATTATTTGGCCAAAATAAAATGAAAATATAAGAATTTAGGATAATAAAGACCAAGAGCCGTTTGCAGAGTTTTATGTCGTTGGGTTTGTTAGGGTGGGGTGTTACAATTTGGTGCCGTGACCAGGATATCATAACTATAAAAAAAAATATATTTAAGAATAATAATAAAATCCCGCGAGTTAGTTTATCTTGATGAATTGGCAGGAAATAAACAAACAATAACTCTGTTCTTCATAACGGTTCTTTGGCTTTATTAGATTAGAGGTGGCTATTATTTGGTCACAATTTGCTGTCCGTGAAATGAGAGACGTGAGTTAGGAATGGTGCGTTATGGATGCGATTTTTAATAATAAAAAAAAAATAGTTTTTTTTTCAAAAAAAAATTATTTAATTCTTAAAAGCAAACAAAAAAAAAGGGGTGTAACTTTATTTGTATTATGTACAGAGGAAGCGCAGCAGTAGAGTTTACCTGTGAAAAGAAAACATAAATTTACGCAAGTTCATTTTTCTGAGGAAAGAGAAGTGATAGTGTTAGAAGTAAATCTTAAATAATGAGTAAGTCTCAAAGAGGACGTAAACGAAGCCTAGCGGGCAAATCAATTGAAGTAGGAGTGGAAACTGTTCGCCAAGAAAGTCCAGTTGAAGCTTCTGATGATCATGTAGCTGAGGCACCGGCTGTAAAACGTGCTAAGTTCACGGAGAAAGAATTAAGGGCAAAAAAATACAAAGAGGGTTTAATTTATCGTATGTTTAGACGTACTGTAAGTGTATTGACAAAGAAAATAAATGAGCTTAGCGACAAAATAGAAAATAAAGGATCATCGGAAGTCAATGAGCAATTACCAAAGAATTTGGAAGAGATAGAAAATAGCCCTGAATCGCGAGTAAATGCGAATGTTGATAATTCTGAGAAAGGAATAGAAGGAGCTAAAGAAGGAGGGGACGATGTTCTAACTGAATCCCATAAAGAGCCTAATAAAAAGAAGTATATAGAAGAGCACAGTCATGTTACCTACAAAGTGAGAAATTTAAATTTTGAAAAACCTAAGTTCGGTTTGAATGAGAGCTATCATCCAGTCACTTTTCTAGAGGATTTAGAGAATTATTTGAAGAAGACGTCCAACGAGGAAAATGCTTTAGATCTTATTCAGGATTGTTTGGTTGGAGGAGCTCGAGACTGGGCTAGAATTTATAAAAAGAGATGGACTGGAATAAACGATTTCAAAGTAGACTTTTTGGCCACATTTTGGGGAGAGAAGGAGCAAAATGAATTGAGACGAAGCATAGTACAGGGAAGCTGGGATCGTCAAAAGACTCCGAGTATGTTAAAATACTTTCTGAATATTGTTGGGAAAGCCCAAATGCTTAATTTTCAAATGCCTGAGAAGCAGTTGGTGGCAGACATCATAAGGCATTATCCTAAATACGCTCAGCAGGCTTGGATGACATCCAAAATCGAGTCGGTTATAGAAACAGCAGAGTTTCTTAGAAATATGGATGACATTAGTAAACAAGAGCCAAGTAGTGGAGGAGTAGCAGGTCCATCAAAGTCTTTTGCAAAATTTCGAAAAGAGAAGCAACCAGAATACACTAATTGGAAAAGACCAGTTGCGCAGCAGAGGCCGAATTTTAACAATCAAAATACTAATGTCAACTCAATAAATCATGAAGAAGCTACTGAAGAAGAATGTCAACAAATAGATTTAAATTAGGGGAGGCTGATAAATTTGTCTCCAAATCAGCTTCAACTATAGGGGACAAGATGTTACGATTGATGAGTAGTATGGGTTGGAAAGCAGGTCAGACTTTAGGAGTAAATAATTCTGGTCTAAAACAACCATTGGCAACTAAACTTTTAGATAGGAAGAAAAATGAAGGATTAGGGTTTAGAGTCATTGATCCAAAAGAAATATTAATAGAAAAGAAAATGGTCGAATTGTTAAAATTAAAAGTAGAGCAGTCACAATCAGAAGGAGTAAGCTATGAAGTGAATACATCTGTTTTCGAAGAGGATAAATTAGAACAAAATAGACGAGAAAACTTTAAATCAGAACTGATGCTGGGAGTATTTGACTATGAAATTGTTAGTTTATTAGATACAGGGAGCGATATAACTTGCATTTCGGAAGAGTTATACAATGTTTTAAAAAACAAGTATTCAGATTTGCCAGTTATGCCTATCAAATCTTTTAATGTAAGAACAGGAGTAGGACATAGAAGTACGGATATTAAAAATATAGTGCTCTTGCCGTTAAAGCTGGGACGCTTTGTACAAGAAACAGCTTTCTTGATTGTTCCAGGGTTAATAAAACCTTTAATTTTGGGATTCGACTGGATGCAGTTGCACAAAATTATAATTAGTTTAGAACCAAAGACCAAAGGAGTAGTTATGTCTCAAGGGGAAGAGATTCAAATTTTAAAATTTTTTGAACGCGGGAAAAATAATTATATAGAGGAAGATTGTGAAGCAGTAGAAATAATGGAGTCAGATAATTTGTCAGAAATAAAAGTTGGAATTACTCTGCAGGAACAGGAACGGGAAAAATTAGATAATCTAATGAATAAATACTCTTGTTTGTTCTCACCAACATTAGGTAGAGCCAATTGTTATCAACATGAGATAAAAATGGAGCCTCATGTTCCAATCATTAAGAAAACTTATCCAGTGCCGTATGCTTATAGAGAAAGGGTAGAGGAAAAGTTACAGGAAATGGAAGGACAAGGAATAATAAGTAGAACAGCGACACCTTATTGCAGTCCTCTAACTTTTACTCTGAAACCAGACGGTTCAATACGTGTGCTCTTAGATGCCAGAGAGATTAATAAGTTTATGATTGCTGAAACGGAGAAGCCACCCTTACAATTAGATGTAATGAATTCATTTCATGGGGCTAGATTTATAAGTACAGTCGACCTGAACAATGCTTATTTCCAAATACCAATATCTGAATCTAGTAAGACATACACAGGCTTCACCTTTAATGGCAAATCGTATGTCTATAACGTGTTACCTCAAGGCTTAAAAACATCGGTCGGAAGTTTTAGTAGAGCCATGGACGCAATCCTGGGAGTCGAAGTACGAGAATTTTGTGTTAATTATTTAGACGATCTAGCCATCATTACAACGGGTACTTTAGACCAACATTTGGAACATATAGATATCGTTCTTGGAAAATTGAGAAAGGCTGGGCTGACTTGTAATTTAAAAAAGTGCAAGTTTTTGTGTAAAGAGGTTAAAATGTTAGGATACATTATTTCAACCGAAGGGCTTAGGACAGATCCTGAAAAAGTAAAGGCAATCCAAAAGTTTCCGACTCCAAAAAAGATAAAGAATGTTAGAGCTTTTCTTGGTTTTTGTAACTTTTATAGGAGATTCATTCCCAATTATAATATACATATTCAACCATTGTGTGAATTATTAAAAAAGGACAAACGTTGGAAATGGGGTGAATTGGAACAAAAGGCTTTTGAAACAGTTAAGTCTTTGTTCATAGATACAATTCTTTTACATCATCCAGATTTCAATAAGACATATTATTTGCAAACTGATAGTTCAGGAATTGGAATAGCAGGATCATTGTACCAATTAGATGAAAAAGGGAATCAAAAAATATTGGGGTTTTACAGTAAAGCATTAAAAGGGGCTCAGTTAAATTGGACAGTTACTGAACAAGAATTTTACTCTGTGATTTGTTGTTTGGAGAAGTTTGAAACATACTTGAGGGGTTCAAAAGTAATTATCCGAACTGATCATAAAGCTTTGATTTTTGTTAAGAATTGGAAATTGTATAATGCAAGAGTAACGCGATGGATCAACTATTTAGAGCACTTTCAATATGAAGTTCAACATATTAAGGGTAGGGATAATGTAGCAGCGGATATTTTATCCAGATATCCTCCAGAAAGTGATTTTCTTCAAGAGGATAGAATAAATTTACCAGAAATATTGTATATGGGTTTAAAAGAAAACAAAGAATTACTTGTACGATTAAAAGATGTAGAAAAGTTGCAAAAACAGGATAAGGAAATTATAGCTATCTTGGATAGAATAAGCAAAAATGGGAAGGTAGGAGATAAGTTGGATAGGATAGTAGAGCGGTGCACAATTAAAAATAATGTTTTATATTATTTGCCGGAACGATCTAAAAATAAAGTCCTTTATTTACCAGAAATTTTAAAAGACGTAGTTATTAAACAAATCCATTTAGAGATGGGACATCAAGGAGCGTACAAAGTAATAAAATATATTAAGGATAGATTTTTCTGGAAAGGGATCACTAGGAGAGTTAAGCTTTTGCTTCGAACGTGTCACGAGTGTCAGATCACAAAAAGTAATACTACAAAGCATGTGGGGCCATGTCGGTCAATAGTTACAAAAGAGATAGGAGATATAGTAATGGTAGATTTGTATGGTCCATTGCCGTCTGGAGCTTTCGGAATGAATTACATCTTAGTTATTCAAGATTCGTTTAGTAAATTTGTCAAATTTTACGAACTCAAGAAGGCTACGTCCAAATCGGTTATAGGAAAAACTAAAAGGTTCTTTGACATTATTAAACCAAAGGCAATCTTGTCAGACAATGGTTCTCAATTCGCTAGTAAACTTTGGAAAGAAAGTATGAGACAGGCTAACGTAAAAGTAATATATACTACTGTAAGGAATCCGCGCCCAAATTCCACTGAGCGAGTAAATAAGGAATTGGGTCGATTATTCAGAATGTATTGTAGAACAAACCACAAAGGATGGGTTACAGTACTACCAAAGTTAGAATCTCTTTATAACAATACTTTCCATGAAAGTACAGGTTTTACGCCTTGTGAAATTATGTATGGAGAACCTACGCAGCTTTCCTTTGATAAAGCGTTAAAAAAAGAAAAGGAAGTATTAAACATAGAGGAAATTAGATTTAAAGCAAGAGTGAATTTACAAAAAGCTAGCGAAAAACGTCAGTTAAGATTTAATCAAAGATATAGATTAATTCAGTTTCAAGTGGGAGATTTAGTAAAAATAAGTCGTTTAAATAGATCCAATGCAAGTCAAAAAATTACAAAAAAGTTTGAGCCACTTTACGAAGGACCATATGTTGTAGCAACAAATCCTTATAGCAATGTTTACGTCTTAGTGGACCCTGTAACGGGTAAGGAGAGGGGAAAATTCAACACTATTCACCTCTCGAAATATTTCAAATAACTAAGTTGGGAATGCGTGCATGGTTGAAGATGATTTGGGGTACGAAGCACAAGCTTTGGTTTTTTTTTGTTATTTTATTTATATAAGATAGTTTTAAGAATTTATGTTTATTTACTTATACAAGTTTCGTTCGTGTGATAGACAATACTTAAGGCTTAGGATCCTTTGTAATTAATTTCTTTTTCTTGATGAAAATGTAGAACCTTTATTTTTGTTCAAGTAGGAGTAGGGGAGAGGGGGGCAGCCTGGTACACTTTTTACACTCCTTGACGTATTTCAAAATATTACCCATAAAAACCAGTTTTAAGCCTCTACACAACAAAGTATGTTATTAACCTATGTAATTAATGCATTTGCACATGTCCAAAGCTAAAGACAAAGGTACAATTCAGAATTTTACAACTCAAGGAATAATGTTCAATACTGCCCCAAGCGTGGGTAGCTTTGAATTTACTTGGGGCAGATTTGAAATCTAGATTGTAAGGATGTCTGTGAACTTAGCATATCAATTTCGGGCATCTCACAATCTGATGACAGTTCTAGTAGCATCCCCAATAGTTCTACAGTTCTTGATAGTTATTTTTCATAGTTCTGCTCATTTTCGAAAAATAACGGAACTTTAAAAAATGAGATGCTAACTTCGCGTACCGAAAGTTAGCATCTCAAGAATTTTCGAGTTTTCTCTGCAGCTCTAGTAGCATCCTCAATAGTTCTACAGCCCTCGATAGTTACCTTGAATAGTTCTGCCCGTTTTCGAAAATTAGCGGAAATTTAAAAAATGAGATGCTAACTTCACACTCGGAAACCTAGCATCTCAAGAGTTTTTGAGTTTTTTCGACAGTTCTAGTAGCATCCCCAATAGTTCTACAGTTCTTGCTAGTTATTTTCCATAGTTCTGCTCATTTTCGAAAAATAACGAACTTTAAAAAATGAGATGCTAACTTCGCGAACCGAAAGTTAGCATCTCAAGAATTTTCGAGTTTTCTGTGCAGTTCTAGTAGCATCCCCAATAGTTCTACAGCCTTCGATAGTTATCTTGAATAGTTCTGCCCGTTTTCGAAAATTAGCGGAAATTTAAAAAATTAGATGCTAACTTCACACTCGGAAACCTAGCATCTCAAGAGTTTTTGAGTTTGTTCGACAGTTCTAGTAGCATCCCCAATAGTTCTACAGTTCCTGATAGTTATTTTCCATAGTTCTGCTCATTTTCGAAAAATAGCGGAAATTTTAAAAATGAGATGCCAACTTCACAATCGTAAACCTAGCATCTCAAGAGTTTTTGAGTTTTTTCGACAGTTCTCGTTGCATCCCCAATAGTTCTACAGTTCCTGATAGTAATTTTCCAAAGTTCTGCTCATTTTCGAAAAATACCGGATATTTTAAAAATGAGATGCCAACTTCACAATCGTAAACCTAGCATCTCACGAATTTTCGAGTTTTCTCTACAGTTCTCGTTGCATCCCCATTAGTTCTACAGTTCCTGATAGTTATTTTCCATAGTTCTGCTCATTTTCGAAAAATAGCGGAAATTTTAAAAATGAGATGCCAACTTCACAATCGTAAACCTAGCATCTCAAGAGTTTTTGAGTTTTTTCGACAGTTCTCGTTGCATCCCCAATAGTTCTACAGTTCCTGATAGTAATCTTCCATAGTTCTGCTCATTTTCGAAAAATACCGGATATTTTAAAAATGAGATGCCAACTTCACAATCGTAAACCTAGCATCTCAAGAATTTTCGAGTTTTCTCTACAGTTCTCGTTACATCCCCATTAGTTCTACAGTTCCTGATAGTTATTTTCCATAGTTCTGCTCATTTTCGAAAAGTACCGGAAATTTTAAAAATGGGATGCCAACTTCACAATCGTAAACCTAGCATCTCACGAGTTTTTGAGTTTTTTCGACAGTTCTCGTTGCATCGCCAATAGTTCTACAGTTCCTGATAGTTATTTTCCATAGTTCTGCTCATTTTCGAAAAATAGCGGAAATTTTAAAGATGAGATGCCAACTTCACATTCGTAAACCTAGCATCTCAAGAGTTTTTGAGTTTTTTCGAGAGTTCTCGTTGCATCCCCAATAGTTCTACAGTTCTTGATAGTTATTTTCCATAGTTCTGTTAATTTTCGAAAAATAACGAACTTTAAAAAAACAGATGCGTACTTCGCGTACCAAAAGTTAGCATCTCGGAAATTTTAGAGTTTTCTCTACAGTTCTAGTAGCATCCCCAATAGTTCTACAGTTCTTGATAGTTATTTTTCATAGTTCTGCTCATTTTCGAAAAATAGCGGTAATTTTAAAAATGAGATGCCAACTTCACAATCGTAAACCTAGCATCTCAAGAGTTTTTGAGTTTTTTCGATAGTTCTTGTTGCATCCCCAATAGTTCTACAGTTCCTGATAGTTATTTTCCATAGTTCTGCTCATTTTCGAAAAATAGCGGAAATTTTAAAAATGAGATGCCAACTTCACAATCGTAAACCTAGCATCTCAAGAGTTTTTGAGTTTTTTCGACAGTTCTCGTTGCATCTCCAATAGTTCTACAGTTCTTGATAGTTATTTTTCATAGTTCTGCTCATTTTCGAAAAATAGCGGTAATTTTAAAAATGAGATGCCAACTTCACAGTCGTAAACCTAGCATCTAAAGAGTTTTTGAGTTTTTTCGATAGTTCTTGTTGCATCCCCAATGGTTCTACAGTTCCTGATAGTTATTTTCCATAGTTCTGCTCATTTTCGAAAAATACCGGAAATTTTAAAAATGGGATGCCAACTTCACAATCGTAAACCTAGCATCTCACGAGTTTTTGAGTTTTTTCGACAGTTCTCGTTGCATCGCCAATAGTTCTACAGTTCCTGATAGTTATTTTCCATAGTTCTGCTCATTTTCGAAAAATAGCGGAAATTTTAAAGATGAGATGCCAACTTCACATTCGTAAACCTAGCATCTCAAGAGTTTTTGAGTTTTTTCGAGAGTTCTCGTTGCATCCCCAATAGTTCTACAGTTCTTGATAGTTATTTTCCTAAGTTCTGTTCATTTTCGAAAAATAACGAACTTTAGAAAAACAGATGCGTACTTCGCGTACCAAAAGTTAGCATCTCGGGAATTTTAGAGTTTTCTCTACAGTTCTAGTAGCATCCCCAATAGTTCTACAGTTCTTGATAGTTATTTTTCATAGTTCTGCTCATTTTCGAAAAATAGCGGTAATTTTAAAAATGAGATGCCAACTTCACAATCGTAAACCTAACATCTCAAGAGTTTTTGAGTTTTTTCGATAGTTCTTGTTGCATCCCCAATAGTTCTACAGTTCCTGATAGTTATTTTCCATAGTTCTGCTCATTTTCGAAAAATAGCGGAAATTTTAAAAATGAGATGCCAACTTCACAATCGTAAACCTAGCATCTCAAGAGTTTTTGAGTTTTTTCGACAGTTCTCGTTGCATCCCCAATAGTTCTACAGTTCTTGATAGTTATTTTTCATAGTTCTGCTCATTTTCGAATAATAGCGGTAATTTTAAAAATGAGATGCCAACTTCACAGTCGTAAACCTAGCATCTCAAGAGTTTTTGAGTTTTTTCGATAGTTCTTGTTGCATCCCCAATAGTTCTACAGTTCCTGATAGTTATTTTCCATAGTTCTGCTCATTTTCGAAAAATAGCGGAAATTTCAAAAATGAGATGCCAACTTCACAATCGTAAACCTAGCATCTCAAGAGTTTTTGAGTTTTTTCGACAGTTCTCGTTGCATCCCCAATAGTTCTACAGTTCTTGATAGCTATTTTCCATAGTTCTGTTCATTTTCGAAAAATAACGAACTTTAAAAAAACAGATGCTTACTTCGCGTACCAAAAGTTAGCATCTCAGGAATTTTCGAGTTTTCTCTACAGTTCTCGTTGCATCCCCATTAGTTCTACAGTTCTTGATAGTTATTTTTCATAGTTCTGCTCATTTTCGAAAAATAGCGGTAATTTTAAAAATGAGATGCCAACTTCACAGTCGTAAACCTAGCATCTCAAGAGTTTTTGAGTTTTTTCGATAGTTCTTGGTGCATCCCCAATAGTTCTACAGTTCCTGATAGTTATTTTCCATAGTTCTGCTCATTTTCGAAAAATAGCGGAAATTTTAAAAATGAGATGCCGACTTCACAATCGTAAACCTAGCATCTCAAGAGTTTTTGAGTTTTTTCGACAGTTCTCGTTGCATCCCCAATAGTTCTACAGTTCCTGATAGTAATTTTCCATAGTTCTGCTCATTTTCGAAAAATAACGAACTTTAAAAAAATAGACGCTAACTTCGAGTACCAAAAGTTAGCATCTCAAGAATTTTTGAGTTTTTTCGACAGTTCTCGTTGCATCCCCAATAGTTCTACAGTTCCTGATAGTTATTTTTCATAGTTCTTATCATTTTCGAAAAATAGCGGTAATTTTAAAAATGAGATGCCAACTTCACAGTCGTAAACCTAGCATCTCAAAAGTTTTTGAGTTTTTTCGATAGTTCTTGTTGCATCCCCAATAGTTCTACAGTTCCTGATAGTTATTTTCCATAGTTCTGCTCATTTTCGAAAAATAGCGGAAATTTTAAAAATGAGATGCCAACTTCACAATCGTAAACCTAGCATCTCAAGAGTTTTTGAGTTTTTTCGACAGTTCTCGTTGCATCCCCAATAGTTCTACAGTTCCTGATAGTAATTTTCCATAGTTCTGCTCATTTTCGAAAAATACCGGATATTTTAAAAATGAGATGCCAACTTCACAATCGTAAACCTAGCATCTCAAGAATTTCTGAGTTTTTTCGATAGTTCTTGTTGCATCCCCAATAGTTCTACAGTTCCTGATAGTTATTTTCCATAGTTCTGTTCATTTTCGAAAAATAACGAACTTTAAAAAAATAGACGCTAACTTCGAGTACCAAAAGTTAGCATCTCAAGAATTTCTGAGTTTTTTCGAAAGTTCTCGTTACATCCCTATTAGTTCTACAGTTCCTGATAGTTATTTTCCATAGTTCTGCTCATTTTCGAAAAATACCGGAAATTTTAAAAATGGGATGCCAACTTCACAATCGTAAACCTAGCATCTCACGAGTTTTTGAGTTTTTTCGACAGTTCTCGTTGCATCGCCAATAGTTCTACAGTTCCTGATAGTTATTTTCCATAGTTCTGCTCATTTTCGAAAAATAGCGGAAATTTTAAAGATGAGATGCCAACTTCACATTCGTAAACCTAGCATCTCAAGAGTTTTTGAGTTTTTTCGAGAGTTCTCGTTGCATCCCCAATAGTTCTACAGTTCTTGATAGTTATTTTCCATAGTTCTGTTCATTTTCGAAAAATAACGAACTTTAAAAAAACAGATGCGTACTTCGCGTACCAAAAGTTAGCATCTCGGGAATTTTAGAGTTTTCTCTACAGTTCTAGTAGCAACCCCAATAGTTCTACAGTTCTTGATAGTTATTTTTCATAGTTCTGCTCATTTTCGAAAAATAGCGGTAATTTTAAAAATGAGATGCCAACTTCACATTCGTAAACCTAGCATCTCAAGAGTTTTTGAGTTTTTTCGATAGTTCTTGTTGCATCCCCAATAGTTCTACAGTTCCTGATAGTTATTTTCCATAGTTCTGCTCATTTTCGAAAAATAGCGGAAATTTTAAAAATGAGATGCCAACTTCACAATCGTAAACCTAGCATCTCAAGAGTTTTTGAGTTTTTTCGACAGTTCTCGTTGCATCTCCAATAGTTCTACAGTTCTTGATAGTTATTTTTCATAGTTCTGCTCATTTTCGAAAAATAGCGGTAATTTTAAAAATGAGATGCCAACTTCACAGTCGTAAACCTAGCATCTAAAGAGTTTTTGAGTTTTTTCGATAGTTCTTGTTGCATCCCCAATGGTTCTACAGTTCCTGATAGTTATTTTCCATAGTTCTGCTCATTTTCGAAAAATACCGGAAATTTTAAAAATGGGATGCCAACTTCACAATCGTAAACCTAGCATCTCACGAGTTTTTGAGTTTTTTCGACAGTTCTCGTTGCATCGCCAATAGTTCTACAGTTCCTGATAGTTATTTTCCATAGTTCTGCTCATTTTCGAAAAATAGCGGAAATTTTAAAGATGAGATGCCAACTTCACATTCGTAAACCTAGCATCTCAAGAGTTTTTGAGTTTTTTCGAGAGTTCTCGTTGCATCCCCAATAGTTCTACAGTTCTTGATAGTTATTTTCCATAGTTCTGTTCATTTTCGAAAAATAACGAACTTTAAAAAAACAGATGCGTACTTCGCGTACCAAAAGTTAGCATCTCGGGAATTTTAGAGTTTTCTCTACAGTTCTAGTAGCATCCCCAATAGTTCTACAGTTCTTGATTGTTATTTTTCATAGTTCTGCTCATTTTCGAAAAATAGCGGTAATTTTAAAAATGAGATGCCAACTTCACAATCGTAAACCTAGCATCTCAAGAGTTTTTGAGTTTTTTCGATAGTTCTTGTTGCATCCCCAATAGTTCTACAGTTCCTGATAGTTATTTTCCATAGTTCTGCTCATTTTCGAAAAATAGCGGAAATTTTAAAAATGAGATGCCAACTTCACAATCGTAAACCTAGCATCTCAAGAGTTTTTGAGTTTTTTCGACAGTTCTCGTTGCATCCCCAATAGTTATACAGTTCTTGATAGTTATTTTCCATAGTTCTGTTCATTTTCGAAAAATAACGAACTTTAAAAAAACAGATGCTTACTTCGCGTACCAAAAGTTAGCATCTCAGGAATTTTCGAGTTTTCTCTACAGTTCTCGTTGCATCCCCATTAGTTCTACAGTTCTTGATAGTTATTTTTCATAGTTCTGCTCATTTTCGAAAAATAGCGGTAATTTTAAAAATGAGATGCCAACTTCACAGTCGTAAACCTAGCATCTCAAGAGTTTTTGAGTTTTTTCGATAGTTCTTGTTGCATCCCCAATAGTTCTACAGTTCCTGATAGTTATTTTCCATAGTTCTGCTCATTTTCGAAAAATAGCGGAAATTTTAAAAATGAGATGCCAACTTCACAATCGTAAACCTAGCATCTCAAGAGTTTTTGAGTTTTTTCGACAGTTCTCGTTGCATCCCCAATAGTTCTACAGTTCTTGATAGTTATTTTCCATAGTTCTGTTCATTTTCGAAAAATAACGAACTTTAAAAAAACAGATGCTTACTTCGCGTACCAAAAGTTAGCATCTCAGGAATTTTCGAGTTTTCTCTACAGTTCTCGTTGCATCCCCATTAGTTCTACAGTTCTTGATAGTTATTTTTCATAGTTCTGCTCATTTTCGAAAAATAGCGGTAATTTTAAAAATGAGATGCCAACTTCACAGTCGTAAACCTAGCATCTCAAGAGTTTTTGAGTTTTTTCGATAGTTCTTGTTGCATCCCCAATAGTTCTACAGTTCCTGATAGTTATTTTCCATAGTTCTGCTCATTTTCGAAAAATAGCGGAAATTTTAAAAATGAGATGCCAACTTCACAATCGTAAACCTAGCATCTCAAGAGTTTTTGAGTTTTTTCGACAGTTCTCGTTGCATCTCCAATAGTTCTACAGTTCTTGATAGTTATTTTTCATAGTTCTGCTCATTTTCGAAAAATAGCGGTAATTTTAAAAATGAGATGCCAACTTCACAGTCGTAAACCTAGCATCTAAAGAGTTTTTGAGTTTTTTCGATAGTTCTTGTTGCATCCCCAATGGTTCTACAGTTCCTGATAGTTATTTTCCATAGTTCTGCTCATTTTCGAAAAATACCGGAAATTTTAAAAATGGGATGCCAACTTCACAATCGTAAACCTAGCACCTCACGAGTTTTTGAGTTTTTTCGACAGTTCTCGTTGCATCGCCAATAGTTCTACAGTTCCTGATAGTTATTTTCCATAGTTCTGCTCATTTTCGAAAAATAGCGGAAATTTTAAAGATGAGATGCCAACTTCACATTCGTAAACCTAGCATCTCAAGAGTTTTTGAGTTTTTTCGAGAGTTCTCGTTGCATCCCCAATAGTTCTACAGTTCTTGATAGTTATTTTCCATAGTTCTGTTCATTTTCGAAAAATAACGAACTTTAAAAAAACAGATGCGTACTTCGCGTACCAAAAGTTAGCATCTCGGGAATTTTAGAGTTTTCTCTACAGTTCTAGTAGCATCCCCAATAGTTCTACAGTTCTTGATTGTTATTTTTCATAGTTCTGCTCATTTTCGAAAAATAGCGGTAATTTTAAAAATGAGATGCCAACTTCACAATCGTAAACCTAGCATCTCAAGAGTTTTTGAGTTTTTTCGATAGTTCTTGTTGCATCCCCAATAGTTCTACAGTTCCTGATAGTTATTTTCCATAGTTCTGCTCATTTTCGAAAAATAGCGGAAATTTTAAAAATGAGATGCCAACTTCACAATCGTAAACCTAGCATCTCAAGAGTTTTTGAGTTTTTTCGACAGTTCTCGTTGCATCCCCAATAGTTCTACAGTTCTTGATAGTTATTTTCCATAGTTCTGTTCATTTTCGAAAAATAACGAACTTTAAAAAAACAGATGCTTACTTCGCGTACCAAAAGTTAGCATCTCAGGAATTTTCGAGTTTTCTCTACAGTTCTCGTTGCATCCCCATTAGTTCTACAGTTCTTGATAGTTATTTTTCATAGTTCTGCTCATTTTCGAAAAATAGCGGTAATTTTAAAAATGAGATGCCAACTTCACAGTCGTAAACCTAGCATCTCAAGAGTTTTTGAGTTTTTTCGATAGTTCTTGTTGCATCCCCAATAGTTCTACAGTTCCTGATAGTTATTTTCCATAGTTCTGCTCATTTTCGAAAAATAGCGGAAATTTTAAAAATGAGATGCCAACTTCACAATCGTAAACCTAGCATCTCAAGAGTTTTTGAGTTTTTTCGACAGTTCTCGTTGCATCCCCAATAGTTCTACAGTTCCTGATAGTAATTTTCCATAGTTCTGCTCATTTTCGAAAAATAACGAACTTTAAAAAAATAGACGCTAACTTCGAGTACCAAAAGTTAGCATCTCAAGAATTTTTGAGTTTTTTCGACAGTTCTCGTTGCATCCCCAATAGTTCTACAGTTCCTGATAGTTATTTTTCATAGTTCTGCTCATTTTCGAAAAATAGCGGTAATTTTAAAAATGAGATGCCAACTTCACAGTCGTAAACCTAGCATCTCAAGAGTTTTTGAGTTTTTTCGATAGTTCTTGTTGCATCCCCAATAGTTCTACAGTTCCTGATAGTTATTTTCCATAGTTCTGCTCATTTTCGAAAAATAGCGGAAATTTTAAAAATGAGATGCCAACTTCACAATCGTAAACCTAGCATCTCAAGAGTTTTTGAGTTTTTTCGACAGTTCTCGTTGCATCCCCAATAGTTCTACAGTTCCTGATAGTAATTTTCCATAGTTCTGCTCATTTTCGAAAAATACCGGATATTTTAAAAATGAGATGCCAACTTCACAATCGTAAACCTAGCATCTCAAGAATTTCTGAGTTTTTTCGAAAGTTCTTGTTGCATCCCCAATAGTTCTACAGTTCCTGATAGTTATTTTCCATAGTTCTGTTCATTTTCGAAAAATAACGAACTTTAAAAAAATAGACGCTAACTTCGAGTACCAAAAGTTAGCATCTCAAGAATTTTCGAGTTTTCCCTACAGTTCTAGTAGCATTCTCAATAGTTCTACAGTTCTCGATAGTTATCTTGAATAGTTCTGCTCGTTTTCGAAAATTAGCGGAAATTTTAAAAATGAGATGCCAACTTCACTCTCCGAAACCTAGCATCTCGAGAGTTTTCGAGTTTGTTCAACAGTTCTCGTTCCATCCCCAATAGTTCTAAAGTTCTTGAGACTTTCTTGCATAGTTGTGATCGTTTTCGAAAGATAACGAAACTTTAAAAAATTAGACCTCACTTCACAGTCCGACAGGTAGCATCTCAGAAGTTATCGAGTATTTTGCATGAAATACATCCGAAAACACATTATTCTGCCTCTATGAGAACACTCAGCAAGAGCTCCAGCTATAAAATATTAAACACATTTCCACATTTCATTTCCAGTAAATGCCCGTACGGGAGTCAGAAAAGATGGATTTTAAAGAGTTCCCTTTAGCATCTCAGCAGTTTTCGATAAATACGCCTCCAACATGATTACAATAACTAACTTTCCTATTCTAAACTCGATTTGGAAATATTCGTCACGTAAACTATGTTCCTAATTAAGTATAAATACCTACAAACGAATGTTACTTCTATTTCAGCAGTTCTAGCGATCACTGTCCACATTTGTTGTACCTATCATCTCCAGTAGTTATTTTTAAAAGTTCTTGATATTCATATACATAGGTGTGCCTATTTTATACATATATATCTCAATTCTTTTGCTGGTGAAATCGACTACCACACATAATATTGAACTTGGTTTTCATTTCACAATTATGTTTTGAGGGGATATCATTGCTTTTTGTACAGAAATTAACCAATTGTTATGTGGGTACTATATTGAGATCTAACACTAATACAAACTTATTATTTGCGATCGGTGCGGTAGCCGTGTCTACTGCGCCGACCGCAAATGATAAGTTTGTAATAGAAAATTTTCATTCATGACTCATTCATTATCATTAAATTTATTTATTTATTTGAATCATTAAGTAAAAAAAATGATTTTGTATGGGATTCAGTCAGACGTCGCTCGCACCAACAATCCCATATATATATTTTTTTATTTTACCTACTAAAAAAAAATTAAAAACCTATACATTTTGCTTAGAATCGATAGCCGATAGGTACTGTGGGTTGTGGGTAAATTATCTGCAATACGATCCGACCCACCATGTATAAACCTAACTAATCATCCATCCTTCGTTCTAGCATTATATTCCACTCTGACAATAGTTTGTGTTGTGTATACTAGTCGCGAACAGGTCGCACTGTGGCGGCGAGGCCGCGAGCAGAGAGCTGTAAAAGGGCGCGTGCCGGTAGAGCTGTGTGCGCGCCGCCGGCACGGGGGCGCAAACAGCGCGGGCCGGAGTCGCTTGTATTGTAGGTACCTACTATTACTTATTCTGTGCTTGTGGCAGTACTCGTTGGGTACATAAAGTTACAACAGTTTTTCTAAAATTCTTGTACCGTCAATCTTGTTTCGAACTAAAGTGTAATACTAATAAGTAATCGGAAATTTCAAGTTTTTTTATTTTTTCCTACGCTTACCTACACACAATTATCGAGCTGGATTCCAAATTTCATCCTTCTAGGTTACCTGGAAGTGGGTTAGATTTAGGTACTATATGTCAGTCAGTCAGTTCTAAAATTTACGAATTTTTGACCCTCATATCTTTATAACCGTTTGAGCAAGCTTCATGAAATTTGGGCTTCTATACATATTCTTATGGATATAATTGAACACGCGTAGTTTTGTGTGTTTACGTTAAAGAATCAATCAATCAATCAATCAATCATTTATTCAGCAAATTGGCCACATAGGGGCACTTTTACACGTCAGAAAAGAATTTACTAGCGCTTCCTAGACCCATTGCTTGAGAAGAAGCGCCGCAACAAACTCAAGCAGAAGGCCTTTTTTCAAAATTTACACATAGTTATAACATTTACATAACATGTATAAAATAAAATATACATATCGGTACGTACTACAATTACATTGAAGGGATGTATAGTCCCTAACTTAAACTTAAATCTAAGATCTTAGAGATGTATAGTCTCCAAGAGTCCAGAAAAAAATATATTATGGAGATGGCCTCCATTGTCAAATAAATATAAATTCCATAGATGTCGACAGTCTCAAAATGTCAATAAATAATGAAATACATCATGTATAAAAGAGTTCATTAATACATGTCAATAAGAACATGATGAGGTCTCTCGCTTAAAATGTTTGACTTAGTAATATATTTAAAGCTAATGATTATTTTTAAACGTCCTTGCAAGCATGAACAGACCGGACCCCACAGACAGCACCCGTTCACGAGCGTGACGCGTATCTCAGCCATCGCCTCCCTCAACCATTTCTTAGGGAAGGTGGCGACCCGATCAACGACGCCGCTGTAAGCAAGGACCTTAAAGCGAGCATGACATGCTCCAGCTGCTGGACAAATTTGGTAGTGAAAGAAAAAAAAAAAAAGTTAATATTTGCCCAGCGAGACACATATCATGTTACTAGTCAATAATAATAACCTAAACAGTTGGCTTAAAAGGATTCTTATCATCTAAAAAGTCATTCACCGAATAATATGCCTTCTTTAAAAGGCGGCACTTAATGAACGACTTGAACTTTTTAAATGGCATATTAGCAACATCAGAAGGCAATTTGTTATAAAATCGTATACAGTTCCCAACAAACGAAGAGCTCACTTTACGAAGACGGTAACCAGTAACAAAAAGTTTATCCTTATTCCTAGTGTTAAAATTGTGAACATCACTGTTATGCTTAAAGTCGTGCAAGTTCTTACGAGCATACATGATATTTTCAAATATGTATAGTGACGCAACGGTAAGAATGTTTATCTCCTTGAATTTTTCTCTAAGGGAGACCCGAGACCCAAGTTGATATATTGCACGTACAGCCCGCTTTTGCAACACAAAGATGGTTTGAATGTCAGCTGCTCTCCCCCAAAGTATAATTCCGTAAGACATGACACTATGGAAATAACTATAATAGACTAGCCTGGCCGTCTCGACGTCAGTGAGCTGCCTAATACGCCTTACTGCATATGCTGCAGAACTAAGCTAAGAGGTATTGAGGTAGGTATAGAAGGGTCAAAAGTGGCACCAAGTGGCTCGTGTAATATTTCGCTTGGCGCTGGCTAGCCAGTTCTTTTGCTTGAACTTGGCTTGACTAGTACCTACTGGCGCGACACCGGCACGTCAAATATGTTCTGCCGTAATATTAATACCTACCTAATGCAAATTAAATCATTTGCGCATTACAAATGTCATCTATAGGTACCTACTTAGGACATTAGATTTTGATTTTATTTAGATTTGGTCCGCCAGTCAAAATGAAAACAGGCGGGGGCTTTTAAACTTAGAGCGCATTAAGTAGGTTCCTACCTAGGACCTAGACCTGGGCGAATCTTTGGTGAAAAGAAAATAGTTAAAGCCGAGTTTTCTCAGATATGACACCTAGCTAGATAGACTTGTCGCCCCCGTAATTTCCTGTACCCCAAATTTCGTCCAAATCGTTACAGCCGTTTTGGAGATAGATTGGAAAAATAAGGAAATAGGTAAGTAGGTAAATAGAAATCCTATAGTTACAAGTTTTAATTAGCGTTCAAAGTAGGTAGTATACCTGGGCGACCGAGCTTTGATCGGGTGAAAATAGCTAAAACTGAGTTTTCTCAGATATGAGTATTCGAGCCCTAGCTAATGGCTTGGCCACAAGCACGCCACGCCACAAGCCACAACTTCGCGCGAAGGCGGCAGCGGCAAGCGTTTTACTGACACATTGCGCGCTACGGTTGCTAACCGATGCGCGGCGGGCGTCAAGATCGCGTAATGTGTTTATGTGTCCATAAAACACATGCCGCTGCCGCCCGTCAAGTACCTAAGAGACATGATTATTGGTTAGTTAAGACTTAAGAGATCATCTGTTACACAAAAAAATACTACTACCTACTTACATAAATATTACACAATAGGTAGGTAGGTATATAATTATGTTCACAGTTCACACTACTACTACTACTACAGCCTATTTGCTTCCCACTGCTGGGCACAGGCCTCCTCTCATCATGAGAGGGTTTGGGCTATAGTCCCCACGCGGGCCCAGTACGCATTGGGGACTTCACACACATCTTTGAATTACTTCGCAGATGCGTGCAGGTTTCCTCACGATGTTTTCCTTCGCCACACAGTAAACTTAGAGGTGCGAGTCGGAATCGAACCCACGACCCTCGGCATGAGAGGTAGGTCGAACCACTAGGCTACCACAGCTTTTTTCACACAACGGCAATGAAAACGGGTCTATGTAAGTATAGGATTTTCCATAGGTAAAAAGTGACCTGTTTTCATTGCTGTTGAGGGTAGGTACCTATACAAATGTGTGACAAAACAAACCCTTTAAATAAGTAAGTACCTACTTATAAAATATTTTTTCGAGCTCTCACAGTATCATTAACTTTCTCAAATTTTATTGCTGACTGTACTTTTCCTTGTAAATCCTTCATCTACCCTTCAAGACGAATAAAACGAGCCCAAACTCGATAGGGTTGTGTTTTTTTACGGAGTTCCGATGGCGACCTTCCAGCTCCATCATCAGATCAGCTCCACGTCATTATAATATTGCATTGTCACGCGATTTACATATTCGTGCAAAATTTCAGCTAAATAGGAAACCGGGAAGTGGAGCAAATTCAACTTGCAAGATTTGATTACAGACAGACAGCCAACGGAACAGTTGAAAGTAAAAAAAAAAATTTATATAAAAAAATAAAACCTACTTCAAATTCCGACAGCCAGTAAAGTTGGTGTCAAGTTTACTATAAGGTAGTCATAGCTCTGGGGCGGTTCACTTGACACCGACTTCACTGGCTGTCGGAATTTGAAGTCGGTTTTATTTTTTTAATGAAAATTTTTTTTCGGCTACAGTTTCCAAACATGTGTACGATGGGACGTAAGTGTCACTGTAGTCTTTGAAAATGATGCCAAAATCATACACATGCTAACAAATTTCGAGGAGTTCCCTCGTTTTGTCATGGATCCCATCATCAGAACTAAACCAAATTATGAAATTAGTTCAAGTTGGAGATACACCTTTCAATTAAAAGAAGAATCAACGAAATCGGTTCACAATTGACGGAGTTATGCGTGGTCATACATGAAAAAAAAAAAAAAAAAAATATACGCGTCGAATTGAGAACCTCCTCCTTTTTTTTTCGTCGGTTGATAAAAGTATGTAAGTAATAATAAAGGCTTTTAAAAATAGGTACTGCTATTAGTTTACTTAGACACGGAAATATACAATTTTATAAAAAAACAATAGACACACAAGCTGTCTTGTAACCTTGTAAGCTCACAAACTACCTACTTAGACTAGACAATCTAATCTATCCCTCACGGGCCCCATCGCTACGGGCGCACTGTCGCCCGCCACGCCACCACCACCGCACCGTCTACCAGCAATACTCAACCCGCGGGCCGCTCGCGCTCAGTTATCGGTAGTTGTTAGATGAGAGGATTTTTTGTGCCATTTTGAGCCCAAAAAAGCCATGCAGCACTTGTAAGTTCTTAGTAAATTATATTTTAGGTAAAGAGGTTAAAAAATAATTTAAACAATCTTTGGCCATTGTCCCTCGAAAATAATTAAGACAGTGTTAAGTAAATTTTTGCGAATAAAGAGTTCGCATATGCGCGTATATTTTATATTACACATATATTAATAGGTACCTAAAAAAATTAACAATAACTTTGTATGGGAATCCGTGGTGAAGCGAAGTTCACCGGTCCGACTAGTATTTTTTTTAATTAGTAGGTACAGTGTAAACTCTTTATAACGAAACACAAGGGACCAAGCAGTTTCTATCGTTATAGAGAGTAGAGAGTTATCGTTATATGGAATGAAGAAAGAAAAACAACCAAATTCACGATAATTACGTAGGTAATTATTTTTTTCTTTATCTTTGTCTGTCTGTTAACTTTGCCTGATGTTTTTTGGTATGCCATTACTTGTTTTGTATGTTAGAGACCATCATTTCCAAGAAAATCAAGCCTAATGAGTAATGATGCACGTGTTCAACAATTAACAATAACAAAAGCAAGACGGTTGTTTACAACCTCTCAGGTACGTTGGGACCTTAAAGGGTTAGTCGGCATCTTCTGTAGCTTGATAAGATAACGTCCACAGGTAATAAATATTTTCGGAGTCAAAATATGAACACATTTCTTCGTAATAGAGAATGGTTGTTGCGCTATAAAGTTTTTTAATGCGTGGTTTTTAAGGTAAACCAGCCAAATGGTGCTCATTTCGGAGTTTATCGTTATATAGAATGATGTTATAAAGAGTTTACACTGTATGTATTTTTTTTTCAAGCAATAATTTTTAGTAGTATATAGTAAGTAATTAATCCCTAATAAACCATTTTTAGGGTTCCGAAGTCCACTAGGAACCCTTATAGTTTCGCCATGTCCGTCCGTCCGTCCGTCTGTCCGCACTATTGCTCGGAGATGCTTAGTTCTAGAAAGCTGTAATTTGGCATGAATATACATATTAGTTACGCTGACAAAGTGGTACAATAAAATTTTGAAATATATTTTTTTATAGGGTACCTCCCCTACTCGTAAAGTGGGGATGTAATTTTTTTTTCTTGCGTACCCCATGGTGCGGCATATCGTTGAATAGGTATTAAAAAAATATTGTGGGTTTGTTAAAACCATTTTTTGATGAAGTGATGCGTTTGTGAAATATTAAGCTTTAAAGTGCTATTTTTTGTTAGAGTCACGTGTCCCCCCCCCCCCTGCCAGCTAAATGGTGGTATTTGGTTGGCTGAAAAAAATCACGGTTATGGCATATATAACGTAGTTGAAAGGAAAACTATCACAGCTAAGTAGGCTGTACAAACTTACGAGTCATAGTCGACCAACTTATGAAATGATTAAAAAACCAATGATTTTTCTCGAGCGGCAGGCGCGTCGGGCGGGCACGTCATACCACAGGCTAGCTAGATGCTAGTAAGTCTTAGAAAGGTACTGTGGGCATCGTCAACTTCGGAACCCTATAATTTGCGCGTGGCCCGACACGCACTTGGCCGGTTTTTTCATTTTATCTTGCGGCCCGCGGCTCCATAGCTCATAATGTATTTGCGGCCCTTATAAAAATAAGGTTGAGTATGACCTAATCTCTGCTCTTCTCTTCCCGATTCGGCAGGACGGGCGGCAGTTAAATGACATCGTGCGTGTGAGACGGCAATACAATAATTGCGCGCAAGTGACAAAGACATCAGCAGTTTGGCACCGAGAACTTACTCATTTCTTCAAACCAGTTTTTTAGGTACTAATCAAATTGGGTATGATACAAAAAAAATCAATGTTTTTTTTTACATTTTTATTACGTATAATAGGCTATTTAGCGATACTAATTTGAAGGATTTTAACTTTGGTTCCGTATTAAATTAAATATTGAATTTTGAAATTCATTGATACTCGTCGGTGAACATTGGAGGCATTGGCTGTATATACAAAGCCACGTCTGACATCAAAGAAAAAAAAACCTGTCAATGTCATTGAAAAATAAACATAACCTACAAATTTACAAAGTGATATTCTTAGATTAATAATCCTCAAGATTTGACATTGAGCGTACCCCGGTAAGGGATAGACGGTATAAATTCCTTTACACATAAAATAAATATTTTCGATTCTGCGCGTCTGGTGGGAATCGTACATTAGGAGTGGCAAGCAAGGCCGGCCCTCCTAATGGTAAGAGGTTACCGTCGCCCATAGACGCTTGCAAGTCTTGCAATTACCAGAGGCATGACTCGCGCGCGCTGCCGACCCTGTAAAAACCTTTTCACTCCCGGTTTGAAAACTAACTGCAGACGGTGATCTCCAGAACTGCCGAAATAGATGAGCATTCGTGTGTAGGTATTTATGATTGAATGATTATGAAATAAAGAATTGATTGATTGATGATATAAAAAAAATAGTTTTCGTGACATGAATATTTCCAAATCGAGTTTAGAATAGGGAAGTTAGTTATTGTAATCATGGTGGAGGCGTATCTATCGAAAACTGCTTAGATGCTAAAGGGAACTCCTGAAAAATAATATTTTTCCTGACTCCCGTACCTACTGGCAAAATGTGAAAATCTCGATTATTATTGTTTTCTAGCTGGAACTCTTGCTGAGTGTTCTCATAGAGGCAGAACTATGTGTTTTCGAAAGTATTTCTTTCAAAATACTCGAAAACTGCTGAGATGCTAGCTTTTCTAGTATGAAGTTCGCATCTCATAAAATTAGATCGTACTTTTTTTTTCAAAATCGGCATATCTATGTTATATCAATATCAAGAACTGTATTACTAATGGAGATGCTACTAGAATTGTGGACATTGGGCGCTAGAACTGCCGAAATAGATGTAGCATTCGTGTGTAGGTATTTATAATACAAACATAGTTTTCGTAACATGAATCTTTCCAAATCAAGTTTGGAATAGGGAAGATCATTATTGTACTCATCTTGGAGGCGTATCAATCGAAATCTGCTGAGATGCTAAAGGGAACTCTAGAAAACTAACATCTTTCCTAACTCCCGTACCGGCATTTGTTACAGAAATGTGAATGTCACGTTTTTTATTATTTTCTAACTGGAACTCTTGCTGAGTGTTCTCGTCTCTACGAGAACTATGTGGTTTCGAACGTATTTCGTGCAAAACACTCGAAAACTGTTGAGATGCTAGCTTACGTTGTGTGAAGTTAGCATCTCATAAAAATTTGGTCGTTCTCTTGTTTATTCAAAAATATTCACACCTATAAGTATGGTATACCTAATGTGCATATGAATATCAAGAACGGTATAACTGCTGGAGATGCTACTAGAACTGTGGCCACTGATCGCTAAAACTGCTGAAACAGATGTAGATAGCATTCGTGTGTAGGTATTTATAATACAAACATAGTTTTAGAATAGAGAAGATAGTTATTGTAATAGTGTTGACGGCGTATCTATCCAAATCTGCTGAGATGCAAATGAGAATTATTGAAAAATACCACCCTTCCTATTATGAAAATGTGAAAATCACGATTTTTATTGTTTTCTAGCTGGAACTCTTGCTGGGGCAGAACTATGTGTTTTCGAACATATTTCTTTCCAAATACTCGAAAATTGCTGAGATGCTAGCTTTTGTAGTGTGAAGTTAGCATCTCGGAAATTTTGATCGTTAATTTTTTTTCAGAAATAGGTTCACCCAATGGTATATGTATATGAATATCAAGGACTGTAAAACTAACATCTTGAGATGATACAATAAATATGGACAGTGATCGCTAGAACTGCTGAAATACATTCGTATCTACGTATGTATAATTAAAAACATAGTTTTCGTGACGTAAATAATTTCCAAATCGAGTTTAGAATAGGAAAGTTAGTTATTGTATAAGCTGGAACTCTTGCCTGAGTGTTCTCATAGAGGCAAAATAATGTATTTTCGGGTGTATTTCATGCAAAATACTCGAAAACTCTCGAGATGCTGGGTTTCGGAGAATGAAGTTGGCATCTCATTTTTATAATTTCCGCTATTTTTCGAAAATGAGCAGGACTATGGAAAATAACTATCAGGAACTGTAGAACTATTGGGGATGCAACGAGAACTGTCGAAAAAACTCAAAAACTCTTGAGATGCTAGGTTTACGATTGTGAAGTTGGCATCTCATTTTTAAAATTTCCGCTATTTTTCGAAAATGAGCAGGACTATGGAAAATAACTATCAAGAACTGTAGAACTATTGGGGATGCAACGAGAACTGTCGAAAAAACTCAAAAACTCTTAAGATGCTAGGTTTACGATTGTGAAGTTGGCATCTCATTTTTAAAATTTCCGCTATTTTTCGAAAATGAGCAGAACTATGGAAAATAACTATCAGGAACTGTAGAACTAATGGGGATGCAACGAGAACTGTAGAGAAAACTCGAAAATTCCTGAGATGCTAACTTTTGGTACGCGAAGTAAGCATCTGTTTTTTTAAAGTTCGTTATTTTTCGAAAATGAACAGAACTATGGAAAATAACTATCAAGAACTGTAGAACTATTGGGGATGCAACGAGAACTGTCGAAAAAACTCAAAAACTCTTGAGATGCTAGGTTTACGATTGTGAAGTTGGCATCTCATTTTTAAAATTTCCGCTATTTTTCGAAAATGAGCAGAACTATGGAAAATAACTATCAGGAACTGTAGAACTATTGGGGATGCAACAAGAACTATCGAAAAAACTCAAAAACTCTTGAGATGCTAGGTTTACGATTGTGAAGTTGGCATCTCATTTTTAAAATTACCGCTATTTTTCGAAAATGAGCAGAACTATGAAAAATAACTATCAAGAACTGTAGAACTATTGGGGATGCTACTAGAACTGTAGAGAAAACTCTAAAATTCCTGAGATGCTAACTTTTGGTACGCGAAGTACGCATCTGTTTTTTTAAAGTTCGTTATTTTTCGAAAATGAACAGAACTATGGAAAATAACTATCAAGAACTGTAGAACTATTGGGGATGCAACGAGAACTGTCGAAAAAACTCAAAAACTCTTGAGATGCTAGGTTTACGAATGTGAAGTTGGCATCTCATCTTTAAAATTTCCGCTATTTTTCGAAAATGAGCAGAACTATGGAAAATAACTATCAGGAACTGTAGAACTATTGGCGATGCAACGAGAACTGTCGAAAAAACTCAAAAACTCGTGAGATGCTAGGTTTACGATTGTGAAGTTGGCATCTCATTTTTAAAATTTCCGCTATTTTTCGAAAATGAGCAGAACTATGGAAAATAACTATCAGGAACTGTAGAACTATTGGGGATGCAACGAGAACTGTCGAAAAAACTCAAAAACTCTTGAGATGCTAGGTTTACGATTGTGAAGTTGGCATCTCATTTTTAAAATTTCCGCTATTTTTCGAAAATGAACAGAACTATGGAAAATAACTATCAGGAACTGTAGAACTAATGGGGATGCAACGAGAACTGTAGAGAAAACTCGAAAATTCTTGAGATGCTAGGTTTACGATTGTGAAGTTGGCATCTCATTTTTAAAATATCCGGTATTTTTCGAAAATGAGCAGAACTATGGAAAATTACTATCAGGAACTGTAGAACTATTGGGGATGCAACGAGAACTGTCGAAAAAACTCAAAAACTCTTGAGATGCTAGGTTTACGATTGTGAAGTTGGCATCTCATTTTTAAAATTTCCGCTATTTTTCGAAAATGAGCAGAACTATGGAAAATAACTATCAGAAACTGTAGAACTATTGGGGATGCTACTAGAACTGTCGAACAAACTCAAAAACTCTTGAGATGCTAGGTTTCCGAGTGTGAAGTTAGCATCTAATTTTTTAAATTTCCGCTAATTTTCGAAAACGGGCAGAACTATTCAAGATAACTATCGAAGGCTGTAGAACTATTGGGGATGCTACTAGAACTGCACAGAAAACTCGAAAATTCTTGAGATGCTAACTTTCGGTTAGCGAAGTTAGCATCTCATTTTTTAAAGTTCGTTATTTTTCGAAAATGAGCAGAACTATGGAAAATAACTATCAAGAACTGTAGAACTATTGGGGATGCTACTAGAACTGTCGAAAAAACTCAAAAACTCTTGAGATGCTAGGTTTCCGAGTGTGAAGTTAGCATCTCATTTTTTAAATTTCCGCTAATTTTCGAAAACGGGCAGAACTATTCAAGATAACTATCGAGGGCTGTAGAACTATTGGGGATGCTACTAGAACTGCAGAGAAAACTCGAAAATTCTTGAGATGCTAACTTTCGGTACGCGAAGTTAGCATCTCATTTTTTAAAGTTCCGTTATTTTTCGAAAATGAGCAGAACTATGAAAAATAACTATCAAGAACTGTAGAACTATTGGGGATGCTACTAGAACTGTCATCAGATTGTGAGATGCCCGAAATTGATATGCTAAGTTCACAGACATATTGTAAGGCAACAATATCGAGATATACGTGTTTTTTTTTACCTGTCCTTAGTACAGTTAGTCACTAGAAATGGTCGTATTAACATTTTACTCATATAATTTGCAGTTATAACTATGAGGGGGTACTTTTGACCAGAAATGTTTTTTGTAGTGTTCAAAGGTGCCTCCGGAGGGTACCTTTGTAAAGTATTGAAATTCTATTAAAGCTGCCCCCTTGAGGCAGTTTTGCACACACTATTGTTCAAACTACCCCAACAATGTAACAGGGGATAGTGATTCAGTATTTATTATGTTTTAGTTGTAGTTACATAAAAATATATAAAATGTTCTAATTAGAATTTTCATTTTATCATATAAAACGAGAGAAAAACAGACAATAGAATCGACTACCATACTCGTTTAAGCAAATCTTGTCAGTAAAAAAAGGCGGCAAATTTGAAAAGTGTAGGCGCGAAGGGATATCCTCCCATAGGAATTTCGCGCCCTTTTCTACTGACGTGATTTGCTTGACCAATTAATTCAGGTAAATGGGTTATGAGCATTTACTAAAATAACTAAGATAATATTATTTTGAGTTTACGTACCTACATGTCAGTTTATATCGGGGCAGATATGAACATTTCTTATGAATTTCGCGCCCTTTTCTACTGACGTGATTTGCTTGACCAATTAATTCAGGTAAATGCGTTATGAGCATTTACTAAAATAACTAAGATAATATTATTTTGAGTTTACGTACCTACATGTCACGGGGCAGATATGAACATTTCTTATGACCGGGGTAGTTTTGAACAGATTGCTAATCAAAACTGCCTCCTAATTTTTTTTCGAAACTACCCCAACACCTATTTAAAAAAATAAACATCGATATCTTCCAAAACAATTGCAAATTCTGATTGTTTATTCTTCGTCACTAAAGCTAATTCATTGTACTATCGAATAAATTAAGTTTCACTTACCGCTTCCTTCAAATACAGCCTGAAAATCCTTAGACACGGGGAGCAAAACCGCTAACAGTTGACATCGAAATCAAAATATGCTACTGGTTTGTTCATGTTCTGTCAAACGTCAAATCTGTCAAGCGACAGTTGTGTGGGTCAGTGTTGCGAGCCCAAAAAATGGATTTGGACCATAATCGCACTAAAAATACGTCTTTAAACGCATTTGTTCTAAGCTGCCTTCAGTGATAGCTGCCCCCCTCTCCCCTACCTAACGTTGTAATGTAATTAAGAATCTAAGGAAGGAGGTAATAAGTTAAGAAACATTTATGTTTGTATAAAATAATAAGACAAGAAATTTAATAAAGTTCATTTTGGTTTATATAGAATCCGTTGGGCAACGGGAAAGGCTCATATATATTAATCATTCGGACTTTCTTCAATTAAAAAGGGAGCATCTTGTAGCTCTTATTTTAAATAAAATTAAAAGGTTAATTGACAAATCCGTTGATAAGTATATATGGAGGGGAGAGTGGCGGCCTTTCAAAAAAAAAAATAGTTATGCAATTCAATCTATTAATTCTGTAGGAAACTAATTTTCATTTTTTATGATGATGAAATAAGAAATGCGTTTGGAAGTATAAATGGGGGGACTGGGAAGCTTCAGAGAAATAATTTAGTTAAATTCTATAATGTAAAAACAAGAGGTTAAAGAATGATTACTTACTAGGAAAAGAGCGCTTTAAAAAATTCATCCGTCAGCGGAGGTTCGTTTTGCTGGAAAAAAAAAGGGAAGGAATTAAAATTATAAGAAATTTTTAAATTCTTCTATTCAGTAAATACTTTACAAAAAGGAAAAACTACAAATAAATAGGGTTGATTACTTACAAAGGAGGTGTCTGATTGCGGATCGGGAGGAGGCTCAGAGGTTTTTCTGGATGTTTGGTTCTGGGTTAGTTTCTAAAAGGGGAAAGGAGTTTTCCGTTGTTAGTTGGAAACAGTGTTAGATGAAGGATAAGAACGGATTATGTGTACGGGGTCGTGTATGTTTGAGTTCGAACATGGTTGCATGATCGTCGAATATATGCAGCATAGGGCTTGCGACTCAGAGAAATGTGTATGTGCTATTACTACTGCAGCCTATTTGCGTCCCACTGCTGGGCACAGGCCTCCCTTCATCATGAGAGGGTTTAGGGCTGTAGTCCCCGCGCGGGCCTAGTGCGGATTGGGGACTGCACACACATCTTTGAATTGCTTCGCAGATGCGAGCAGGTTTCTTCATGATGTTTTCCTTCACCGAAAAGAGCAATGGTCGGTTCAAATTGAATTTCGCACATAAGTGGACTTGGAGGGGCGAGCCGGGATCGAGCCCCGACCCTCTGCATGAGAGGCGGTAGGTCGAATCGGGGACACAACTAGATATCTATCAAATCAAATGAAAGAAAACTAAAAGATGGGTTGAAATGTTGTGTGTAAGTGTTGCTTCAGAGAGTGATTTGTTACGGGTGGGTAAGGATTTGTTTTATAATAAATGTTAAAAGGTGGTGATGGGGGGGGGGTTTTAAAAGGTTTGTTAACTTACTGCATCTCGTAACCTTTTTTTTGATTGGAGTTTTAACATATTCTTGATTTTTAATTTTAGGTCCTTTTCAGGCATTTTCCAGTTATGTTTCTCCTGCAGTTTGTCTAGAATCTTTTCTCTGCATTTCCCTTTGTAGGTCCTGCAGAGGAAGTTGATGTTCTTTGAATCCCAGAGGCATGGGTATTTTTTGATCTCTTCTTCGACTTGAAGCTTAGTAGGCTCCATTTTGCTTTCTAAAGTGATAATGTGCTGAGGAAACAACAAGGGTTGCTATGATACTCCTAGGTCTAATTTCAAATTATTCTGTTCTAATTTTCAAAAAGGGAAAAGAAATGAAATCGGTAAATTATAGTCTATTCCGCGGTAGATGGGTGCGAGGTTTGTCACTTAGTGATTGTAAGGATGTTTTAGAATTTTAAATCATCTAATTAAATATATATAAGGCAGAGTCGACAATGTCTGAACCAATTTTGATGAGTTTTGGTTTTGGATTTTTATCTTTGTCCCAAGAGGGATATGGGCAAACGTGTATAAAGTGTGTAATAAATACCATGGTGTTTTGAATCAGTTATTACAAAATTATAAGCTATTGCGTTATATGTTTATTGTAGCTAATATCGGTTATTTACTTATTTTCTTCATTTAGAATCGCCGAAATTTACTTTGCAAAAAGATAGTTTTTTTTAATAACTTCAATAATTTCGACGCATCCTTTTAGATGGAATGTAGTATAGTGCACCATGCAAAAAGCACTCGTCATTTGTCAGACGTTGACTCGGGTCGTTTATTCGAGGTTTGAAAAATTAGCATTGGGAGTGGCCAGTATTAAAAAGAAGTTTAGATTTGCATATAAGGCTGGACCTTAATTAGTTAGAATACAACTGATGTTTCGGGGCTTTGCTTGGAAAATTTTGAGAATGTAAATATTGAACATGGTGATTGGTTTCAATAGGTAATTAAATATTTTACTAAATATATTTGTGATGTTTTAGGGATTTTAATAGTTTAATTATTTGGGGGTCGGTTTAAAATAAAAATAGAAAGAAAAGAAAAGCAACTTGAAAATTGAGGGAAGGGATTTCAAACCAAAAACTTATCTGAGTTCTAGGACGGGATAAAATTTAGACAAATCTTTGTCTAATTTCGTTTTATTTATTATTAAATTAAATGTCATTAAAAATTACAAAAAAAAAAGGGTCCTTATTTTTATATTAAGTTGCTGACTTGTACTGGGGATATAAAAAAGAGATTGAGGAGGGAAGCTAATGAAGAATGTGTTTTTTATTATGGCTTTATGGATATTGGAAGTAAGGGTACTTTGTTTGTTGATTGTTAATTAAGGGAAATTTAGTTAAAAGTGGACCTTTACAATTTAGCAGCTTTTATGAATAAGGAACTCGGGTAGTTGGCATTCGTTTCTTGTAAATTTACAGACAAATGAATTCCTTGTGAGGATGAGTTAGGTTAGGTCAGAAAGACAATATCAGTGTTTATACTGACCACAGGGAATTCAGTACTCTACTCGTTGTACAAATTTTTATATCGGCAACTATACATACTCCGAATGAGTAATGGTCTTTCTTTGAATAAAGTTTTGAGCTGAATATTTGGCCTAAGAATGGATATATTTGTAGCTATTTAAAGTTTTGGAGGTCTATAAAGGAACTTGATGCTCGTCCATGTATTGCAATTGGAAAAAAAAAATTGCGTCGGAAGGGAATCGTTTTACGGTTAGCGTAAAGATCAGCCTAGCACAACTGATTTTTCCTTGATGGATTTTCAAATCCTTGTGAAAATTATATTTATTCAAGACCAAAATATTAAAAGCTTGAAATCAGAGTTCTAGTTGAGTTCATTAGTTATTTGGTTTAAAAACACATTACACTACAAAAAAAAAAAAAAAAAATAAAAAAAAAAAAACAATCAAGGGAAAAATGCTAACTAGTTGTTGAAAAAAATATTTGTGATTTAGAAAGGTTTGAAATAATTTCCTTCAGTTAAATTTTACGTAAATTATTTGGGGTCGAGCTGTAACAGAACAGACTGCTTTAAGCTGTTTGTTACATCACAAATATTTTAGATCTCTTAAGGAATAGATAAAGTCTTCTTATTATTTGAATACTGGCTTCTCCCCGCAACATCGCCTGTGAGGAATTCGGTTGTCGCGCTTCCGCGGGAATTATGTGTTTTTTCGGGATGAAAGGTATCCTGAGTCCTTTCTCGGGATCCCGGCTATCTTCATTTCAAATTTCATCCAGATTGTTTCAGTAGTTGAGGCGCGAAGAGGTAACAGACAGTCAGATAGACAGACGAACCGACCGACAGACAGAGTTGCTTTCGCATTTATAATATTAATATGGATTTGTAGTTTAGTTAACTTGAGTCGAGACTTCCACCACCTCCACAGCAGACTCAGAGTGATTCGAGACTTCGCGCGCGTTTTGAATTGCCTTTCGGATGCGTGCAGGTTTCTTTACGATGTTTACTTTCATCGAAGAGCGAGATGGCCCTTCTGTTGGCCCTCATGAAGTTGATTTTTGCACATAAGTGGTACTTGAGGAGCAGACCGGAAAAGAGTCTATGATCTTCTGCATGAGAGGTGGAAGGACAAACTACTGGGATATTATGACTTATTGATATTGTTTATGTGGAGTTCGGATTCTCTCGATTACGCGGATGCCTTACATTTTCCAAGGATGGAAAATAGTCTATGTTACTCTCAGAGTTCCCAGGTATATTTATACCAAGTTTCATTAAAATCTGTTCAGCCATTTTGGCGTAAATTAACAAGGCGAACGAAGCGAACGGAGCGAACGTAGCGAACGGAGCGAACGCAGCGAACGGAGCGAACGTAGCGAACGGAGCGAACGCAGCGAACGGAACGGTTTCTCTCGATTACGCGGATGCCTTACATTTTCCAAGGATGGATTATATACTATGTTTCTCCTAGAGTTCGAAGGTATATTTATACCAAGTTTCATTAAAATCTGTTCAGCCATTTTGGCGTAAATTAACAAGGCGAACGAAGCGAACGGAGCGAACGTAGCGAACGGAGCGAACGTAGCGAACGGAGCGAACGCAGCGAACGGAGCGAACGTAGCGAACGGAGCGAACGTAGCGAACGAAGCGAACGCAGCGAACGGAACGGTTTCTCTCGATTACGCGGATACTCTACATTTTCCAAGGATGAGCTATAGTCTATGTTTCTCCCAGGGTTCGGAGGTATATTTATATCAAGTTTCATTAAAATCTGTTCAGCCATTTCGGCGTAATTTAACAAGGCGAACGAAGCGAACGGAGCGAACGCAGCGAACGCAGCGAACGGAGCGAACGGAGCGAACGCGGCGAACGGAGCGAACGGAATTTAGTATAAATAGTGGTGGGTTTTGATTGACAGGAGTTAGTTTTTACTTGGTCTTCGTATGGGAAGCATCTCCCTTGTATTGTTTTAGAGTGCAGTATTTTCTTATATTTTATTGTATTTCTGTGTATTAATGTGATTGTTTCAGATGGATTGATGGAGCAAGGGTTTAGCATTCAGTTCAGTTGGAACATGCGAACCATAGTAAATGTAAATGTCATAACAAAATGGATTTTGCCTTTTGTTGTTGTTTTGCAATAGGGCTGGCATAGTCCGGGGCCTACAGTTGGAATGGAAACTGACTGTGACAACGAAGTTCCTCCTAAAACTCATCCGTTTGAGTTCCCCAAGATGTGGCTCTTTTGGGGCATGATTGCTATGAATGATAACCATGGGTTATTATGAATCGCAACTCATGAGATCTTCCACACACGGTGGAGTACTGGACAGTATGCGGGGTCTAGACAGTGATTCTCTCAACTGTACTTGCTTGCCGTGGTCCCTCTTTATCTATATATTTATTTATTCGCACAACATAAGTAGGGAATCCTGTGGCCCCTCTTCTCTCCCAACCCTCTCGGTTGCTGTGGGGGCCTAACGCCATTTCAGCGGCACAACACCGGGTGATAGTGTCAGGTTCTTTAGAGGTAACCCGAACCTCGCACCGAATAGCCTTATATCAGCTTAGAAACTTAACATTGCACTGAGTTAAGTTACATCACACATAACACGTTTAAAAGTAAATGTGAGGCGTGGCGCGGCCTCTAGCTTTGCAAACATTAGCCTAGGGTATCAGGGAACTATGTGTAGGATACGGAATCTTCATTAACTACTACAATTCTTCATTAACTTAATCTTCAAAGCATAAAGGTAGTTTACCTTATGCAGATTCTCATCTAGTGGAAAGATTTTTAACTGAGGATCAATAATATTAAATAGTAATCAAAGTTTTGGTTTATTATGATTTGTTTGTACGCAAAATAAGTACACGAATCTTCAAGTATATTTTTATCAATTGATCGAGTCATACTGGGTCATATGTACCTTCTCAATCCCTGTCTTGGTCGCTCGAAATCAGACATATTGATCGACAGAGTCACTGACTAATCATTTGTTATTTTATGCTAATAACCTCAGTCATAATGTATCAGAACTAAGTGGGAAACATATCCTTATATAAAGACAAGTGTCTACTTACTTCAGTTAGAAAACTTGAAGCTAAAACTGAGAATAAATATATCTGCTGACCAATTTTGGTCTTTAACTAATTATTTATATAAGCTCAAAGTGGCTTTTAAATAAAGAACTTAGCTGGTCAGTCCCCATCCAAAACAAGGATTAATTTGGAGATGTGAATATAATGTCGTTAGACAGGAAAGTTTATGAAACTCTAGAAATCTAGTTACAAGTATTGATGCCTATATCCAAATGAATCAATGTTGTATCCGACCTCCTGGTAGGGGAATTAGGTAGGGAAACTGATAATTATTTAAAAACCTTATATCTTTTAAATAGTTTAAACAATAATCTTTTCTTGCTTAATAACTTTAATAATTGAACACTCGCTAATCCATAATATACCATTCCTATTCACGTTAAAAGTTCTTGAGTTATTTACGGTTCATAACATTAGGTCCTATAAACTACTAGACGTTTGCAATCACAAATTATTTGGCCAAAATAAAATGAAAATATAAGAATTTAGGATAATAAAGACCAAGAGCCGTTTGCAGAGTTTTATGTCGTTGGGTTTGTTAGGGTGGGGTGTTACATGGTACACTACATTGCACATGCGTACGTACTTGATTGAAGTTTGAGATTTATGAAAAACATTATTATTATTTTATAGTCGTCGTGACCTGCTTGAAGACTCATTGGTCTAGATTATTTCCTGTGTTGCTAATTCGAACGGATTTACTACTGGGTGGGTAGGTACCTACTTTACGTGGTTAGTAAAGGAACTTTGAATCGTTATAAATCACAAACGGTTATTTTGTCTGAAAAATGGTCAAAGAAACCTAATAATGATTTTTAAATACCTATTCAACGATACCTCACATGCCATAGTTGGTTGACTTTTATTTTTTTATTTTGGACAATATGGCGTCTGGTGGGCGCCATTTTGAATTTTGATTAATTTCATATCTTCAGTGACACTCGCGCGATTTAGACGAATCGACTGACGTGTGATTCATTAAAATCGACCCACGCGTTTGATCTCTAGTGTGCCACAAAGGAACAAACATACATACATACATACATACATACATACATACATACATACATACATAGACAGGTAAACACATAACCCTCCTTTGCGGTGCGCAGTCGGGTAAAAAGTCGCTTTCTCTGTCCCTATATCCCTATGTATGCTTAAATCTTTAAAACTACGCAACGGATTTTGATGTGGTTTTTTTAATAGATAGAGTAATTAAAGAGGAAGGTTTTAGTATATAATTTGTTATAGTTTAACGTTCGATTCCCGCGGGAACGCCATAACTGAATTCCACGCGGACGAAGTCGCGGACAGAAGCTAGTTATTAATATTATAAATAAGAAAGTGACTCTGTCTGTCTGTTACTTCTTCACGCTTCAACCGCTGGAATGATTGGAGATGAAATCTGTCATGGAGATAGTTGGGGTCCCGGGAAAGGACATAGGCTACTTTTCATCCCGGAAAACGCGTAGTTCCCGCGGAAACGCGATAACCGAATTCCACACAGGCGAAGACGCGGGCATATAACCTACTAGCTTTTGCCCGCAACTTCGTATGCGCAGAAATATTAAAATGAAAAATCCCGTTTTTTCCGTTCCCGTGGGAATTTCGGGAAATCCTTTCTTAGCGGATGCCTACGTCCTGCGCGTCCTGCGCGTACGCTACAATCCTGAGCGTAGTGAGTGAGGGATTCAAGTATTTTATTTACGCCCAAGTTGAAAATAATTTTGCGACGATGTAATGGCAACACTGCTTTTCACACCGCCTACTTCTGAGGAAATAGTACATTACAGACCTAGGGTGGTGAATTCGTAAATGTCCCAGATCGCAGGTTTCTGTGGCCCGAATCGAAGGTGAGGGCCATAAATATGCGAACTGGGGCTTTACGAATTACCGCCCGTGGTTTGTCAAAAATTTTACGTCTTGCCTTGGCCAAGAAGTGAGATTTTCTCTCCGCGTAGCGGGCAGAAAATCCCACTTTACGGCCAAGGATGATGTAAATAAAATGTTACATGGACTATGAAACAAATCTATTTCCTAAAATAGAACATTTCACAGTTAATCTTATGGGAAGTATCGAATGAAGCAACAATGGCTGTAAATTTATGATACAAAAAGATAAAAAATCTAAAAATATTGGGTGATATTTGACAATATTGGAACGACTGTAGGTTGTAGTAATATTTTATTTAAGTCAGTAAATTTAAATGAAAAATTAGGTCACATAATCGATTCCAATGAAATATGAATTATCACTACATAGTATAAAACAAGGCAGAAGCTAGTTATAAATATTTTCTCAAAAATGGCGGGGAAACTCGTCATTGTCTGCTTTCTGTCAAACCGCAAAGTGCGTCATTGACAATCAGTCAAAAATTAAAAAAAAAAACTCAACTGCATGCCCCGGAAATTCGTATGAATTTACTTCCGCGGCATGTATAAGCGCAGGGAATGTTGTATGAAATTTCATTATCGTACAGGTACTTTTTTTTTAAACTGATAAATACGCGAAGGAATTCCCAAACAGCCAAGTCTGCATGTTCAGTATCTGTCAATTGACGCGAAACCAAACGTTTTTATCCGTGTCTGAAACAGCGCAATGTATTTCAGAACGGAATTTAAAAAAAGAACGATCCATAAAGAGCGGGAGTTCTTGTCTTGTAGTATCAGATTTATTTAGCTAAATTTCATGAAAATAGTTTACTAGTTTGGTTTAAAAATTGATAAAAGGTCTTAATTTTTATAAAAAAACGAGAAATCAACATGCGAGTTTTTAACTTGTCGTGTTAGTGTGTCTGTTAAAGTCAAATATCGTTGAATACGAAAGAAGACTGGCGTTCCATTGGATTTGTAGTAAGTACTTGACTACCTTTGCGTGCGTGTCAATGCTGTATTATGAATACCTAATATCAAGATTTTTTTTCATTTTTGAGAAAAGCACTATATAAGCCTCGGCACGTGAAAGGCTTTGCAGGCTTCGTACATATTAAAGGGCCTCGGCGAAGCCTCGGCCCTTTAAACCAGTACTCAGCCTGCAAAGACCTACTTTCCCGGCCACGGCAATAATGTACTATTGACAGTTAGGTTCTAGACAAAATGAACTTTGTCTGTGAACAGAAAAGTGCCCTTTTTTCGAATAGGTGTGAAATTAGGTAGCCGTGGTGGCCTAGTGGTTCGGCCTACCGCCTCTCATGCAGAGGGTCGGCGGTTCGATTCCGGGTCGCACCTCTAAGTTTACTTATGTGCGAAATTCTATTTGAATTTACCACTGAGCTTTTCGGTGAAGAAAAACATCGTGAGGAAACCTGCACGCATCTGCGAAGTAATTAGTGTTTTACTAGGTCATTTCGTGACGCTTATTTAAGCGTAAAAACAAAAACCACTTGGAAGGTTTTTCTTGTATCTGGGTACTTTAAAACTGCATAGTGGTTAAGTGATTGCAGCACTGGAAAATTATGTGTTCAAGAATGCTTTTTTCAATTTCAATTTGTGTTTTTTCCATATCCAAAAGATTATTTAGTAAGTACAGTTTAGTTTTCTTCTGATATGGCTGGGATGGGATATTCCCAAAAAATCACTACAATTTTGCCGCAGAAAGCAAATGTGATATTGCCAATAGCAAACTGAAATATGCTGAATAGACGGGAAAAACACTGGGAGCTTAGATTTTTAACGCTATCTATTTAACACTAGCAACACTAAAATAAGAAATTCCAAAAATAAAGGATCATTTATAGGAATACGAATTAATATTAAACATTAAAATCTTAAAATTACCAGTAAGCCACTTTCACAATCGAAGCAGATGATTCTGTTTCGCCGTTCAAGTAGGCTAATAGTGTTTTGCGATCAGGACGGCCGACTGCAGGCACGTTTGCAGCCTGGAAAAAACAAGTAATTATGAGTAGGTAACTGCACCAGTCACCAAGGATATGCAAGTCATGGAAAAGGTACCGATCTCTTAAAGAGATGGCTGAGATACGCGTCACGCTCGTGAACGGGTGCTGTCTGTGGGGTCCGGTCTGTTCATGCTTGCAAGGACGTTTAAAAATAATCATTAGCTTTAAATATATTACTAAGTCAACCATTTTAAGCGAGAAACCTCGTCATGTTCTTATTGACATTGACATGTATTAATGAACTCTTTTATACATGATGTGAAATAGATGACGGTAAGGGCGAGTTGGGCGCGAGTTGCACACCGGCTAGATTCAGACGGTTGATTCCGTAGCCATTCTGTATATAGTACTATTCAATATTTTGTGATATTTTGTGTCTCGTGATGAGAGGAGGCCTGTGCCCAGCAGTGGGACGCAAATAGGCTGTAGTAGTAATATTTTGTGCCTTATGACAAGCACAGCATACTTACAGTTGCTTCACGGCAATAATCTGGATGAATCAAGTGTACATTTCGCAGGAAAAATAGGAGACATTCCAGTGTGTAACGTTCATTGTTACCCTCCTTCTTGGCCCTGTAAAGAGTTATAATTTTCAAATACTATACTTAATTACATGTGGTTGGCAAATCAAATAAATCGAGGGTTCCCTGCTCAAACCCGATAAGTCGCCTTAAGAAAACAATAAAATTTGAATTTGACGTAGAACATAGAAAGTTCACAATTGTAAAACAAAGTATCTCGACTTATTGGGTTTGTAAAATTTGAATTTGACGTAGAACATAGAAAGGGTTTGAGCAGGGAACCCTCGAAATATGGATATGGAAGCTCTCTAGTATTCTTAGTAAAGATCCCAATTCATCTCAAGTGTAGTGGCTATGAAATAAAATTATAATAAAGTAGCTTCTGCCGCGACTTCGTCTGCGTGGAATTCGGTAACAGTCTTCCAATCAATCAATCAAATCTTTATTTATAAATTGCAAATTTACAAGTCATTACATTCTTATATTTAACAATATTTATTGTACCTACACATGCTAATATTCGATATAAATAGTCATTATTCCCGCGGGAACTATGCGTTTTTCCGGGATAAAAAGTAACCTATATGTTGACCAGTGTTATAAACTACCCCCGTACCAAATTTGATTGCAATCCGATTAGTAGTTTTCGAGTTAAATCCAGACAAACATACATACAGTCAATTTTTCCAAAAATCGTTTTTTTGTGTTCAGTATCGTTTATATAGTCCCCTCGACTTGATCGTTTCTTTTATTTTTCAAGTTACAGATAAGACTTCTTCTACAGACTTATTATTAGTACAGACAAGTTGGCCCGGTGAACTTTGTATCACCAGGGATTCCCATACAAAGTTGTACCTTTACATTTTTTTTATAAACCTTCCCTGAATAACTGGGAATAAAACAAAAAAGAATCAGCCAAATCAGTCCAGCAGTTCTCGAACCTTAGCCAGACTAACACACGGCAATTCATTTTTATATATAAGAAGAAGAAGAAGAAGAAGAAGAAGAAGAAGAAGATAAGAAGAAGAAGATAAGAAGAAGAAGAAAGAAGAAGAAGAAGATAGAAGATTAAAATACAAAGAAAAGTAGTAACAGCTAACATTGAATGAACTTACCTATAAGTGAGATAGTTGGTGTTCACATCCTTTGGAAAAGCTCGCTCTCCAAATATTATTTGATTATTCCTCTCCAATATCTCTTTATTATTCATATTATACTCTCGAAGTAAAGTCAACGGGTCCGCCATGATAACTGAATAAACTAATATGGATACTTTTGCTGAGAAGAATAGTATGCAATTGATTTTGTCAATATATTTAGTTTACACTTCACTTGTTGTGGTTGTGTTGTTTTCAATTTAATTTGATCATTGAAAATTGAACTGAAAGAAAGCAAAGTACCTATATATTAATGTTACAAATATACCAGAACCAGCTGCTTTGTGAACTCCGCTTATTATCTACTACTACTACTACTACAGCCCATTTGTGTCCTACTGCTGGGCACAGGCCTCCTCTCATCACAAGAGAGTCTGGGCTATGGTCCCCACGCAGGCCCAGTGCGGATTGGGGAATTCACACACATGTTTGAATTAACTTCACAGATGCGTGTAGGCCTCTTTTTGTCTAAAACTTTAATTTGTAATTTATCTTAACAAAATAAGTACAATGGCTAAACCTGGTTATATTTCCGTTTTGATTGACAACTCAATTTCTAATACAGGTACTATATAAACTATACTATTTTAGATGTGGTACGACCTGGTGCTAGGTCCGTCGGGATCAGTACCACCATCTTAACCGTTAACCTGCCGCTAAATAGCAGTGCTCACATCATACTGTTGTCTTCCAGTAAGTTAAGGCAGCCAATGATTTTTTTTTAAATTATTATTATTATTTTAACATGCGATCAGTCGCTTGACTATAAGCAGTTATTTTATTGCTGAATGGGGGCTATCACGTGTGAATTTGCCACTAGAGGCGCTAGTGTCGCGTGAGGTCCAATAACATTCACTTTTCACTGGTTTTGGCGGGCTTCGTGATATAAATTATAGTTTCTTTAATTTATCTGTTGAAAAGTGATCTCCTTGGTGAAATTATCACAAATATGGATTATTTGGCGATGAATGTGAACGCTTTGAAATAAAATTAAATTAAACCGAACAAAACGGAACTCCACAACATTGCGGCGTAGCTACTCGATATGATGATAGTTATTTATAGTTAATAAACTTAATGATATTAAAGTTTTATAACTTTGTTTCGGCGCTGATATCTTATAAAGTCGCCTTTGACAGCTATACCTCTGGACCTTAGTCAACAGTGGCGCCAACTGGTGAGCAAAGAAACGATAGTCCCCATTGAATTAACATGAAAGGTAATCTCTTCCATTGAAGAGATGCCTTTTTATTATTATTATTATTTAGTTATGTAAGTCCCAAATGTGCTGCCGCTTGAGGCATCTCAGAGTTAAAGGATTGCACAATCCTGCTGCCAGGTTGTTTTCGTGTTCAAGGAGCTTATTTCTGTAAGATCTTATACGGTTTTCCACTTCCTCCTTTACAGTAGGGATTTGCAAATTTTCATGTAGTTCTTTTATTTTATTGAACCATGGGGACTCTGCCATTTCTCTTAGTACACTGTTTTGAAACCTTTGCAGTATTTCAATGTTGGAGTGTTTTGGTGAAATTAATGGCACAGACAGAGGCGTTCTATCTTAGGCCTCAGGGTTGACAACAGACACATTCGAGATCTTTAGGTTTATTAAATTCTAAATAAGAAATCATAAGATTTCGGTGTCCATGGGCCGCAATAACCGCTTACCATCAGGTGGCCTGTGTGCTCGTTTGTCTATCTGAACATACTACATGAAAAAAAAACATAAAAACTGGTGGTAACCCTTTGCTACACCCCACCCGCTAATACTCAAATATGTTTCATTCAAGTAAACAAAACACAATTTTTAAACAATGGGAAACTCGCTTCACCTGTTCGATCTATAACCAACCGTTGAGAGATAAATATGTTAAGTACACATCGTTCATCGTTTTAAATAAAATGTATTGCCCATAAAAATCGTCTAGTGCTTGGTTGATTACCTGCTGTCGGTGTATTATTGCTGCTTTCACTTCATCTCTAGACACAGATTAGAAGTCTTTAGATGAGTAAATTAGAAGACATTAAGTTGAGTTCACGGAAATTTTAAATACTTAGTCTTTTGTTCAATTCAATCAACAATTTAAACAATTTTAATGTTTAAAACAACGCTCTTCAGATCAGCCAGTCTGTGCCACCACAGATTATGACTATGAGATTAGTAAAGTAAAATATGTCCCGATATATCTAATGTGCCACAGATTAGTAAGTTATAGTCTAGTCTGTGCGACGGCGACGCCGACGACTGATATGCTACGTTTATACGCGCGTACCCGTGCTCTCAAACGTGCCCGTTGAATGTCTTTTTGAACACCGACCGTGTGAACGTACTAAAAGCAGGCAGTTTACACGATCGCGGGCATGCTACTCAGTGCTAGCATGGCAGACAACGAGGACGTTAATTAATCTAACTGCTTTGGGTTTCATTTACTTTTTAACCGACTTCAAAAAAAGGAGGAGGTTCTCAATTCGTCGGAATCTTTTTTTTTTTTTTTTATGTAACATACATAAAATAAATAGTAAACGTGAACCGATTTCGATGATTCTTTTTTTGTTCGAAAGGTGGTACTTCCAAGTTGGTCCCATATTAATTTGGTTCAGTTTTGATGATGGGATCCATGAGAAAATGAGGGAACTCCTCCAAATTTGCTAGCACGTAGATGATTTTGGTGTCAATTTCGAGGACTTCAGAGTTACTTATGTACTTCTATAGTAATGTTTGGAAACTGTAGCCGAAAAAAAATTTTTAAATAAAAAAATTAAAACCGCCTTCAAACTCCGACAGACTGCGAAGTCGGTGTCAAGTGAACAGACCCAAAGAAATGATAATCATATAGTGAACTTGACATTGACATCGCAGTCTGTCGGGGTTTGAAGGCGGTTTTTATTTTTTTATTTAAAAATTTTATTGGAAAAAGAAACAAAATGATGATGATGATATGTTTTTTTAGATTGCGCCTAAATCCACCCATACTGATATTATGAATCCGAAAGTACAGTTACTTTCGCATTCTGTCTGTCTGTTACCTCTTCACGTTTAAATCTCTGAACCGATTTAAATGACATTTGATATGGAGATAGTTGGATATGCTTCTTTTTATATCGGAAAAATGCAGTTTCCACGAGAAAGATATAACGGAATTCCACGCGGGTGAAATCACGGGCTGGAGGTAAGTATTGTGCCCGTAAGTACTTATTTTCTCCGTTTGAACTCCTTCATGAGTTTGTCAACCTCTCGTAAGCATCTGCAACAGTTTTTTTATATTTGTGTTGCTTATTTGAGGGGGTCCACATTATTGGTTCTTCTTGGGAACACCCTGGGAAATGTTAAATTTTGATCGTTTGACCATTCCAACAAATTGGCATTGTTAAATTAATTTTATTCAGCAAGTCGTTATCGTCTGTAGTACAGACGATAACAGACTCTGTACACCACAAAAAAGTGCAAGCGATACTAACGCAACCGCGCGCGTGTAAACAGGTACCCGAGCACGATCAAACACCTTTGGTCTTTGCCGAAAACCCGACAGCCGACCGATCGACGGCGTTCACGAGCACATTCACGAGCGCATTCAAAAACAGCCTGTTTACAGGCTCGTGCCCGTAAACGCACCCGTGAATGTCTTTTTGATCGCCGTACATGTAAACGTACCAATAGATTAATTAGTATTTAAGGGCGCTACAGACGACCAAACTTGCAGGGCCCTTCATGCAGGGCCACTGTCAAATCGTGCCGTGTGTGTGTAGGCTTTTTTTCTTTCTTTTTTTTTTGGGCCTTTGTCATTAAATGACGATGCCAGCCCATTGGAGCCGCTCTAAACTTCTCCTCAGTAGAGTGTTGTTATGGAGGAGAGGGGGAGGTTATTTAGTCAAAAAGCTTAAAATCATTTTCCCGGCATCCGAGGCAGGCTCAGACAAAATTTCCTGGAATGTTCCCAGGTTGGACTTACTCAGATGGAATTTCTCAAATAACCTCTCTCTCTCCGGCCGAGTCCGAGCACACTCCGCCAACCGATGATACACGTCTTCGGGCAAAACGCACACCTCACAATTTGGGAAAGGCATCTTCCTCATGAGAAACGCGAATCCGTTTAGCGGAGCATGGCCTGATCTCAAATCTCAACCTATGAGCGGATACAACTTGGCTTCTAGATAAACTTAAATTATCGAACCAGGGCCACCGGGGGGGCTCAGGCTGGATAGTTTTGTACCATATACCCTTATCTAATGAGTGTGTAGGCTTGTAGAGCCAACATTTTGCAGGGTGAGCAATTAATGGTGTGTTTACATAAACGGCGTTCAAAACGACGTTCACGGGCCCGTTCACAGGCACGGGTGTGTAAACAGGTTGATTTTGAACGCGCTCGTGAACGTGACCGCCGTCGATCGGTCGGCTGGCGGTTTTTCGGCGTCGCGTTAGTATCGCTTGCACCTTTGTGGCGTATGGTCGATGACGACTTGCCGAATGAAATTAATTCAACAATGCCAATTTGTCGGAATGGTCAAACGACCTAAATTTTACATTTCCTGGGGTGTTACCAAGTAGAACCAATAATATGGACCCCCTCAAATAAGCAACATAAATTTAAAAAAATGTTGCAGATGCTTACAAGAGAACTTCCTTACTTTACTTTTTCCTTCCAATAATATCTGTCTGTCTGTCTGTTACCACTTCATGCTTCAACCACTGAACCGATTGACTAGTGCTAATCTTATTATGCACTGAACTTAACATGCATGGGCATCGCAGTTTGATTTGAAGGCTTTTTTTTTAAATAATTACAAATTCATCAGCATCACTCACGAATGTATGTATGTAGGTTTATGAATATAATAATTTACTCACTTTCAAAGTAGGTAGGTAAATATTTAATAGTAGATTGTTTATCAAGGGACTAAAACAAGCCATTATGACACGAGATGTTTAGCCACCCGAGCAGAGCGAGGGTGGCTATAGTTCGAGTGTCATTATGGTTGTTTAGTCACGCGTTAAACACTCTGCTTTTCACTTCGAATGCGAGGAAAAAAAACGAAGTTCCATACAAAATTACGATATTTATTATAACAAAGTAGATAACCGGCTACTTCCCGATGACCTAGAATCATGAAATTTGGCCAGAAGCAAGGTCTTACATGACACGTACAGGAATAAATCTGATAACCGTAAATATTATATATTTTGGTGCAAAAACAGCCAATTTACTAATACAAACTTATCATTTGTGGTTGGCGCAGTAGCCGTGTCTACTTCAGCAACCGCAAATAATAAGTTTGTATTGTTAAATTTGCATCATCAAGTTTGTAGGTACGGAACCCTCGGTGCGCGAGTCCAACTCGCACTTGACCTGTTTTTTTATCACGTGACGTTTTGAATGATATTCGGACAGATTCAAAATATTTTAAAACTAATTGGGTCATGCATTATTAAATGTATTCACTTTAAATAAAACAAGATTCATAGGTATTCGTAATCATTAAATCGTGTTTCACGAAATTAAATCGTTTTTTCACGCCCTAGAAATTGTCTAGGTTCACTGGAAATGGGAATAATCCTCCTTTCACAAACTCTGTGGTTGGCTGTTTAGGCGGGATTCCAATGTCAATTAAAAAAATTTTACTTTAGTCCCTAGAGACTAAAAAAGAGCTTTAGTCCCGATGTGCAGAGACTAAAGTAACATTTTAAGAGCATGAGAAGTGAAAATATGTTATATGTATACGATACGAACTCAAGTAGGTATACTTACCTAATTTATTATACACATAAGGTACCAGTTAGAAGTTAGAAAGCAAAGCGCAGTAAAAAGCCTAGCACCTTTGAGTATATAGCCACTGGAGATGCCATAACGTCAACTCGCCGAACAAATTTTTTCGCCACTTTTAGCGGGGGGCGAGGTAAACACGTACAGCACACCACCAAACGACGCAGAACTCAACAGACACAAATTTTGCTGTTGAGATAAACGCACACTACAAAAAAAATCAACACATCAAAAAATACACGTAAACAGATAGAGTTTTCACGTAACTATGCAGCATACATATGCACAAGACTAGTGATGGGACACATCTGAAGAATGAGTCAACTGAGATTAGTAGATGAATGAACTGAATTATTTTATAGTATTTTATTTTATAATAAAATTGCTAAAGTGGAAATTCTGTACGTTGAAGATACCCAAAAACATATTAGTTTGTATGTATGTATGTCTGTAAGTATCTGTATTTGTGTCCTTAGCCCACACACAGTTTTTTTACTGTGGAATGAACTGTTGTCAGCAGCTTCCGGGCGGATACATATGTAAAAAAATTAAAGTAGATTGGTATTTGTAAGAGCCTACGTACATGAAATCTATATATCTATATATCTATATATATAAAACAAGAAACTGACTTACTGACAGACTGATTGATCAACGCAGAGCCGAATCTACTGGTCGTAGAAAGCTGAAATTTGGCATGCAGATTCCATAGGGAATATAGGGGAGCAATCTAAGAAAGGATTTCCCGAAATTTCCATAGGAACAGAAAAATCGGGATTTTACATTTTAATATTTCTGCGCATATGAAGTTGCGGGGAAAAGCTACTTATGTTATAACTACCCTTTTACCCGCGACTTCGTCCGTATGTACGGACGAGTTCTCCAATATATACACACTTTTACACCTTGCTCTCTTGTAATAAGGTCCAAAAGGGATCATATATTTATGAACTTGACTGTACTAAGAATTCAGGCAGCTAATGGTTCTATACATAGCGATAGTTATAGGAAACCAAAAACAAAACAATGGATTTTCCCATGGGAATAAGATGTTTTCCCGTGGTAAAAAGTAGCCTATGCCACTCTCCAGCCTCCCAACTAACCCTAAACAAATCACGACATAAAACCTCTCCGTTGCGACGTGAAAGAAGGACAAACAAATGAACTTTCCCATTTATATAATACCAGCTTCTGTCCGCGACTTCGCCCGCGTGGAATTCGGTTATCGCGTTCCCGCGGGAACTATGCGTTTTTTCGAGATGAAAAGTAGCCTATGTCCTTTCCCGGGACCCCAACTATCTCCATGCCAGATTTCATCTCAATCGGTCCAGCGGTTGAAGCGTGAAGAGGTAAGTAACAGACAGACAGACAGAGTTACTTTCGTATTTATAATATTAATATGGATAGTACTCGTATGGTAGTATGGGCCCGTGTGGGGACTATAGCCCAAACCCTCTCATGATGAGGGGAGGCCTGTGCCCAGCAGTGGGACGCAAATAGGCTGTAGTAGTAGTAAGTATGGATAAGGGTCGTCAGCAAAATGCTCCGAACAGATAACACGTGTCAGTTTCCAAGAATTCTCCTTTATGGATCTTTTGGAAATTTAAAAGGATTATATGAAATAATGTATATAAATAATAGTATATGCATTACACATCACTCGTAGTCCCGAACTAAATATTGTATTCCTTTTACCTAGATCTATATATTTGCCAACATTTCTTTTCAAGATCAGAATAAAATTCAACATCGATGTCCAGAGAAAAGTAATATTCACCTTCCAGGATTTAAATGTAACAAACATCTATACTTATCTACTAATTAATGGAATATGCAATAAAAAACTTACTATTAAATAAACCTCATTGATTGAATGAATGAATGATTCACTCAAAAGTTGAGTCGCTTTTTTGACTTTAGTCACATCCCTAGACCGATTCGCTCCCATTCATGTTTACATTTTTCTGACGTTTACGTATCGCAAAAGCTTTTCTTTAAATAGAGATTTTACTTCAATAAAAGTTAGTAAAAATACTTATCTATGATAGGAAATGCGATTTTGTTGCGAATTTGAGCGATCAGATCGCCTTTTACACGAGAATACCGCACAAGACACCATTTTTCAGGAGAAACGTCTCGCGTCACGGAACGATGCAAAATGGCGGTGAAGTGACCTTCAAGTGGGTTTATATAAAGAGTTTGAACAGTTGAACCATGTACTTTGCCGGAGGGGATCGCCCATGCATGGCATCTCCAGTGGCTATATACTCAAAGCCTAGCACACACAGTGCAGGCAAAGAATGTGTAGATCGTAGAACACAAACGCCGGCCGGCTGGCTGCCTACAAAAACGCAACCATGTGGCGCCAGCATACATTTGATTAAAAATAATCCTTACTGGCAAATGATATGACATCGAAACCATATCTTATTTTCATAACACTAAGGTTAAAAGTTCTCCGACGCGGCACCGCTTACAAGCTAAAGTTTTTTCGCCAGACGTGCGCTAAATAGGCGAGCACCACTATCGATTTCATTGCTTTATCGATATTTTTTTAATTAACTTCTTTAGCTAAAACTTCATTTTACTTTTTGTATGTTTGTACTACTAGTACTGGATCGACATTCTTAATAAATGAATTGATATAGTAGATTGTTTATCAAGGGACTAAAACAAGCCATTATGACACGAGATGTTTAGCCACCCGAGCAGAGCGAGGGTGGCTATAGTTCGAGTGTCATTATGGTTGTTTAGTCACGCGTTAAACACTCTGCTTTTCACTTCGAATGCGAGGAAAAAAAAACGAAGTTCATACAAAATTACGATATTTATTGTAACAAAGTAGATAACCGGCTACTTCCCGATGACCTAGAATCATGAAATTTGGCCAGAAGCAAGGTCTTACAGCACACGTACAGGAATAAATCTGATAACCGTAAATATTATATATTTTGGTGCAAAAAAAGCCAATTTACTAATACAAACTTATCATTTGCGGTTGGCGCAGTAGCCGTGTCTACTTCACCAACCGCAAATGATAAGTTTGTATTGTTAAATTTGCATCATCAAGTTTGTAGGTACGGAACCCTCGGTGAGCGAGTCCAACTCGCACTTGACCTGTTTTTTATCACGTGACGTTTTGAATGATATTTAGCCAACAGATTCAAACTTGAAAACTATTAATATATTTTAAAACTAATTGGGTCATGCATTATTAAATGAATTCACTTTAAATAAAACAAGATTCATAGGTATTCGTAATCATTAAATCGTGTTTCACGAAATGAAATCGTTTTTTCACGCCCTAGAAATTGTCTAGGTTCACTGGAAATGGGGACAATCCTCCTTTCACAAACTCTGTGGTTGGCTGTTTAGGCGGGTTTCCAATGTAAATTAAAAAAAATTTACTTTAGTCCCTAGAGACTAAAAAAGAGCTTTAGTCCCGATGTGCAGAGACTAAAGTAACATTTTAAGAGCATGAGAAGTGAAAAAATAATTGGATCAGATTTTAACAAATCTGAACTTTACTAAGCTATTCGGGAAATTATTATTTCGATTTTTTTTAGGCAAGTTATTGAACGTGTACTGTGTATATACGTATACTACCTAGTACGCGACCGAGCTTTGCACGGGCGGGTGACTTATGTGCGAAATTCAATTTGAATTTAAGGTACCACTGAGCTTTTCGGTGAAGGAAATCCTCGTGAGGAAACCTGCACGCATCTGCGAAGTAATTCAAATACGTGTGTGTGGTCCTCAATCCGCACTGGGCCCGCGTGAGGACTGTAGCCAAAACCTCTCGCGATGAGAGTAGGCCTAGTGCCCAGCAGTGGGACGCAAATAGGCTGAAGTAGTAAGTAGAGACCTAGCTAGATCTACTCATAGACTGCATTTTTAATACGTGTCAAGTCAAAGAAAATATGTAATCAATATTTTTCTATTTTCAAGTTTAAGTTTTTGCTGTTATCGAAATGTGTTGATCGCTGAGTGCATCACTATTCACTACAGCCGGCGTCAGATAATTCGCTCGCCTGCTCTTCGCGGTCTTTTCTCTCGTTCCCTCCCTGTCACTCCTGTCAGTTCTGCTTTGTTCGTCATAGAGGTGTGTCGCTGTTTCGCTTCGTAAATCGGAACAAGCGTGTTGTATATTCAATTAAATAAAACCCGCATACAAAAACGTTATAATCCAAGTGTATGAATGAATTCATGCTCGTGACCGTGTACTTTAAACTATTTCGCTGTATTCTTTTTTCGCGTGGTATTTTTAGATATTTTTTTTAAATAGAAGTTAGTGATGACTGGCGATGGAAACGCGTGTGTTGGGACTGTGATTATGGTTTTTGTTTAATGTTTTCAGTTGGATTAGTTTTTAATTGACACAGTTATGGCAGTGGTAAATATTGGGGTGTTTCTGATCCTCATTTTGCACCGGGTGTCAGTGGTGTACTGCGATGGATTCCAAACACCGGATTTAGCTGTGTCAGGTAAGTTAAAAATAATGAAAATTTAATCTATTAGCATGAATTAATTAAGACCTTCGATAAAATGAATGTATGTCAATTATTGACATGGTTGTAATATTCACAAACCGAAACAAGACCCTATTTCTTGAATCAATGAATTACTGCGTTCCTGCTCTATTAGTATTAGGTACAATCAAGAGCACTGAAATCGGGTTGCTTTGTTGCAAATTTCTATACCTACAAGGTGACCCGATTTCAATGCTCTTGAGTGTATGTCTACGTTAGAAAATTTGATCTTCTATGAATTCAAATGTATATCTAGGTACTTAAGTAATAAAATGATTCACATTCATTAAAATCGCGGACCTTTTCAGTGTCAGTACCACATCCTAGATTTTCTGTGAAAGAAAACATTGTGGCCTGTATTGTTGCTTAGTAAAATAGAAATCTGGGTAAGTACCTAGTACCTACAATTTCCCTACTCTTACACTAAAGAGGTACCTATACCTAAGTAGATAGTTACTGTACTTTTTTAGTTGCAGTTGTGCAGGATATTAGTAGGCTATTTGTGTGGACTGTAAATTAAGTAATTAAGGTTAATAACAACATGTCGTTACAAAATGACAGACATTAACAACTAAACTAACATTGTTACACGACTGCTTCTGTAAGTAAAGTACAGAAGTGCTTATATTATAAATACTTGATAAATAGTACATTACAGACCTAGGGTGGTGAATTCGTAAATGTCTCAGACCGCAGGTTTCTGTGGCCCAAACCGAAGTTTTTTCTCTCCGCGTAGCGTGCAGAAAATCACACTTTTCGGCCAAGGGTGATGTAAAGTCCTTTTATGTCAAGCAACTTACCTAGAACGAATTAAAATTAGTGTAAGTAGGTAGGTATATTATCCATACTTAATATTATAAATGCGAAAGTAACTGTCTGTCTGTCTGTCTGTCTGTCTGTTACCTCTTCACGCTTCAACCGCTGGACCGATTGGGATGAAATTTGGCATGGAGATAGTTGGGGTCCCGAGAAAGGACATAGGTGACTTTTTATCCCGGAAAAACGCATAGTTCCCGCGGGAACGCGATAACCAAAATTCAAAAAATTAGGCAAATTCAGCAAATTGGTCACATAGGGCACTTTTACACGTCAGAAAAAGAATTTACCAGCGCTTCCTAGACCCATTGCTTGAGAAGAAGCGCCGCAACAAACTCAAGCAGAAGGCCTTTTTTCCGAACCGAACCGAATTCCACGCGGGCGAAGTCGCGGGCAAAAGCTAGTGTGTAATATGGCTAAAGTAACGAATAAAGCATGGGTCACACCGAACTGCGTGTGCGTGCACGTGTTGAGTTGTACCATACCATAACGCCCGGGCGGGTAGCGACACAACTTAGAAGGCGCGCGGTGAAGCACTTAAACCGTTTACGTAGAGTCTATTTTTGCTTAATCCACGCGCCTTCTAAGTTGTGTAAACCTTTAAATGTACCTATGTCAGGCTTTTTAGCATTTTTCAGGATTGCAGCAGGACTTGGAAAGTGTTTCCAGGCTTTTTCAGAAAACGTAAGAAAAAATATACCTAACAAAGTTAAATACAAACGTAAAGTGGCAAATAATCAACAAATACAATAATATTGTTTTGACATCAATTTAAAATAGACAAATTAGCCAGGGAGCTCGGGAGCTCTCGTTAGTGCGCGCCGTCGCATCGTTCGAGCTAAGTAAAATCTCCGTCACAGGACGGGACAGGAAATGTCAAACCTTTACGGTGCTGTCAGGATTTTTCTTCAGGACTCTTCGTTCTTTCATGTGACACTCGATCACGTAGACTGAACTACGTGAATTAATCACGCACGTGTAGTCTACTAGACTCATGCGTTATACCTATTATATTTTGCATTTAGGGTTGCCATCTCCTAAAATGAAAAATCCGGACTCTCCCTGTATTTTGCCGGACATTTTATCCCAAAAGCCAAACATCAAAGATTTAATAGCTCCCCCCCGCTGCCTGACAAAAGCCGGACAGGCCGTACAAATGAATCTTTGGCTGGAGATGGCTTCAAAAAGCCATACATGTCCTGCTAAAGCCTAGCCGGACAGATGGCAACCCTAATTCATTAGAACTCTTGAGACCTGACATTCACGCCGATATCGCGTTCATAGCTCGTGGACGATACATGGACGATGTCCGAAGTCGATAAACCGATATTTGGACATTTTGTCTTTTTGTGTGTAAGTAATGTAAGCAAGTACCTACTAGGTAGTACAACGTAGAAAATTACAATGAATGTGTAGGTATTACCAAGTTGCGACAAATATGTATTTCATCTTACCAATTATGTATTTATTAACAAACACATATTAAGTGCCTACAATACAATGAGTAATGACGGTGAATGAGGTAAACACGTCCAAAAGACCTGATAAGTGATAAAGCAACAAGCACCAACAGGTTGCAACTAGTCTCCCATTGTTGCCAGTGTTATAATGGTACCTATTGTTATTTTAAAATTTACCACAGGACTTACTTAAGTACCTACTTACGTATAATAGGTTTTACTACCCGCTCTAAGTCTAAAGAGAGAGTATTAGATATTCTACAAATAAAATAGTTTTAATCTAACAAATAGCTATTTTGGTCGTAAATCATGAAAATGATTGATGGTTTCACTATTTGTACGAGTATTGTTTATGTTGATTTTGCCCTACCTCTTAAAATGTGTTTCGCAATTCTGTTTTTTAAACGCTATGACATGACTGAATATCTGTAAAACCTCGTGATTTCGAAGGCGTCAGCAAGTTATCAGAGTTCAAAGTTTATCGCAGTCAAATCCATATCGAAACCGCGAATTTACAGAAATGTAACTAACATTAATTATTATTGTAGCAAGCCGTTTAATTAATACTTAACAAGTACAGTATCATTTGTCCATACTAATATTATTTTATACTTAGGTATTCCTACTTATTATGAATGCGAAAGTAACTTTCCAGTTTAACTGTCCAGGCAAGCAGTAAAAGTACTAGTTATTGCGCCAGATATTTATTTTACAACTAATATGCAATTTCGTTACTGATCGTTCATTGCAATACAGCTACATTCGTTATCGGCGATAATTCGACATTGCTATCGATCGATTTCGTTTTCTGTTACCAGGCAGATCTGATAAGCCAGCTGGCGCCGGCTGAGTGCCCCTAAAAATACTTAGGTATCTTTATATTATATGCTATATTATAGGTAGTCAGACTTCTAAGAAAATTACGAAATTCTTTAACTCGGTAATATTTGTTGAGACTTACGTTACTAAGTAGCATGGAAGTCATGAATAATTTGCTATAGAGGCGTTAACGGGGGTGAAAATGCGATCTAGCTAGGACTCATACCTGGGAAAACTCATTTTCATTCTTTTTTTCATCCTTTTTTTAACCCGTTTAACACAGTTTTTTTACGGCATTGGTAGGCTGTCGAGGACACAGGCCTCCTGATGGAAAGTGGTCACTCTGTCCCATGGGAGCACATAGGACATTGCACATGGGAGTAAATTATTAGGCCACTCCGATAAATGACGAATTCTTTGAAATTTCCTATTAGTAAGTACTCGTAAGTTTATTCTTTATCTGCTGACGTCACTTGTAACGAATTGATCAGTTATCGTAACGATCTGATATCCATGTTAAAAGCCGTTATTAATCCGCTGATAGGTAATTGTTCGCTAATGAGTCTCTTACCTACTTTATATTTATAACTAGATATAAAATGAAAATTAAAAAAGCATGAAAACCCCCTTAATGCTTCAGCATCAGGTTCAGCATTCAGGGTCCATTAGTTGAGAAGCTAAGATGCCACAGATAAACACACCATAGGTATGTCTAACTTATAATGTAACAATGTTGTATACAACGCATGAGTGTTACCTGTACTGTACGTGTAGTTTACGTCGCTTCGAACGTAGGGTACAGGGTTGCCAACTCCTAAAATGAAAAAGCCGGAGTCTGACCCTATATTTGGCCGGACATTTTACCCTAAAAGCCAGACTTCAAAGCTTTAATCAGCCATTCAAGCGCTATACTCGCCACGAAACAAAGTTTCGACTGGCGCCATACATACTTACTTCTATGCTGCCAGTCGTCACTTTGTTTTGCGGCGATTATAACAAAAAACCTGATAAAGGCCGGGCACATAAATAATTGGCCGGACACGACACCCTGCGCACTGTGCATGCGTTCGGTGTGACCCGGCCTTAACACTGACCAAACAAAATGATCGTTCTGCCAAAACGATCTAGTCGTCTCCAAACAAATGAGTCCCTATTACGTCACAGGAGGCCCGCGTGACGTCATCGGCGCCCGGCGCCGGCGCATCATGGATCATGGCCCACTTTTTGTACGGTCCGTGTTGCCCTTTTATGGGCCTCAACTGCTTTAGCGTTGACTGAAGATTCAATAACAAGCTTGCTTTAAATTTGCTGGTAGAGTCAATTTTTTTGTAACATGAATATCTATTGTATTTGTAACATTAGAAGGAATTGAACTGTAGATTAGGAGTGACGTTAAAATAAGTTACATAAAGGAGCTTGCAAGCTACCGCCAAAGGGTTATATGTAATAATACAACAGATACTTAATAAATATTTTATGTCATACATAGGCAAAGAATTAGAAAGTAAGTAAGTAACACTTTATTGTACAGAATAAAACACACAAATACAATTATCAATACAGAGAAGAGACACATGTACAAAGGCGAGCTTATCCCTACAAGGAATTTCTTCCAGCTAACCTTTGAGTAGTGTAGAGGAAACATGTTCACGAGTAGACAAATAAGTATGGACAGAAAAATAAAGGAGAAACTAAATATACTTATTTATATTAGGTATATTATAATACATAGACTAATTAATACTACAGTGAAAGTGACAGTTCTAACCAATAACACCGAATCTAAAAACTTTAAAAACTTCAATTTGACTAGGTTTGAGTAACCCAATGATAGGGTTTTAATGACCAGGGAGGGTTATTATACAACATAAATTATTGTACTGAATGTGTTCGTACTAACAGTGGCATATTTGACGATAGAACAATATTGATTGACAATCTATTGATAGACCAAGGAGCTTGCTAGCTACGCGCGCCGACTGCTAAAACATGTTTTACATAACCTATAATACCGACATATACATACTCACACGTTGTTAATGCAAATGTATTCGTTAGAAGAAAATTGTTGCTAAGGTGGTATCGTAATATAACATTATATACTTATAAACTAATAGCATAATCTTTGTAGGTATAAATTATGGAATTAAATTGTGAAAATGTTGATAACTTTAATAAGTTAACAGCCATAGACATAAATAATACTCCGTATGGACCCGGCCTAACGTAGATACATGTCATGTTTCCCCACTTCATTGGTGTCCAATCCTACGTGGACATATTACGTGTACGTTAGACCGGGTCTATATTATTTACGTCTATGTTAACAGCAGTGTGGGTGGTAAAGCGGGTAAATGACTTTCTTTGTGTTTTTATTAACAAAAGACACTCATTGTCTTATTATTATTTACGTAGAATAATAGATCCAGACATAGATAACAGTCGATGTATAGGTAATATTTCTAAGGGCGCTACAACGAAAAAAAAACAGGACTTGGGCTTAACAGTGAAGATAAATCACAGATAGAGCCTAAATAGTATTAGCAATTTACCAGTCGACTGCAAAGATAAGTATGTTTTTTAATCTGACGGAAATGTACTATACTTACTACGGTAGTAGGGTAGTTGGACCTATTTTTGTATCATCGATATACAAATCAGAATTGCGAACCTTAAGTGGCAGTGGGCGGGGCACATTGCTCGCAGGGCTGATGGCCGATGGGGCCAGAAAGTTCTGGAGTGGCGTCCGCGAACCGGGAGACGAGCTGTCGCCCCCAAACCTAGGTAGGCCTCAAACGGTGGAGTGACGACCTTGTAAAGGTCGCGGGAACTCGGTGGATGCGAGTGGCACAGGACCGGTCTGAGTGGCGCGCCTTGAGGAAGGCCTATGTCCAGCAGTGGACGTCTATCGGCTGAAATGATGGTGATGATATACAAAGCAGCTTAGCTTAATGAGGGCCACCGTACCTATTCCTGCTCACTTCACCACACCAGTTGGCGCCATTGTTTTGTGAGGTGTCAATGCCAAAGATTGCCATTACATACAGTGTTTGACATTGCAGACCTCAGTGTTGGCAACTTTGCTAATATTACCGCACGTAGTGTGCTAAACTACACTACGCGGTCGCGATCCTCAGCATTGAGGCACACGGCGGACACGGCCTAGGTATAAAAGCACGATTTCGAAGACAATTCGAATAAAGTGTCAATGTTTGCGTGCGAGGACGTCTGTACACTTGTAAATGTGTGTGTAGTACGCGGGCCAATGATCCACTCTCCATCTCCGAATGAAACAAATGACGGTAAGGGCGAGTTGGGCGCGAGTTGCGCGCCGGCTAGATTCAGGCGGGTGATTCCGTGGCCATTCTGTATTCTATTAAATATTCCGTGATTGAGGGATCGAGGAAGAAGAAGAAGTGTGCTTAAATGCAACACCGCATCTCAGGCGATTCAAGCGCATCCGCGGCGAATTCATTCGCCGTGACCCTAATTAATTTGATCGATTCTATATACATATATATCGATCGATCTATCGGCGTTGTCGCCTTCGAGACGTCGCGCCCGCCGCGCTTGCGCATACATACAGCCTGCTTAACAAGCGCATTGCGAAACCGTGACATGGTAGACTAATGCACTATTCGCTGCCGATGCAGGCTGCAGCCCTGACTCGAATATGTGATACTGTCGCTGGCGGCTTTTTGCTTCGCCTTTTTAGAGATTACATTATAAACGTGCTAATGTTCTGTCCATGGTCAACTCATATACTTTTTTATAGGCCGACAAATCGGCATACTTACTCGTATAGCACATTTGAAGGCGGCAACTACCGCATGGTTGCCATAGACGGGCACCGTGGCCGTGAACTCATCTTGGAATCAGCTGTCAATTCTGTCATCAAAGGGAGACATTGGACAATACCCGCGTATTAACGTAGGTTACGTCTATTTCATGCCCGGTTGATTAATTAGCGTCATGTATAATAGACAACATCATCATCAGCCTGCACCAGTCCACTGCTGGACATAGGCCTCTCAAATTGATCGCCACTTAGCTCGGTCTTTAACTATTAGCTTCCAGTTTCTGCCACCAATCCTGCGTAAATCTAGCCACAGGGCACCCTTCGCTTCTTTTGCCGAGTCGTGGACATCACCGATGTAGTCATCATAGTGCATATTTAGACCCACAGTCCTAAGTTTATGGTTACGCTAAACAACCTACCTCGACTACTTATTGAAAGCAAACCCAATAAAAACGACAAAACAATTAGTATGCCACTCTGTTTCGTTTCTGAAGCGAAAAATTCATGTTAACCAACCAAAAAAAAAAGGAACGGAATTTAAATTCTGTAAAAAGGTTAATTGTTTATGTATTCCATTAATTGCGGAGCGGGTGGCGCGTGACGTCCGGCTTATCTCGCGGCGACGACGCGAGTGGGCTGGGCACCAGAGCGGCGCCGGTGCCAGTGTTGCCAGGGCCTGTCTTATAAAGTACGACTAAAGTATTCACAAGTTTTTTTTAAATATTAGGCTTAAGTATCGGTTGTTGATCACGAATGTCGTCCATCACACCGTCTCTGGGACCGAATTTGCATTTTTACGTTAAAAGTTCCTTCCCGCTCCTAAGCTATAGCACTAGCTAGCCCCTAGCACATTCTTGAAAAGTTACAAATTTTGAAGAGAACGTACGTTCAATTAAATTACGCAAACCGCCCTAACAGCAAAAGCTACATACTCGTACATGACTAGGTACATGTTACACTAAAGCGCCAAAAGTTACGGAAAAAATCGCAAAAACAAATGTCGGTCTGGCAACACTGGCCTTTTGAGGCGCCGGCGCCACTCTTCCGGCTGCGCGCGGAGCGGAAGCCGGCTGCAACTGTCGCTGGTTACGCACTACTAGCCCTGTTGTTTTCCCAACGCGTATCACCTTACCTGACTGCAACTGTGTCGCAGTGATGCTCCTGTAATTAGCGGCCAATTGACTTGTTTTTATGACACGTGAGCTTCGTGATGTCGTTATGTTCTCACTTGGCTGGAAAATGGGGTAAAAAGTACCTAAACACATTTGAACTATGGGATAAAGGTTCACTCGATCTTTAAAAGACTTGGCCTAGAAAGTTCTGGTAGCTATATTTTGGTTTTGGCGTTTGGCGAAATGTAAACACAAGAGGATTAGATACGAGCACAGAATATCTACGAATATTTATGCGTAGATAAAGCGCAGAATTCAAACAGACGTTTTCAGAGAAATGCCTTTGAAGCAGGGACACTATTAAACTATGCTTATTAAAGACACATCAAGCGGAAATACTATGCTGATGATTCGCTCCACGCTCCACATAAAGATTATTCACGTGGTGTGACGCCAGATTTTTCTTTACGTGGTGCACGCTGCTTCGCGGAAAACTCTTGGCCCCATTTAATTCTGAGAAAACACTCTGTGTTTGAAAGTTAATTTTATCTGCAATAGACGCATTAACTTTTTGACTTATATTGATGTCACCTTCAGCAAATTATATGCACCTATATGAAGTGGAAACTGTTTACCTGCCAAAGGTGCCAATTGCCAATTTTCCAGTTTCAAAATTTTCAAACAAATTAATCATTAGAATAAAAGTCAAACGATAATACTTTAATCGTCCGTTATTAGATATATCTAGAAACGATACCTTTGCTTCTCATAGATAATTTAGCCCTCCCCTTGTTTAATCGTCAATAAAAATGTAGTAAAAAAACCATGAGCAATGCAATCTGATGGGGCCACCCCTCTGTTAATTTCACTCGTGAATTCACATGACTCTTGCGTGGGAATATCCTTCTTATACGCATACTGTTTAGGGTTAAATATAGCTTTGATGTGTGGTCTTTGATTCCTGGCGCCATGTCTAGAATTTTGGCGCCAGTCAACTGTTAATCGTGTTTTACGCCACCGGTGCGTAATTAGTCAAGGGACGTTTACTTTTTGACAAGTCTTGCTTCAATTGCATTTGAATGGAATTTTGGAACGGGTTTCCTGCATTTCCACTTAACTAACATTAAGGAATCCTTTTTTTCTCCATTCCAGATGATTTTTAATACCCTTACAAATGTAAGTAGCCATTGAAAAATTCTTTACTCGTCAGAAAATGAATGCATTTTGATTACTAACTTAAATATATTTATCCGACGTGAATTGTATCGTCATTCCACTTGATTGTTTTAACATTTCGTCATTTTTAAACGTGTGTGGTCCCTTTGATGCACAATAAATTATTTTAGAAGCCTTGGCATTCCGGTCATGAATATATATTATTATGCCGCCAAATAGCAGTGCTCACACTGTTGTGTTCCGGTAAGGAGTTATGGCAGCCGGTGAAATTACTGGCACAAGTGGCACAGAGGCATTCCATCTTGGGCCTCAGGGTAGGTAACGCATTCGAGATCTTATGATTTCTTAATAAGGAATCATAAGATTTCGGTGTCTATGGGCCGCAGTGACCGCTTACCATCAGGTGGGCTGTGTGCTCGTTGCCTACCAATTACTTGTAAAAATCTCATATAACATATCAATAGCAAATACGTAAATATTATTCAAAATAGTTGTGGATTACACTGTCCCGTAAATTATGAAATACTAATACATATTAATAAAGATCACTTAACAAACTAGTTTGTTACTTTTATATTTTTGCGTGAATAGTAAACAGAAGAGTTCGTTGAGAAGTTTCGCATTCACAATATTAATATGGTTATATTTGTAGCCTTGTAGCCGTAGCTACTACAAATAAAGCATATATTTTCATCTGTCAATAGATGTTAATGACAAATCCAGTAGCAGGCGGCTCGGGTTTCTGTCCGGGCGTGGGCGCTATTTGTTACGTTACGAACCAATTAATAATGGTGTTGATAATTTTAATTACCTGCTAATCGCACCTACACACCTACGGGCTGATCAAGTGATATATAGAGGGGTATATATTGAATATTTTACTATGTTCTAGGTGTCAAAAAAGTTTCCTGTCTAGTTTGAAGTACCTAAGAGCTCTCTTAAAACTAATTTATATTCAGACGGTAATTCAGACGCTGACAAGACCTAAATTGACTTTATTTAAACAGTATATTAACGAAAACTATTTGATTTTGTAAGGCGAGTAAAATATATGTTAATATTCACTATATACTTGAAAATCTTGCTATTTCGTAAAAAAGAATTTTATGAAATCTGTTCAAGGAAAAAGGTCGGGAAGTTACGTCTTCTAATCATATTTAAACGGTTCTAACTATAAGTTCATTTTTTTAACACAGATTTCTATAATTTCCAAAAAAAAAATTGTACATGCGATGTGGATTTTTTAAATCATTATTTTTCTGATTTTCTACGTATATCCCCCACATGCCGCGGTCGTGTTTCTCGCTCCCTCCAATGCAAACAGACACTGTCCGCTGAGACAGTTGCCTGCCTCGATTTCTCAAGGTTATTAGCTCTTGTCGGCGTCTTAATATAAAAATCTTAAGATCAGGCCTTAACGTGTTGACTAGAAATACGCCGTCCCACGCATGTCGGTAGGTATACTTCGGTAGCGTTGCGGGGGCGCGGCGCAGGCGCCACCGATGGGTAGATAAGGTCTAGTCTAGACAGGCGTTAGGCAAATTACTTTACTCGGTTACAATGCGGGTTGGCTTTAAATCTATCGTCTGATATATAACAGTGTTTTTAACAGGGGTAGAGTCATGCTAAGTGCTGGCGAAATAATTCAAAGATGTGTGTGAAGTCCCCATTCCGCGCTGGGCCCGCGTGGGGACTATAGCCCAAACCTGTGGCTAGAGGCCTGTGCCTAGCAGCAGTGGGACGCAAATAGGCTGTAGTAGTAGAGTCATGCTAATCTTTGATTAGGCTGGAACTGAAACCCCATTTTCGGGCACGGTCGAGCTTCGCCAATTGAGTACAAAAACGCTTCGTATACCATTTGTTGCTAATGCTAACTAAACTAAATATCATGTTTTAAATCTATGCACCTATCTATGCATAGATTTAAAACATGATATTTTTACTAATGCTGACAAGAACGGATATGCTTGCTACGGATATGGGGACATATGTATTTAGAAAATGGTTAAGTAATTCTTTGGTATAAGATATACCTACATTGTCTAGGAAAACCCTATAACGTCCTTGGTAGGAGCATTCTCATTGCTCAAAATATTTATACAAAACACTTGTGCAAATACCTAATATGTATTGTGTATTTGCGCAGCCAACAACAACAAGCCATACACATGCGGTCCTCCAACAAATTATCAGATGAATATAGATCTTATCCTCCTATGTTTAAAATGCATGGAAGTTACAATTCAGGTGCAGAAAGACATGGCGCAGTACCTATTTGCTATATTTGTAAAAGCGGCTATTGTAGATTATGCTATTATTGTATTTATTGTAGACGACCGTGGCCTTTAAGTGCACAATTCCCTTATTCGAGTTGAAATTGGTAATAAATTGATAATTTTATAGGCTAGATCTAGAACGAAGAGTCAAGACGAACATCCGAATTTCCAAAATTTGCTTTTATTTCGATTTAGTTCGCAATTTCGAACAGAAAATAACGATACAGCGCGAGCGGTGTGGCGGTAACACACATAACGGTACAGAGGGAAAAGTTATCTTGGTCCTTATAAACCGTATTCTTATTCATTTGTATACTTGATACTTTATCTAGCTACCCGCGGGACCCGGTCAGTCGGAGACCTCATAAATATTTTAATTCGTTCGCAGTGACTCAGCGCCTCTATCTATTCTTCCATATTGTTTTTCTAGACGCCGCATGCGTTCAAACAAATAGTAATATAGTAGGTACAATACAAGTTGTGTAGGAAGAGTTTTGCTTTACAAGAATAAAAAGATATTTCAGAGTTCATATTTTATAACTTGTTTGTCGTCAAAATATGAAATACTTAAGGTAACATAAGTTACCTATGCAAAGTAAGAATATCGATAAAGTATAAAACGTTTTCTATAATGTAAGTTCTATTCATAAACGTTTCTCTTCCAAGGAATAAATTATACCCTAGCATATGCATATAATGAGTAACTGTTCATAATTACCGTCTAGAGGCCTATTATAATAAAATTAATACAGCAGATGTATGGCCAGAGCGTTGCGTGCGTTTTATCATTAAAACTGAACAAAATGTCCCTCCCTAGAATTACTTTACCGACGAAATACAATGTTGGCTATTATTAAACTGTAATTCAATAATACGGTATACGTATTAAATACCTAATAATAAAAACTTCGACTCTACACAAACCTGCTGCCGAACGTGCATGTGTGATTACCCAATAAAATTCCACATCAAAAGTGAATAATGGTTTTAATAACCGTACACCTCGACCCCGGGTCAAAGGCCAGCGACTTCGCGATTGCATCTTCAATATGCAACTTACAACACACGAAAGTTGCGCTGCAGGTACCAAAGACAATTATTTACCTACTCCGTGGCAGGTAATACCTATACCTGCATGTCGGTCCAATGCGATAGATGCTAGCCATTAAAAGCTCAGAGCCTTACAAAGCTTCGTTAAACAACGATAAAAATTACAAATGAGACAAGAATTCAGTGGTCGTTTGAATTAAAAACACACAGTTGAATCGGCGCCAAGAACGTAATGATATCAGTTCCAAAACAAGAGCGACCCGTGACTACTCCGTGGTGGCATCTGGAAGTCAGGAATCAAGAAGAATAAGACCACAATAATGTCCCAAACACAATGCTGACTCACCAGACGAAAGCATCGCGCGGTGAATCAGGCGGCAAATGTTATCGTACTTTTATGACTTGCATGTGCCCAACCGCCCACCCAATCCAGCCACCGTAGTGCAACGTTCATTAACTATGTGTGGTTTTGTTTTATCAATTACACAGCGGATGCTCGAATCGACAGAAATATCAATACCAGTTTACATACTGCTTTGAAGCTTCTAAGTGCCCAGGAAATCATCATTTTGTTAAGGCGCCGTGAATTCCTAACTTGGATATTACACCTGTAAGCTTTTATGACCGGATTTATAACTCATCATGAACTTATCTACACACCTAAGTGTGCATTAGCTATTTCAACATATGCTAATGATCTTCTCAGAATACCTTCCCATAAAGCTCCTTAGTATCAGAGAATTCGTATATTGATGTTAATTCACACAGATAAATTTGATTGCCGAACGTCGGAACTCGGACCCCAAGCGGTTTGGCGCGATAAACGGGGACAAAACACAGAAACTCAATTAAAGAAGGTAACGTTATCGGGAGCGGCGAAGGTAATCCAGGACAGAAAGGGCAAAAAGGACGCGCGTATAGTATTGCCTTATGCTCTTATCGTAAGCAGTCATTTGTCGGGTACATTCCGGGAATGGCGTCGGCACGGATGGCCTAATTGACTGACTCGCCCACACCGTGTCATGCCGCCATTAACGGGCGACGCCTCTAGGAGCCCCTTTTGTTCTCGACCAGTCCCGACAGGTAGTTTACCTGAATTTGCCAACAAGGGGCAATGTTCAGAGAAATTTTCTCAAACAAAAAATCTACCTGTCTCGAGGACCTTTTCAAGTGCTTTTGGCAATTTTAAATCCTACTGGAGATACGATAGTAATTACGGAGTTGGCATTTAGTGTGCCGGTGGGTGATTAGTGGGCTCTAGGAAACGCCAGCCTTTACTGGTTCCAGAGTACCCATTTTCCAACGTTATCTTGCTGTAGACGTTCGAGATCCTGTTGTCTTGTTTTTCTTGTGGCAAGTATTAGTCTATTTCGGATGCGCTCTTTGTTTCGAGCGTTGTTTGCGTTGCGGCTGACTCATCGACTACCTGTCAGCGAGTCTTCCCATTCTGTCATAAGTACTCTGTCACTTGACATTCCAGGGGAGCTCATTATCCCTTAGAAACGTTAAGAGTCACCTTTTACAGTTTTAGTTTTTTTCATTACGTCTGTTTATTTACAGAAAAGCTTTACTAATTCTCATGTCCGTTTTGAAGTTTAGATTTCGGCTATAAATATTATAAATATGAAATACATTTAATGGAGGCTTTTGTCTAAATGGTCCACTTTCGATACAGTTGCCGTTATCTGCTCTCACAGCCCTCACAATTAGACATCGGCGCAGTTCCGGCTTTTATGATCTAAAATTACCTATTTGGAGCACTCAGAGGTTTCCGTTACCAAATACACTTCCCTCGACCTGTAAATCGATCCAGGGGGGTATAAATCTCGTCGTCACAGGACGATACGGCTAAAAGGTTCCGAGTAAAAATAGGGCCGGTTAAGTGGAGGTTCGTGTTGGCTGATAAGTTTTTGTGGAGTCGGTCGGCTCCCAAAGATAGCGGTGTCTCGAGACGGCAATAAACCCGCCCCAGTCGCAGGATGCCACTCGAAACTTGAGATTAGGCCTGTTTGAACGTACGGTTTATTTGATTGTTTCTTGTTTTTTCTTGCTGATAAAAATTATATTCCTAAAAGCAAACTCGGGTTGATTATGATTACACGTCGAGATTACGATGTTACTGTACTTAATCGAGCGGCCGGCCAGCGTCTGTTATCGAGTCGCTATTTCACCCATTCGAGCACCTGCTGCTTATACACAAACAGAAACTCGTATCGTTGCTCAAGACTAAAAGATTTTAATTCTCAGGACTATTGAAACTCACTTGGAATATTGTTTATTCAGTTAATGTAGGAGGTTTTAAGACTTAAGTGCTCGTTGGTGGTTCTCTAGCCGCTCAATTATTTATCCGGCGACCGCTGAAGTGGTTTGTCTACAAGATTCGGGTGCTTGACGATTCGGAACCGTGGTTCTCTCACGCTTTATGCTGTTCGGAGCAGCATTTCCGCGTTGTCACTTGCAGCCGCATTAAATTCAATTTACCTACGTACTCCGGAGCAACTGTCCGGGTTGAAATATTTATCGCCTTGTTACGTGTTAAGATGAACGGGATCTCAGGGTTCGCAGATATTCTCTGTTGTGAATGAAAAGGACAGTGCTAACTATTGCCTAATCGGTGTCGGTATAAACCTTATTTCTTTGGAATTAAAGTGTACATTTGTTTGTTTTATAAAAGACTTTCAAATCGTAATGACTCGCTACGGTCGCATGAGCGCATTCAGAAAGCATCAATTGTATGAATGTCGTAACTCTATGTATTGTCGTTCGGTATTAGACTTTAGCTGGTGTGTGTAGGATCGATGTTGTGACGGGCGGGCGCCGTCGCGGGCGGCGCGCGCGCTTATCCTTGCACCGCTGGCGCCGGCGCCGCACTTAGCGCTATTTTTTCCCGCGGGCGCTCCACTCGCACTCATAATTTATTCATTAGGGCGGTAATTTATTCGCATTTTATATTATAGTCGTGTAATTTTCTAGTTTGAGTCTATTGTCGTGGTGCGTTCGCATCACGATTGGCAGCTGGCGTTGCGGCGTTTGCTTTGAGGGGGGGAGTAAGAAGGCGTCGTGGCGTCGCCTCGCTTATCGGCGTGTCGCGTCGGGAACCTTTGTTTGTGACGTTTATTGACTCATTACATCATCTACTTTAGGGCGCCGGCCGCCAGGTGATCGGAACTAATTGATATGGGATGGGAGGCATCGATCAAACTTAAATATTAACCATCGTCTAACCAAAACTAAAAGAGATCAAGATTCGATAACATTATCAAATCAAATTTTACTCCAAATTCAGAACTCAATTCTACATAACATAGGTATGTAAAAAATCGTAATGATCACCCTATCGATGCTGCATTGTGGACAGGTTGTTGACCTCTAGTGTCACTAAATTAGTGTTCACTAATCAGTGTTAATGGTCTACGCTTAACCGCAAACTGACCCTCAAGCACTAAACTAAATTATCACCAAGATACATTACGTAGCAAGCAAAAGTAACTAAGCAAACGGAGAGTTTCAAAACGACTTACACACGCTCCTATTTGCTAGACAACTTTATGCTCGTGGTAGGACCTGATACAGGGTCCGTTCGGATGACTACCACCGTCTTATACCCGCTGAACTGCTGCCAAACAGCAGTGCTCGCACTGTTGTGCTCCGGTACGGTGGTAAAGAAAGCCGTTGAATTTACCAGGGTTATATATATGGCATTCAATATTTTATCCCCACGTTAAAATCAGCGATCTGGCAAACTCAAGCGCAGAAACAAACAAACACTTAATCTTAATAAGTCTTCCGACAACGTCAAAACATTGCTAACGAACCAACAATGTAAAACCGGCTGAAACACTGAATATTCATTCAATTAACTAAACAACCTTCATTTGAGCCAAGCCAACACGTCTCCGCTTCGAGTTGGATTATTCTTATTTTCCCAACCACCACCAGTGAGAATGGAAATATGTTAAATGTCAATTTTAGGTCATGGTGTTTGGCTTTGTTGAGTTAGGCGATGAGAACGCAACGTATACTGTTTAGACACTCATTTCAAAAGCTTGACAGTGATCGAGTAAAGGACATGATATTAATGTGGCAGTGTGGTAGGTATTTTGGAAAAAAGGTATATTAAAGATACTAAAATAACCAGCTCGCTAATTCAAAAATAATTTGCGTTGCCTCTTGCCTTGTGTACTTAACGCATACATAACAATCATTGAAATGGTTAACTTATTATTCCAACTTCGTAACTTAAGGTCATAAAATACTTGTGCGGGCTTGTACTTGAGCCCTTTCAAAAGCGTAGAGAAGAACTTTAAACGCCGGCTGCATACCAAAGTATAGTAATTTGTATGCCAAAGGATTACTCAGAGAGGTCGCATTTTCTACTTTAAGAATGTACCTAGGTACTATGTTCAACATTCTTGTAACTGTATATATCTTGTGCTAAAGAACTGGTACATAGGTATAAAGTCGATACTGTAATTGTCTATACAAAGATTTCTTCATTCAATCATACATTAGCTCATCCAATAAGAGACCCATCGTCTATAAGAGAAAAGTCATACAATAAATTTCAGATCGGTACCATGTCGAAATGGAAACTTGAATTGACTTGAATTTTCATACATTTGCTTACTTTCCAACCACCATATATAGGCAGCCGCTATCCGAGCGAGTTATTCAGTTATTATAATCCGTAAAACGAAATCTGTTTCCTCTATTTATACTCGCAGCAAGGGATCGCTCCAATAGAGGATTCTAGAAAAAGGGCCGTCTTGAAAACGGGGCCCTGTCATCACCAGACAAGCTTGAACTCTGAGCCTATTGGCTCTTGCCCTTCGGTCACCCGAAGTAATATGAGTACAGCGGGAAGGAGAAGGTCTAGAGAATCGGTTGAAACATGCGCAAGCGGCGCGTGGCGACAGATGTGGATGTAAACCGAAAAAATGGTACCGACAACAGATTAAGACGGATAACAAACATTGGTGTTTTGTCTGGGCGGGCTGTAAAGCACATGCATCCCAACGATACTGTCTAGACATGATACGAGCACATGTTAAGTCATACGTAGGTCTGGACTTAAGTAGTAGCAATCTGCTATATTGTTAACAAATTACCTACTGAAATCATCTTGAAACAATTTTACGTCATTGTCCAATTTAACCTACAGTAGAAGATTTTCCTCACTCCAAATGTCGGCTTACACATAGATATCTACGGCTCTTATTTGCCAAATGCTCTTGGCGTCCTTTACTTTTACTATAAAGAACGAAAGAGATCATTAGACCAATACAGTTAATATAAGTGAAATGCCTACACGGAGTACACAGTGAGAAAGGCACGTCGTCATATTAAAGTCGGAACCTGTCCAAATTTGTTTGGTTAATGGTAGGACCTGGTGCTAGATCCGTCCGGGGTGGTCTTTCCCCGCTAACCTGCCGCCAAATAGCAGTGCTCGCACTGTTGTGTTCCGGTACCCCCCTTAAGGCAGCCGGTGAAATTTCTGGCACATAGGCATTCCATCTTAGGCCTCAGGGTAGGCAACGCATTCGAGATCTTATGGTTTCTTAATGGGGGATCATAGGATTTCGGTGTCCATTACCACTTACCATCAGGTGGGCTGTTTGACAATCTGTTTGACAAACAGTCGCAGTTGTAGTACCTATCCGAAATTGGCATGGATGAAATTGTTAGAATGCTTAAAACCACAGATCTGTGTTAAAACCGACCTACAACACGATGGAGCGACGAGATCGGCGTTCACGTTCGGTGAAAGTATCCCCGCCCCGGGTATTAGGTGGAAGACAGTGGCTGAAGCCCGATCTGAATAGCGGCCTTTTTGTAGTTCAGCAGAGGCCGCCTTTCAACGGACATGATGAATCAGTGATGTTAAAACTGACCAAAGTTTTCCGGTTTCTTTGCTGACGCTGCTGCCCCGTCTGTTTATTTATACCGCACAGTGGCGTGTAAAGCGGAGTATTGTTTACGATATGAGTTTAACGTTATACAGGCTGTGATAATAAATATTGCTACCGTTATTACGCGGTAGCTACCCTATCGGTATCATACCGATAGGGTATATACCGCGGTATATAGAGATGGAATTGAACGAAGAAGAAGAAGAGAAAATACAAAGAAGTTAAAAATATGTGAATCACACTTGCTCGTTAACATAAACAGAGACATTACGGGCAGGCATGGCAAAGTCTCTAAGGCCCATATTATGACCACGATACTTTTGAGATTTTCTCAGGCCCACGGGCTGTAAAATGTATTTTTTCCATTCATTTACTTGACCTAGACGTCAATGATTTCATCAAGCAAAGAGGTTTCATTTATCTACATGAAAAAAGAGATACGTCCGTGACACCATTATATTTTCTTTATAAAAAAAAACCGACTTGGCATGAGCCAAGAGCGAGTTGCACTCGCATAGAGGTACTTACATATCAAGGGTAGCAAAATAACATTGAATCGATATCGATGTTTTTACTGCGAATGCTTTGGATGATAACGTTAAAACTAGCTTCCTTAAATATGTATTAATCATTTTCAACTTCATATTAATTCTAATGTAAAATTATGCTTTTCACAGGTAATAAATAGCATGCATCAATACAAGTTACAAAGGTGTCAAAGTACTAGCAGCCAGGTGAGATCTTTTGAAGCATTTCCACGCTTATTGGGTATACACTGGGAGATTTACACCACAATCGCCTATTGAGACGTCGAACGGCAACTAGAGTCATAAAATAACAAATATAATAGTTTAAGATCTTTTCATATTCAAACTTAAATGCGTTAGTCTGAGAATCCTGCACAGTCTTCCATTTATATCGTGAACTTTGGTAAATCGACCAACATATTTTATGATAAATCATGTATCTATAATAGTGCTCACGAGGACAAGTAACTGTAACCCTAGGTACTAGTTTCCTGCAGTATATGTGTGTATGAACTCGTTGCAGTCACAGAGAATTGAAATAATAAGTAAATTTCTTGGCAGATTTTTACACCTTATAAACACACCTATAGGTACAATTCAAAGATGTGTGTGAAGTCCCCAATCCGCACTGGGCCCGCGTGGGGACTATGGAACAAACCCTCTCGTGATGAGAGGAGGCCTGTGCCCAGCAGTGGGACGCAAATAGGCTGTAGTAGTAGTAGTAGTATAGGTACAATACTTGCAAAATGTACACACGAAAATACTAAACACCCGTGACTCCGCATAGCAAGGATAAAACCAAGCTACCTAAGTTATTAATGCAAGCAACCAATCGGTTGAAAAAAAAACATAACTTGACTAGGTACTTTACATGATACGTATGTATAGCGTGTAATGTTACGTACGATTGTTTTAATTTTAATGCATTTTCTTTATAAATCAATCAATTAATACCGTCATGCAACCATTAAAAAAAACTTTCAATACCTACAACATTGGTTAACAATTAAAACCGGCGTTTTTCATGTGAGGAGTCACTGTGCGGCGCCGGCGCCCGCGCATCCGCTAGTGACGCGCGATAAACGAGACGTCATAATAAACGATCGATTTTATACAATTTGTAAACACCGCCAATTCAGATGGCCGATTCAAACTTCATTGTGTGCTGCAATTCGTATTGTTAGTTGAATGCATGTTATTGTTATTAATATATTATGTTGATGACAATGTTATTTATGTATGTAGGTACTTGCTTATAATTACTGTCACATTGAACAAATGTGACAGCAATCAAACAATATTACCTACGGTAAAACATGAAAGATTTATGTAAAGCTACGATATATGAGTATCGAATTATATGATATGACACAAAGTTTGCTTTAAACTTCAGTTCAGTAAAATTTACTAGATGTATTTATTGTAAAAAGATGTCCCATATATAAGATACGAATTCAAGAAAAAGAAACTGAATACAAAAAAAAATACTCCGTAAGAATTTATAAGCAGGCATGTCCAATTCAAGTAAATTGCGATTGTATTTCTAATGCGTTTCTTATCGATTCGAGCATGGTCAAGTCTATTAAATCGTTGAGTGACATGACAATTAGCAATTACTGCCCAGTAAAAAGTGTTCTGTCATAACGCATCAAAATTGTCCTGGCGCCAGTGCAGTCGTAAACGGCATGACTAATTGCGGGATTATCCGTTTTGTTGTCTGCAGCCGTCGTTGTTCCATTGTAACTTGAATCTTACGGGTATATGAGTAGAGTATTTTAGCGTGGTGTGTTGGTGTGATCGATTTATCGATACGCGCCTTGTCGCGTGACCCTGTCTCTATTAACTGCACCCAGCACTATTGTGTGAGTTTTTAATACGAACATTAACTTCTGCATGTTTGCTCACATTATTTATGTATCTGGTGGTAGTGATTAGAGTGGCGTCGGTGATTACGTGTGACAATTAAAGCTGTTTAATCAAAGTAAATAAGGACGTGCGTATTAAGTCGTTCGTTGGGTTAGGTTAACTCATATTGTACGAGTAGATATCGCTATTATGTAATTTTAGATACCAAGACTGTTACGTTAAGTTACGATGTTGACAGTACATATTAGAAATTATTTAAGTCTTAATTCTACTCTACATTGTAGAATTAAGTTTCAAAATCTCATTCACTACTAAAATGGTTATTTGCTGACGAAATATTGAACACAGAAAATAACCATTTTTCTGGCAATATTTTATTCTGGAGATTATGTGTAACTAAAAGTACGAATTGAAACTTTTTTAGTTTACAGCTAAGTACCTAGTCTAAATAATTTCTAGTCTTTCTTTTTTACAATATCTATCTAGTGTCTGCATGACGTAATCTAGATGCAAAATCTACTGCACATCTAGAGCGCAGTTCATAAAAGTGCAACAGCTCGCGACGCCGACTTTTCCGTCGCAATTGCGCGCGACGACGCGGCGCCGGCCGTTGGATGTCTGCCACGTTTCGAAACGCTTGCATGCTTTATTGATTAAAAGACCTATAATATTACCACTGAATCGTGCATCGATCAAAATTGCACCTGGTTTTAATTGTGCAACGTTTTTACCCGTGGGCAAAAGGTGGGTGGTAGATTCTGGGATCCTGGATAGCTAAAAAGCTACCACCGACTTCTGGTGCTTGTATGTCACACGAGTAGCCTGTGTTCTATCTGATATAAACTAGGTCTCAGTTTGCCAATTTTCATTTAGTTACAAACTGATTTTCATTTGGTTTTGTCGCGACAGAGTGGTTATTCAACACTTCGCGACTGTGACTTGTGCTGTGCATTCATGTAGCATTAAAGTAAATACAATCTCACCAAGATAGCAAATCTTTACCCAATACGTTTGCGTCATCGTCGCTATTTACAAATGGACCTAATGATGGTATGTTTACATTTATACAGCGGCAACAGAATTGCAAATTGCAACACCTAATTCCCTCCAACGCGGGGGTGATAATTTTGACACACAATAAATTACATTGGAGCCTAGCCATTGCTTTTAGTTGCGCCCTATTGAAATGAAGTACCATAAATTCAGAGATAGCTGAAATCACTTACGTTTTCGAACAACAACAAAGTTCCTCGCACTTATCGCTGGAGCACATTAATTTAGCCGTCTGTCACTTTGATTTGTGGGAGACGATGCATTATCGAAGTATTCTTGTTGTTTGTTTATATAAATCATTGCGAGCGCCATCTCTCTGGAGCGTGTTACCAATTCGTAGGCTCTCCCACAGGGAATTGGCATTAAAATCATAATCGTAATCATTTTAATCCTTTGCAACCATGGTATTACAATGTTCTTAAAAATATTTTACCAGTGCAGACATGGGCCCTACTAGGCCGTAGCAAGGTAGAACTTACAAATCAAAAAAATCCTTATTATCATTTGTTCCATTGTTGAACTAAGACATTAAAAAAGTTTTTTTTTCTAGCCTATTTGAATGTCCCACTGCTGGGCAAAGGACTCTCCCGTGACCTTCCAACTCCCTCTATCCTCGGCAATTGTAGGCCAGTTGTTGTTGATCGTGTCAAGGTCGTCGCGCCACCTCCGCCTGGGCCTGCCTTAAAAAAGTAAAATACTTTTTTATTTGAAAACATTGGTTCCTGACTTAGCTAGCTAGTGATCCTACTTGCTTAAGGCATTGGTCTGTGTTTTCTTGCAAATTGTTAAAGGCATTGGTCTGTGTTTTCTTGCAAATTGTTTAAGGCATTGGTCTGTGTTTTCTTGCAAATTGTTTAAGGCATTGGTCTGTGTTTTCTTGCAAATTGTTAAAGGCATTGGTCTGTGTTTTCTTGCAAATTGTTTAAGGCATTGGTCTGTGTTTTCTTGCAAATTGTTTAAGGCATTGGTCTGTGTTTTCTTGCAAATTGTTTAAGGCATTGGTCTGTGTTTTCTTGCAAATTGTTTAAGGCATTGGTCTGTGTTTTCTTGCAAATTGTTTAAGGCATTGGTCTGTGTTTTCTTGCAAATTGTTTAAGGAATTGGTCTGTGTTTTCTTGCAAATTGTTTAAGGCATTGGTCTGTTTTCTTGCAAATGGTTTAAGGAATTGGTCTGTGTTTTCTTGCAAGTTGTTTAAGGAATTGGTCTGTGTTTTCTTGCCAATTGTTTAAGGAATTGGTCTGTGTTTTCTTGCAAACCACGACTGCTCCTGGTGGCGCAAGGTTGTGTTAGACGTGTACATTTTGTATGCTAGGCAGATTACATACGGTGTCCGGTCCCTCATGCATTCACGCTGATATACACTTCTAACGACAACCAAGCCAAGCGCCAGTTGCAGTGGTTTGCAAGAAATAAGACATACGAGTACGAGTACCTACCACATTTCCAACGCCGAAAATGAGTATGTAACTATTAGTGGAGCGCTGCAGTTGGCGCAACGCCATCGGTGACCTCGTTGCGCCCCGTTTTTGGCGCCACCGTCGCAATGATAGCTGTTTAATACAAGATTAAACATGGTCCTTCTGACACCTTGTGTTAATCAGTGAATTCAATTATTAGTGAATTTTTTCTCCGTGTTGAGTTTTGTTCCTGAGCGGTGACTTGCTATATCGAGTCGCCCGCCGGAACCTCACCCAGCCTATAGTTTGGGTGATGCTCATTTTTCGGCTGCTATGGGCTGAAAGGCATCGTGGGATATTCGCATCATCAAAGTCTGCAAGTTGCAGATTCATTCCGAGGATCTCGGAACAAAGGAGGTTTTCCGCAAGTACCCGAAATAATTCGTACGGTAACGTATGAACCAGTATTTTGACAGTGGCAACACCCGTGGACCTTGTTTTTCCACTTCTATGTTGGCAGTAACGCGGTCCGTTCCATTCACTCAAGAGCTTTGCTTTCTGTGGAACCTATTGACACTTGTCAAATCTGTTGTCTGTGGTACGACTGTCAAGCAATATTGTGTAGTGAAACTAAATAACAAACAATTTTTACCGGCAAATAAGTGAAAAACCATTGCATCAAGTGTTTTTAGTGAAATTTACGCCATAGTAAATCGTTATACACGTTACGCTATACGTATTTTACGTGTTTTGTTCCAATCATGGAAGAATTGAAGCAGTTAAAACTTAAGCGTGCGCAGATCAAGGCGACGGTCACGCGCATCGAAACATTCGTCAAAGACCCTATAAATTTATTCAGCGCAACTATAGATACGCTGGAGGCGCGAAAGGAGAAGCTGGCAAGCGCTTTAAGAGAATTCGAAAGTGTCCAGCTAGACATTCTGAGTCGCGATGAGGAAGACAATGGCGATGTGGGTGCTTTCGAGGACAAGTACTTCCATGTTATGGCAAAATTGAACGAGTCCCTTCGGTCGCTGCGCATGGCTGAGGCGGTCCAACAAACCAGCAATGTTTCGTCGTCAAAATTACCGGATGTAGAAGTTCCATCTTTCGATGGTAAGGATTTCACCAAATTTAAACCATTTTTTGACATGTTTATAGCCGTGATAGATAACAACAAGTCATTGTCTAATGTGCAAAAGCTATTTTACTTAAGAAAATATCTGTGTGACGAAGCGCTTTCTATAATTGTCAACTTGCCGCTTGTGAACGCTTCTTATACAGAAGCCTTAGATTTACTAAAAAAGCGTTATGACAACAAGGCTAGAATAATAAGTAGTCATATAAGCACACTCTTAGACATACCATGTATGCAAAAAGGCTCAGCCGCCTCGATAAGGTCATTTGTGTCACAGGTGCAACAACAATTACATGCACTCAAAAACTTGAATGAACCAATAGATAAGTGGGATATGCTCCTAATTACTATTTTGAGTAGGAAATTGGATTTGTATACTAATAGGTCATTCCATCTCGAGCGTAACCCGCAGGACCTTCCGACAATGTCAGAATTTATTTCCTTTTTAGAGAAGCGTGCTATGGCGCTAGAGGATGTTGGACATCCATCTCATAAATCAGCTGACTATGTGGGAAGTGTCAATAAGACAAAATCATTTCCAAAGGTTACCAATGTAGCCACGCCGCCTATGGTGGCTTGTAAATTTTGTAATAAAATTGGTCACGCAATCTATAATTGCTCTCATTTTCAGGAAGCCTCCGTAGAGGCCCGCCTATCATTTGCACAGGAGCATGACCTGTGTATTATCTGCATTAAAGCACATTCCAATAAGCCTTGTAAGTACAAATTTAAATGTAAAATATGTAAAAAATTACATAACACTCTTTTTCACAAGGAAAATTTGCCTGAAACTGAACAGCCCTTGGTAGCTACCACTGCCTTGTCCAATGTCTGCGGCACTAAATATGGGGTATTGTTACCTACTGTAAAAGTTAAAATAACTGACAAATTTGATCGTGAAATCATAGTTCGAGCATTGCTTGACAGTGGCAGTAGTGCATCATTTGTAACTTCTAAATTAGTTGACAGGCTGTGCTTGAACCCTGTTAGTCACAATCAAAATATAATTGGTATTACCAATAAAACTACAAAAATAAATAAACATGTAACATTGCCCATTGAATCTTGTCAATATCAAGATGTCAAATTTAATGTTGACTGTCATGTTGTGGACACAATAACAACACACTTGCCACAGCAATATTTTGATATGTCAAAATTGAATATCCCAAGCAATATAAAGTTGTCCGATGACACTTTTAACATTCCTTCTGAAATTTCATTGCTACTGGGGGCAGATTTATATTTCAGCGCATTATTGAATAATTGCATTAATTTGCCCAATGGCCCTGTCTTGCAAAGCACCTTATTTGGCTATGTTGTTGCAGGAAAAATTTATTCACAACATGATATGTCAGTGTCACATTCAAATACTGCTCTCATATCAAACTTTGCTATCTGTGATAGTCAAAAATTAGAAGATGTAATGAATCAATTCTGGCTAACTGAGAAGGTGCCTGAGGCAGAGGCTAAAGTTTCAGTCGACTCTGAAGAAGCTGAAAAAATTTTTCAGCAGTCTGTCAAGCTCTCAGATGCTAGTTTTCAAGTGGATTTACCACTAAAGTGCCCTCTAAACCAACTGCAGCTTGGAAACTCCTTCTCAGTTGCCTTACAAAGGTTTTATTCATTGGAGAAAAAATTCATGAAAAATGTAGAGCTGTTAGAGCAGTATAAAAAATTTATTGATCAATACATTGAATTGGGACATGCTAAAGAAGTTGATATCACTTCTTACAATAATGCTAACATACCCGTCTATTTTCTAGCGCACCATGCTGTCTTTAATAATGACAGCAAAACTACCAAAACAAGAGTCGTCTTCGATGGAAGCATGAAGTCTAAAAGTAAAATCTCTGTAAATGATGTCATGCTGAACGGGCCAGTAGTACAGGGTGAGCTTTTTGATATTCTCATTTTATTTCGAACTTACCTTTATACATTGATATGTGATATCGAGAAAATGTTTCGCTGCATATTGGTCAATCCAGAACATAGAGGTCTTCAAAATATTCTGTGGAGAGACGACCCAACCAAACCCATCAGATGCTTGCAGCTTCAGACCGTTACATACGGGCTAAAGGCATCTACCTTTTTGGCTACTAGGTGTTTGGTAGAGTTAGTAAATTTACATGGTGATAATTTCCCACTTGCATCCCAAGCTATATTAAATAACACTTACGTTGATGACGTCATAGCTGGGACTGATAATGTAGAGCAGCTCTACATTCTCAAAGATGAATTGATTGAATTGCTGAAATTGGGCAATTTCAATTTACATAAATGGTGCTCAAATCATACAGCGGTGCTAAATGACTTGCCTGAAAATTTAAAATACTTTGAGGAAATAGACCTCAACTCAGATAATATAATAAAAACATTGGGTTTGAAATATGATATTATATCAGATACGTTTACGTTTCAATGTCCTATCAATGATGAAGATGATTTAAACACCAAAAGAAGAATTCTTTCTTTCATAGGTAAAATTTTTGACCCCTTGGGGTTAATAGGTCCAATAGTTGTTTTGGCAAAAATGTTCATGCAAGAGCTATGGGCATTACAATTAGATTGGGACACTGAATTGCCAAGCGAATATTTACAAGAGTGGGAAAAATTTATAAACGGTTTAAAGGCTATGGGAAAAATTCGTATTCCTAGACTGGTCAATAGCTCCGACCATCTGTCGGTAGAGCTAGTAGGCTACGCTGATGCGTCTTTCAAGGCATTTGGATGCTGCATCTATCTGAGAATTTTGAAGTCCAATGGAAATGTAGAGATGAAATTACTGTGCTCAAGAAATAGAGTAGCTCCACTGTCAAAAAGCCTGACTATCCCGCAGCTAGAGCTAAATAGTGCACAGTTACTGGCACAGCTCGTATCTAGAGTCAGCAGTAAACTTATAACTAGGTTCCAGCACAAAATCTTTTTATATAGTGATTCCCAAATTGTGCTATGTTGGATCAAGTCCGACAAGCCAAAGGTATATAATACCTACGTAAATAATAGAGTCAAAGATATTCTAAAACACACAAGTGCAGACCAGTGGTCTTATGTTAGGTCTAACGAAAATCCCGCTGACTTAATTTCACGCGGGGTAGAGCCCCAAAAATTGCAAACAAATAATTTGTGGTGGCTAGGTCCCAAGCAGCTGCAAAATGCAGGCTTTCGTCATCATAATGATTTAAATTTGGGAGAATCATCCCACACTCATATTGAATCTGATGAAGAGATTCCTTGCAATTTTAATCAACCTGACCAGTCTCTACCTGACTTTCTCCAAAAGTTCTCTAGTCTCAATAGACTTCAAAATGTTATGGGGTATATTTACAGATTCTATAATAATGCCTCTGGGAAAAAAGATAAAATTTATAGCAAAAATTTAACTCCAAAAGAACAAAATGACGCATTGCTAGTCGTTGTTAGATGTGTTCAAAAAATTCACTTTTCCCAGGAAATAGAAGCATTGATGTCAAGTAAAGACATTAAATCGGGGATAGGAGATCTATATCCTTTCTATGATCAATATGGGATACTGCGTGTAGGGGGCAGGCTGCAGAATGCAAGCATCCCGCATGATAAGAAGCATCCACCTATTTTACCAAAAGGATCATTCTTCACCACGCTTCTCATAGAGCGAGAGCATTTGCGACTCTTGCATGCTGGGGCTAGGCTTGTGCTTAGCTCTCTTGCTCAGAAATTTTGGTTATTGAATGGAATCAGAGAGGTAAAAAAAGTAGTAAATAAATGCGTGAAATGCATTCGAATGAAGGCTGAAGCTGCCAAGCAACTGATGGGATCGCTGCCTCGCGAGCGAATATCTGCCACTAGGCCCTTTCAGCATGTAGGCATTGATTTTTGCGGTCCATTTAATGTGAAAGTTTCTAGAATAAGACGACCTCTTGTTACCAAGGGCTACATAGCTCTCTTCGTTTGCTTCGCAACCAAAGCGATCCATTTAGAGCTGGTTTCAAATCTTACGACCGAGGCCTTTTTGGCATGTCTCAATCGTTTTATATCCAGGCGTGGCATGCCCACTACCATTCATTGTGACAATGCTAAAACATTCAAAGGAGCGGCTAACCAGCTAAAAGAATTGTACGATTTAAACTGCTCAAAGGAGCACAAAGACTTAGTGCAAAGTTATTGTGCCAAAAATTATATAACTTTTAAGTTTATACCGAGCTACGCGCCTGAGTTTGGAGGCCTCTGGGAGGCAGGCGTAAAAAGCGTAAAGCACCACCTCAAGCGTGTAGTCGGCTCTCTATGTCTCACGTTTGAAGAATTGTACACTGTTATTGTACAAATTGAAGGTGTCCTTAACTCCAGGCCCTTACTTTCTCTTGACCCAAATGAGGGCAAATATTTATCACCAGGCCATTTTCTTATTGGCACGGCTCTAACTTGTTACCCGGAAATTGATTTAACAGAAACGCCAATAAATAGATTAAAATTCTGGAATGTTGTAAATAAATTAAAACAAGATTTTTGGAAGACGTGGTCTAAGGACTACCTCTGTCAGTTACAGAGCCGTCCCAAATGGAAACTTGCCTCTCCCAATTTAAAAATTGGAGATTTAGTTTTAGTAAAAAATGTAAATACGTCACCTTTATGTTGGCCGATGGCTCGCATTGTTAAAATATTCCCTGGCAAGGATGATAAGGTTCGGGTAGCCGAAATAAAAATGCAAAATAAAACTTACATTAGATCTATTACAAAACTTTGTCCTTTGCCACTAGATTGAAATAAAACAATATGTAGAGCGAATGTAGAGTCTCGTCTAAAATAGTAAAATTGTTAATGTTCAATCATTGCAGCTATGGGGCCGTTCAAGTATTACGTAAGCACCAAGTGGGGGTGGGGGGGTCTCTGTTTTGCTTATTTTGGATGACATGGGGGGTAGGGGGGTCTAGATGATGATTACGTCATCGTTAGTTATTTACTTTTTTACACGAATGGCAACCATCACATTGTCTATGCGTGAAAACGAAACGCATTTTCGGGGATTCTCGCAAATAATGCATATGTTTAGGCACTCGGTTTGAGAACCGATTAGGGGAATTACCGCGCGCTATTCACTTGTCTAATTAATGCATCTATTATATTATTTCTGATTATAATATTTTTGTCTCTTACTCTATGTGTATCAGTTAAACCTAATCTTTCCATGGATTTTCCTATTTTTAAAATGACAATATAAAAAAACATTTATAACTAAAAATGTTTACGTAAGCATAGGGGGAGGGGGTAAGAGCTTTGCTTACTTTTGATGACAAGGGGGGCGGGGGGGTAAAAAATGGTAAGAAATCTGCTTACGTAATACTTGAACGGCCCCTATCTTGCCCGGCCCAACTATGTTTAATACAAGATTAAACATGTATTAATAGCCTTAGAATTAACCCTAGTTTAGCGTTATCTGTATTTTCTTATTATCTGTGAAAAATGTCATGCAGCTGTCAATTTTTCCTTGCCTTTGTACAACGTGCACGTTTCTATTGATTTGCTTTCAATAAAGTAAAAATTTATTATTTAAATGCGTGTTTGATTCAAACAATAGCTATCGACTCGATGACATGCCAAAACGCGGGTTCATCCATGTCGATACGTAGGTATATATATATATATATATATATAAGGTCAACACTTGTTGGAAATAATATGAAGTTGTTTGAAAGTAAGTAACAGCGATTCCGGTTATAAAATGGAAAATGTTTCTGTTTTATAGCAATTTAATATAAAACGATAAATTAATTGTAAAACGAAAGTAACTTTTCAATTTTTTTTTTAAAACGGTAGGAATTAGATTCGCCGCGCCGTAAATGCGCAACCCAGTATAAATACAGTTACTTTTCTCGAATATATTCGTTCAAATTAATATAAAAAAAAAGGCTCGATATATCTTCGGCGCGTAACGTACAAAGGCTCAACATAAATGAGCCAAGTGCGGATATTAGAGCCCACAACCATATCTTCGGCGCCAACTTATATTTCACGTCTTTCTAATTTTATATAATTTACAGATATTTAATTGACTAAGCCTGCTGGGACATATATATGCAGCTGCGACCGTAAATCTGGGCATGTGACATCGATGCCCGCCTCGCCGTGTTTAGTTTTATACATGATTTCGAATTTATTTACATTTCCACCGAAAGATATACATATACTAAACGTTTATGTGGTACGGAGTTTTAAATGCTAGTACCTGTTGCAATCCGTTCAGTAGTTTTATAGTTAATTCCGGACATACATAGATACATACATACACACACACATACATACAGATTTAAAAAAAAAAACGTTATTTTATGTTCAGTAACGTTTATATAGTCCCCTCTACTTGATAGTTTCGTTTAATTTTCAAGTTCAGATGCGACTTATATAGATATGTAAAACTCACGTGTTTCTATCACTACATATAATAACTTTCACGGAATCATATATAACTAATCGGATTAAGTTTAACCAATCAGATAAAAAAGCAATTAAACGGCCAATCTACGAGATCAAGTAAGTACTTAAGGCAAATAAAATAACTATCGATAATAATGATGTTTAGGCGTGACGTCACCTGCTTTATCATAACAACAACATAACACATAATAACCTAATTACAGCCTTCCATAATCATTCTAAACATTAAACAAATTGTCTTACTAATGAGGAAGGAAAATAGCTTCACGAAGTCAAGCGTGAATCCAGTTTAATCTAGTTTGATCTAGTTTTAGAGTGAAAAGTTAAGTTCAAAAGCCTGGGTTACACTCACACCGGACTAGGGTTGCCTCCTAAAATGAAAAAGCCGGACTCTCCCCTGTATTTGGCCGGACATTTTATCCCAAAAAACAAACATCAAAGATATAATAGGCCACACATAACTTTCGCCCCGCTGCAAACTTTAAGAGTGTTTATCCCTAAAGTTGGCAACGTCGCATATAGCTGTCAAATGTTTCGCTGTTTTTATTAATTTTGAATTAAAAAAGAAGTTATCATTCTATGGTTGAATGACGCGTCTCGTTTTATATTTGTTGGTTAGGCATTCAAATGATAAGATTATATTAAAACGCATGAAAAATGCGATGGAAAGTTTTCAAAAGATTTATGTTCCTATGACAATCGTTGTAATCCATACTTAATGTTTTATTCAACCATAGAGCAATAATTCATATTTTCATTCAGTAATATTCAGAAATTAATGAAAACAACGAAATATTTGACAGCTATTTGCGACGTTGCCAACTCTTGGAGTAAACCCTCTTAACAAAAAGCCGGACAGGCCGACCACGTGAGTATTTGGCCGGACATGGCTTCAAAACGCCAAACATGTCCTGCTAAAGCCGGACAGATGGCAATCCTACATCGGACGCGTGCGCAGCTCGTGCACAATACAAAGTAAGCGGCGGCTATCGTCCAATTAAATCGTTAAATCATCTCAAACTAGCTTCTGCCCATGACTTCGTCCACGTGGAATTCGCTTACGTTAAGGCATTCACTGCCACTTCTGTTTTACGAACTTTCGCCAGGTGCCACATCTGTCATTAAGGGAACATTGCAACGCACATGTGCGTTCAAGGCACTGCGGGAAAGTCAGCAAAACGCACATATGCGTCGGTGGCAGTGAATGCGTTAAACAAATTATATACTAAAACCTTCCTCTTGAATCACTCTTATCTATTAAAAACCGCATTAAAATCCGTTGCGTAGTTTTAAAGATCTAAGCATACATAGGGACAAACAGCAGGAAGCGACTTTGTTTTATACAATGTAGCGATGCGAATAAAAATGAAAAATGTTGTGAAACAAATATCTAATGCATAGTTTATTTGTAAATTCGTGCGTCCCGTCCTGCAGGGTCTAAATTCCTAATGGTCCTTCCCACGCTCAGTCTCAATATTACTACATCCTCCAATTTTTACCAAGCAAGCTATCTAATATTTCATAGCAATTCTTATTCTACTACTACTACAGCCTATTTGCGTCCCACTGCTGGGCACAGGCCTCTCATTACGAGAGGGTTTGGGCTATAGTCCCCACGCGGGCCCAGTGCGAATTGGGGACTTCACACACATCTCTGAATTACTTCGCAGATGCGTGCAGGTTTCCTCACGATGATTTCCTTCACCGAAAAGCGCAGTGGTCAATTCAAATTGAATTTCGCACATAAGTAAACTTAGAGGTGCGAGTAGGAAGGAATCGAACCCGCGACCCTGCATGAGAGGCGGTAGGTCGAACCATTAGGCCACCACGGCTACCAATTCTTATTCAATTGTTAGTTATTGTTGCATAAGAATTACATCAAAAGCATTCACGTATCTCAACTGTTATCTATATGTGTTACAGAGTCCATAGCTATTAAGTATACTTTCTGCATTTCTTTGATGCATTATGATCAAGAACCTTAAGTATAAATTCAACTCCTTATTTATACCATAGGCCTCTATTCCAATGATCAAACATTCTCCGTCACTAAACGATCATTGGACATTAAACATGAATATAAATTCACAATAGTATGATTGATAATGAGAACACTTCAATCTTTGGCCCCTAATTGATCGATAACTGCTCAGGTCAAACTGTTGACCAAAAAACTGGCTTCCACGCCATTACCGCTAAATTATTACTCACCTTTTCCGCCAAGAGATATCAAAGCTCAATTTTAACTCAACATGTGACAAATTACTAGTTTTTTTATTAGTGAGTGGTTGAATTGAATTTAATTAAATTATTAACTTTTACTGCTCGATTTTATTTTTTATCTTTGAGTTTATTTTATTGTATAAAATTACACCTTTTATCAGTTTTTGTGCAACTTTGATCTGTAGATATATAGACCCAATTAATTTTATTCGTTAACTGTTGACATGTATTTTTATCTTCATTTCTTTTAAAATTAACAGATTCTATTAATTCAATCTTTTAAATTCTATAATACAGCATCCGGGATACTTAAAAAAACCGTCGACTTTGACAACAGATTGGAAGATAAATTTTATCTCTGAACTAATTCACATCACATAATCAAATTAATATGATATTTTTATTGATTTATCTGTATTTTTTTTGTCATATATTATTAATGGGACATTTCGCCTCCCACGTACAATCTATGTGTGGTATAATTTTTAAAATAGGTAAATCAAAATGTGGCTTGTTTTAGTCGCCAAGTTTGATTTATTCTCGAGTAGGCGTGGTTGAGCCAGATATTAAAGCTGTTTACGACTATAAAAATCTAATGAAGACATTGAATTATAATCATGCTATTTATGGACGCATATATCATAATAAAAATCATACAAATGTATGCACTTTTATATCTAAAACTAGCCTTTAGCCTCATTCGCGTTCTTTGCGTACCTACTTATTGACATAGAAATAGAGTAGAGTATAGAAAAAATGGTTTTACGTGGGATTATCTAGACTGGATGAAAACTATCCCATGTCATTTCAGGGTCTTGAACTACTTTCATACCAAATTTCATCAAAATTCGTCCAGTTATTTTGACTTGAAGGAAGGACAAACAAACAAACACTTTTACATTTATGATATAACGTCAACGCCTTTTATAAGTACTTCGCCGCGCGCCTTCTAAGTGGTGTTGTGCTATATGGAAGCATGGATTACTATGTATTACATGGGCACATGGGAGATGGGACGGTTTATCCCGAAAGTTGGCAACGTCGCACATAGCTGTCAAATGTTTCGCTGTTTTTATTAATTTCTCAATATTACTGAATTAAAAAAGAAGTTATAATTCTATGGTTGAATGACGCGTCTCGTTTTATATTTGTTGGTTAGGCATTCAAATAATAAGATTACATTAAAATGCATGGAAAATGCGATGGAAAGTTTTCAAAAGATAGTACTCCCATAATCCTTGAAAAATCATGTTCCTAGGATAATTGATGCAATCCATACTTAGTGTTTTATTCAACCATAGAGCGATAATTCATATTTTCATTCAGATATATTCATAAATTAATGAAAACAACGAATTATTTGACAGCTATTTGCAACGTTGCCAGCTTTGGGAGTAAACCCTCTTACTTAATGTAGAATATGTTCTTTTTTACTCCAATTACATCGAAACATCCGTCGGCCCACGTTTGCCCTAACCTAACCCGGAGCATTAAAATAATCGACAACATGTCTCGATACAAATTATCATTTCACGACTACGAATAATTACGGGGCCCCATTAAACTCCAATTTTCTTTGGAAATTGGTCCAAAACACAGGTAGACGGATTAAAGGTTGAATTGGACCAAATTATACAGATGTTTGGGATCAATCGACGCGGTATTTCACATATTCCGGTTTTAAAACAGATCGGTCCAGTTTCTTAAAGGATGTAAGTAGTTTGTATGTTGTGTTTAGATATTCGTTTCGTAAGGTTTTTAATTGATATCTGAGTACATCATGCCTTGAATTCTTTTTTAATACTCTCAAGGTAGGTAACTGTATCTATGTGTTAGTGATAGAGCCCCTAGGCATTTGCAGTGACGAAACGTGATAAAAGTGATAATTGTTGAATTCTGCTTTACTTGACAAACTACAAAGTTCATCATCACTACATAGTATAAAACAAAGTCGCTTCGCTGTCTGTCTGTCCCTATGTATGCTTAGTCTTTAAAACTACGCAACGGATTTTGATGCGGTTTTTTTAATAGACAGAGTGATTCAAGAGGAAGGTTTTCGTATATAATTTGTTATAGTTTAACGCTCAATTCCCGCGGGAACGCTATAACCGAATTCCACGCGGACGAAGTCGTAGGCAGAAGCTAGTACTTAATATTTTAAATTTTAAATTCGATTAAAACTGGCAACCTCTATTAGTTTCATAGACAGTCCCATACCTAATCCTATCCTAATCACGTTAAGTAGCAATCTGTCATATGGGACAAATTTCATCGTTTTAAACATGTACTTACTGAACGGATTTTCCATGCAGTTTTCACTAATAGATAGAGGGGTTCATGACATGAAAAATTTGTCGCTCTACTACTCGTCCAAAGCCGGTTCGGGTATTATATTATATTCTGTGTCGCTACTTAAGAGGGTTTACTCCGAAAGTTGGCAACGCCGCAAATAGCTGTCAATTATTTCGCTGTTTTCATTAATTTCTGAGCATTACTGAATGAAAACATGAATTATCGCTCTATGGTTGAATAAAACATTAAGTATGGATTGCAGCAATTATCATAGGAACACGAAAATTTCATGGCCTAACCAACAAATATAAAACGAGACGCGTCATTCAACCATAGAATAATAACTTTTTTAATTCAGTAATATTGAGAAATTAATAAAAACAGCGAAAAATTTGTCAGCTATATGCGACGTTGCCAACTATCGGGAATAACCCTCTTAATTCAAAAGATTATTAAAAAAACACTATTTTGATATTATATAAAAACTTATCCTAATATTAATATTAGTATATAGCCTAGTAATTAATGGCTAAGATAATAATGTATAATTGATTAATATTCGTGATCCCGCAGTCAAACTGTACTCCAGTTTTGTGGGACTATTTTTATTCATTCAATTGTATTTGTTCTCAATAAATAAATAAATAAAAAAAAAAAAAAATTCACGCGTATAAAGTGCAGAATTGCAAGAACACGAAAATTTTAGGATTGTGGAAGTACTATCTTTTGAAAACTTTCCATAAAAACAGCGAAAAATTTGACAGCTATATGCGACGTTGCCAACTATCGGGATAAACCCTCTTAAAGACTAACGCGTAGCATTTTCTTTTTGCTCATAACTACAGGTATAACTGTAGAGTTGTAAGTTAAGGCGACGTCTTTTAATCTGTCACTGAATCGAGTTAATGCTAGTTCAGTTTTGAACATAAGTATAAATTTAATTCTAGCTAGTTGGCGCAAGAACACGAATGACAAACGATGCCCGTTTAATGTCAATTAGCGAAGCGTTCGCTAAGAAATGTCCGTGTTAGAGTATAAATAACCCGCCACTGGAAACCTACCTGAACTGGACTCTAATCCATCTTAATAACGGCTACATTGTTTCTTTACAATTAGAAAACCCACAAATAGGTAGGTAGTCACCTTTTTTTCCCCTCACAATGAAGTTTTATAACGCATGTATATCACTGCGTTATAAAACTTCATTGTGAGGAAATATGTCAATTCGTTATCACTCTGTGTAGAAAGCTAAGAGTTCGTTAAGAATGTTTATTCAAATCATTGAATTTTGTGTTCATTAAGAAGCAGATAAAATGACACATTAGAGTACAGATTAGATACATACTTCACACAGATTATTCATTCTATAGATAGACACATTTTTTGTTCAATAAAACATCCACAAATAACCAGAATGTTACCATAAAAAACAAAAGCATTTTTTTTAAATTTGTATACCTACTCTGTATACATATACTCACTCTTTTTTATAGCTATGGTATAGGCAAACGAGCGCACAGCCCACCTGATGGTAAATGGTCACTGCGGCCCATGGACACCGAAATCCTATGATCCCCATAAAGAAACCATAAGATCTCGAATGCGTTGCCTACCCTCTGCCTCTGTGGTTAGAGTAAGAATATACATATACTATAACTATAATAGAGTAGGTACTGCAACATTGCAAAGCAAATGGATATGTAACTGGTCGCTAACAAACTCAAAGCCATATACGTAAAATTATGATGATAAAAACTCTATGCGGCCAGTATTTTAATCAACGTCGAACGACACTGAAAACAAAGGAAGATTTACGAGTTTTACGACGAAAAAAGAACACGCAGCGAAGTTTCTCGAACACGCAATCACTATAACATCAAATAAGCCGAGCCCTTGCAATTAGAGGCGAGGTCGTGCTTAGTTCCTCCTCCCTAATTTGAAACTGAAAGGGCCTAACTATCTCACAGCCACGTTGTTCTAGCGCTGTTATTATGCCGCGTCGACTCGAAATAGATGAAAAGTAAGTGCTGTAATGTATTTAGTTTAGTTATTGCTGCTTGAGTGTTACATATAAAACGAAACGTTACAATACAAATGGAGCATGCATGACGGGAAAAATCAATAATCCACTAAAATACATTTATCAAATCAATATAATAGTCCAATTGTCGCCTTTTGAAACTGGTTTCAATAGTTTCCATTTTAAACTCTTTAGTAGTAAGTAGTACGTAGTACTAACCTACCATAGGTAGGTATATGCAGTGTAATCGTAATATGTATTAGTGTCTTGACGCGTTTCTTCGATTTCTGCGTTCTTGTGTCGTAGATATAAAATGTCAAAGAGTCTACATGTCTAGACAATACGCGGAACAAGCTGTTTGATATCAATCCATTTCCGAATATACGCAACTTTAATCGAGATCTAGAGTAGTGAGAGTGGGGCTATACGCGCAAAACTTGTTCACACAATTCTCAATGCTCACGTTGGTTAATCTTGTTAAAATATTGTTCTAAGGGTCCGATTATGTCGGCGGCGAGATTCCCGCGCCGGTGGGCGGCTACCCTGTAATCAGACCCCGCCTGGGGTCCTCCTGATTACTATTGGAATTTAAAACCTTAGTCCAAATCATAGTTACGTGCGCCTAATGGTCTCTGGGGTCCGTTCCGTGTCATTCACGTGCATCGAACGGATAGAAAATTATACCACAAAAATACTACGTTAGCGTTAGGTAATTGTCTGTGAACTTTTGTAAAAGGACACCGGAATTCTTTCTAAATCATGGATTTGACTATAATAAGATATCGGACCGGCAGTCATAATAATATAGGTCGAATGTTTTCGAATCCTGCGACTGCACTGCTAAGAAGGTCTAAAAACGATTGATTATAGAGACCTTACTTCGAAGGTCGTGTATGGTTTTCAAATCTATCAAATTAAGGTGAATTGAGAACCTATTTAAAAACCCCGTGGTAGCTGTACTGGTAGCATAGCATAGCGCCACTGGAGTATTCGTAGAAGTAAAACACTGAGAGTGCATGCATGCATTTACTAAGCAATTGTTTTTTTTTTAAATCTTATTTGGGTCCGCCGGGAGGGGAGCTACAGTCGGAATCCTCTTTTGAGAGGGCCCAGCAGTGGCATGTAATATGTTGTGTTATGGAGAACCTCGTGCTATCTTAAGGTGTCGACAATTAAGTTACAAAAAATTGATATTCAGGCGTTTATGAGACAGTCTGCAAATTTACAACACGCAAGGCTAAACCGTCGTTTAAAAACGATACTAATTTCCTTCATAGCTAATCTACCCGACCCGATATTCGTTGAATTTATAGCAAAATTACCCAGCATAAAGGCCCTATGGGTAATAGGGTCGTTACTGCCCTAGTAATTTTATGCACCAATTACGTTCACCGCAGGTCCATCACTGGGTTTAATTAAAATTGTATAATAAGCATTACTTGTATGGCCAAGGAATTTAATGCTTCATAAATTGCTATTGGAATTATAATGTGACATGTCTAGACATGACGTTCTTTGCAGCTTGTCTGTAAAACCGCTTTTCGGCGCTATGCTATAAGCAGTTTTAGCCTGGGGTAGGTTTTTTGCTTGTTTAATATGTAGACAAATTATGGAATGTTTTACTCAACAATGTTAACACTTGAAATAAATTAATATTGACTTAAACTATGTCTAGTTATTTTCTAGATATGAACTGATTTATACATAACTAGCTTCGTCCCGGGACTTCGTCCGCGTGGAATTCGGTTATTCCCGCGGGAATTGAGCGTTACACTTAACAAATTATATACTAAAACCTTTCTCTTGAATCACTCTATCTATTTAAAACAAAACCGCATGAAAATCCGTTGCGTAGTTTTAAAGATCTAAGCATACATAGGGACAGACAGCAGGAAGCGATTTTGTTTCATACTATGTAGTGATTATGTACTTATATTTGCATCATGAATATCACGCACGATCAACTTTTACTCTTTATAGGAATAGGAACTTAATATTGTTATTTGAATCTTGATGAATTGTTCAAAATCAATCCAAACATCTCAGAAATATCAACGTATAATATACCCCAATTTACAACGACCGCGACGCCTATTGCTTATAGCGTGATCATAACAAAACTCAATCCAAATTTGTTCCAACACACAATAACCAGAACCAAAAAGTCACTATGTCACAATGCCAGTTCACACACTAAATACTAATTGCGCTAGGTGTCTTGTCTGGCATGTGACGGTAAATTGGCGCAGTTTTTACTCCCCGGCGCCAGCGCTGAAAAAGGTCCGCGCATCCGTAATTGTTCTTTGTCGCACTCGGGAGGAAACTGACTTAACTCTAAACATAGGCACGTTTATTTTAGACTGTAACAAAAAGTACATAAAGCTCAAAGTCAAATGTGACTTTTAGTTCTTTTTCGAAATAAACCTTCATTAAATAGAGTACCTACCTCGCGTGTTTGAAGGATTAAATATCATATTATCTAGTGTCGAAGAGGCTAAAATATCCAGAATGGCTTGCTAAGCATAAACGCACACGCAGCGCAGTATAAATAGTATTAGGTGTAGGTACCTACGATAAATTCATATATGTATACAGCAGCGCAGACGCAGGTGTATGGTAGGTATTAATTATACATGCTTGATCTGAGGATGTGAATTATTAAGTTTTTTTAACTGAAAGAGCTTTAGAAATCAAGTTATGATGTTGTAATTTTAAGTAGGTATAGGTAAGTACGAGTATGTTTGATACGGTAACAATTCTGAGGTTTTTTTTGAAAGAGAAAGAAAGAAAACATTTATTCATGACATTACACAAAAGACAAAAAGAGCAACATTTATACAGAACAAAAGAAAAAGTGTTGTGGCCTGTCACGAAATGGTCCCAACTCAGCTTGTTCTAGCATACCTAATGCCAGCGCTGCCGCTGGTCTTCCGTTGGGGCCATTTGGTGAGACCTCGACCGGTATATTTATAGAATACTTATACCTACAAAGAATACTTACAAATTATCTTAATTTAATTAATAATTTTGTAAAGCCAGAGCGTGTAGAAGTTCGTATTTACACACAATATTGACTTATGTACACTTTTATTACATAAATTATGACATTGCTTCTTATTTTTATATTTAACTAATAACACACACGTAACATTTTTCTCAAGTACTTCAACAAAATCAAGTCAACTTTTTTGTAACACGTAACTCGTCAGCGTCACGCTCACGCTTCAATTGAAACTTTTACTCTGATATCGCGTGTGGTGCACGTATTTCTTACTAAGTTACTCACGTTACGAACAAGTCACATCACACATACCTACATGGCTATTCTTACTTATAAACTATAGCTCTCGTTCGACTTGCTAAACTAAACTATTAATAACTAGGCGACTGCCCGCGACTTCGTCCGCGTGGAATACGGTTATAGCATTTTGCCGGGATGAATTTTGATTTAGTCAGTAATACACTTTCTCTAAATCACCAATGTAAGTACTTACATTCGTCTGACTACTAATGACTATAATATTCTCCGCCATCTTGAACTATCATCGTCGTATTTCATCTAATTTACAGAAAACTAAAACAAATTATATACTTCCTCAAGATCCACTCTATCTATTAAAAAACCTCAATCAAAATTCGTTGCCGTCGTTTTAAAGATCTAAGCATACATAGGGTCAGACAGACAGCGAAGCGACCTTGTTTTATACTATGTAGTGATGACTTATTTATTATGACGTACGTAGAGTACACCGTCTATAATATAATAATTGTTCATAGAGGCTCTTCTGATGACAGCGTTGCACGTTGCAAACCATAAGGCTTTATTGATATTCAATTACTCCACGCTTTTCCCTGTTGCTCGTTGTAAAACTTGTAAAGGGCCATTTCACCGCCGAGGGTGCCCGACAAGCGCCGATCCCACCCGAATCACCCGATCGTCTTAAAAGATCGCACGAGATGCACAAATTGCCGCGAACGGCTCTTTGGCGGTTTTCCCGACAATTTCTCTTTTTACAGTCTATTGCGGTTTCGCTACGCTTCTGTGTTGAGTTTTATGAATTATCGGGTTTTTATTAGAGTTTCGAGGTAATTGAGGTGCGGCAGCGGTTTCTAATGCTAGTCTACGTAATTTTATTACGTTCTTAACACTTATCTAGTCAAAGACGCGCTTATTATTAATTATTTTACTAGTTCCGCTGTAATTTGCCATTGTGGACACTTTTGAGCCGATATTACAGGTGATCAGTTCATCGTGCTTAAGATATCGGCAACCCGCCCCGCAACTAATAACAATAATTAAAAATATTACCCAATCAAAAGCAAAAAGCAAAACAAATTTGCGGACCGTCTGATCGATAAATGAAACAAAAACACAGTTTACCACATACCTATATATATGTATAAACCAAGATCTAGACCCGTCCAATAAGCTTGATTATTTAGAAATGTGTGTTATGGCAATATTTTATTTACATTACGGGCTCCTTGAGAAGCCCTGCCGAGCGACCACACTGACTGCTTTGAGTGCGCCGCGGTAGGCCCAAGTGAACTCCACTGCTGACCTAAAATGTTTTTGAGCGGATTAAAAATTAGGAAATCTCGACTTTAGGTACGTTTATTGCAGAGGATTTTTTTATTATACCTACTCCGATCGAATGCTAGCCTCTAGTTTGTTTTGAGATAGGTAAAGAAACGTCCAGAAATCGCTTTTGTATTCCGGGCCAGTTTGAAATTTGAATAGGATTTGCTTGCGATGTGAACGAAAATTATTTACATACTGGCTTCTGCCCGCGACTTCGCCCGCGTGGAATTCGGTATCGCGCTCCCGCGGGAACTATGCGTTTTTCCGGGATAAAAAGTAGCCTATGTCCTTTTCCGGGACCTTAACTATCTCCATGCCCAATTTCATCTCAATCTGTCCAGCGGCAGAGTTACTTTCGCATTTATAATATTAATATGGATGGTACAGTAGAGCCTCTGAACATGAGTCACATTCCCTAAATTAATCAAGTTTTTTCTCGAGTAGCTTGAAACAAAAAACTATAAATTCCTATCCCTTGAACCACGACAGATTTCAACTTTGTTCAAATATTGTCTCAGCGAACAGAACAAGTGCGGGTTTGTTTCCCGGTTGAAGCATGTTTGTGCTTCTACTTACTACCGAGTTAAATAAGTTTTAAACAGCTTCGGAACGGAGAAAACTTCTGTTTGTTGGATCTGTTGGGAAAGTGTTGTGTTACGAAGATCGTCGCGGTGGGCAAAGTGACTGTCGCACCGCATGGCTAGTTCTAGTAGTTTTTATTTTTATTTTGGTTATTTGTATAAAGATTATCAGAATCAATGTTGTACTTACAAGAGTCGAGTTTGAAATTATACCTACTAGAATACTGCTTAAAGTATTATCTTTTTTCCTAGTACATATAGGTCCTTAAACAACACTTCTCAACACAACACTTCTCTAGCAACTGTATAAGTAAACGCTTAATATTGTACTGTACATTTCTTTAACATTTTTTATTTTTATTTTTACTATTTTTTTTGTGTATAATTTATTTTTATTTTTATTTAAGACATTGGTATACCCAGTATGCTGTCCCGCACCATCTGAAGGCTCCACTGAAAACCAGCGCCGCTGCCACACTCCGTGTGACAACAGCACATGCTGAGTGGAGACCTATTCAGTTGCGGCATGTCACATAGCCTGTAATATTTGTTTGTATGTTTTTTAAGTATGTCGTTTGTATGTGCATGTCTGTTTCTGAATAAACTTTTCTTTATCTTTATCTTTTACCTTTACTAGGAAATTAAGCGAAACCTTAAAATAAACATAATTTCTGAGAAATCTGAATAGAAAGACAGCACGGTTTAGAATGAGTGTTTTTTATTGTCCCTACTTATTATCATCGTAAATTGTCAAATGAAATCAAATTCCTTATTTCCAAATTTAACACACATAAGTACATATATTATTACAAATCACAATTTTAACTCTATTTGGAAAAAGTGTCCCGTCCAGTATAGGTACAGTTATATCGAATTCTACGAGTACTATCTACTAACCATATAACTAGTTTCCATGCAATTGAAGTTTTACATGTCTAATACAATAACAATCCTCTGTAACTAAATGCTGAACCTAACAAGCGATGATGTAGTGCATACAGCACAGCTTAAGCGAACCATTAATTAAATTAATTACAAGCAGTTTTTTATATCTCTAAAGTATGTTTATAATAAATATGTTTCTGAACATAACTACACGCTGCAGGGCAGTGACCTCTTGCATCTTTCTTTTTCAGTTGCAAAATACAACCACATCTTTATTCATAACCTAGTAAAGTTCAAAACATATTAGTAGTTTAATTGCGTCTGCATATGTAAATTGGTACTGTCTAATCCGCTACAAATAAGTTGGAATTCCACCAATATCATCATTTATCTCATTAATTGCATTGGAAAGGTAATTAATGTGCCCGTATTAATGTATGCCACACTCGAAACTCGAATCGTAGTCGACTAATGTATTCGAATGGTTGAATCGATTAAATTAATGTTCGCATTTAGTTGCATTGAACTTAGAAATGGTAATTACGCGGGGTACGTTTGATTTCATTGGATTTTGTGACATCACAATTGACATTAAGCAAATAAACATATTTTTGAAGCAATTTCCTACACTTTTTTTTTCTAATAAGGCACGCACTACATCTTACAGATTTGCCGTCATCCATACTTCCGTCACATCTAAAAATAGTTACTTTAAACACAGTGCTATACAATTTAATCACCCGTCGAAAATGTTAGCTTTATTTCAATTTAAAATGTGTACCTATAATAAATTGTGGTTATCATCGGTCGTTCGCTTCCTGTAGCTCTATCCTTTTTTTAATGCGAACATTTAACTGACTTACAACATTCGATCTTTTTATTATATGTAAATAATACCCACTTGCTCTGATTCAGAATATAAAAACAAAAGCCGTTCAAACAAGTGCTATAAAATACACATAAAGTCGATCAGTTCTAAATTCTAAAAGTAACTCATGAATTTTTAATACAACAAAGTCGTATGTGGACCGGTCTCCGATGTTACTAGCTCTGAAGATGGGATGGTGGTGAGTGAAGTGTCATTACTTCCTTTCTATAGTCTGAAAGGCATAAAATTCAATTAGTTGTTTATGGTAAATGGATGCAGTTTTTCTAGAAAATGATGTGTCGCAAGTGATAAACTGCATGTGATTTATACCTATCGCCACTTTTTTTAGAACGGTTCTTCAGTTGGAATTTCTTAGACATGCACAATAGTGAATCACTTACTTATACTTACATTCAAAAATCTCAATATAGGTAAATCTAAATGAAAATAACAACAAGTAGGCACCTATTCAATAAACTAACCCGTTTTCCGTATGATTAGAGAAGAACAAAATGTAACAGTCTAATCATCTAACCATGGTTGTCACAAATACATCTTCTTACATTTTGACTAAAGACATATTTGCGCTTCAAAGCGCCGACCCAAATTTTCATTAATTTTTTTGTCGTTTGGTAGGTTAAAGGAACTGCAAGCGTTTCATTCTCAGTTTGTACATATGAGAATTGTTGGCACTGAAATTTACAAGATTAAACAAACTACCGCTGCTTCTCTTCACTTGCATCAAAACACATACCTAGTTGATATCAACAAGTATACTGCCGCCTGGTATCTCCACTTAATGGATGCAAATCATGGCCGCTATATGCCGATTAATAAAGCATATAATGGTTTAAAGTTAGCAGTCCGATCGCGATAATTATAAAGTCAGGTAACGCGAACGTTTGCATGCAAGTTGCTTTTTTAACGACGCACTCGTCGTAGGGTAATACATGGGTACTGTGACGAGAAACATCATCAGATGGTAGCACTATGAGGTATTCCTTGAGGTTAATTAATAAAATAGAGTTGAAATTATACTTCGTAGGTATATTCTTTTATAGTGGGGCCTAAATACAAGTTCACCTTGCTACAGCCAGCTTCAGACTACCTCTAGACATTCCAGAACCGCTTTCTTGTTTAATTTTCATATGATTAGTAGTTCTAGAACGTTTTACAAAACTCCAGCCCTAAAGAGTTCGTATAGCGAGGGCTATACCAACTCTACAGTACCTACTGCCTTGTCTGCCGAGTAGGTATACATTTTATCCATACTAGCGGCCCGTACGTCGAGTTCGCCAATATATACACACTTTTGCACCTTACCACGTTGTAATAAGGTCCAAAAGTGTACACATATTAATGAACTCGACTGTACCAGCTCGCAAGTGTAGTAGGTATAGTCGGCCGGTGATTTCTCTGGCACAGAGGCATTCCATCTTAGGCCTCAGGGTAGGCAACGCATTCGAGATCTTATGGTTTCTTCATGGGGATTCATAGGATTTCGGTGTCCATGGGCCGCATTGACCACATACCATCAGGTGAGCTGTGCGCTCGTTTGCCTTTACCATTATTATAAAAAAAATAGTTCAACAAATTATAACTAAGTACTTTTATTTACCTACACTAAAATCTTCCCCATGAACCTCTATCTATCATTGAAAACCCCATGATAGGTACCTAATCCATTCTGTAGTCTTTGGACAGACAGACAATCACACAGTCACATTGTTCAGACAGTCACGGCATGTTACTTTATAATATGTAGTGGATACATATGTATTTTCATATATATTTTTAGCGAACGCTAGCCGCAATGATAAAGATATGAACATTTATTACTGAAAGACTTAAACACACCTTTTTAAGAATTTAAGACGCTATTTTGAATTAAAAGGGTAAGAAAAAAAGTTTTTGAAGCTGAATACTAAAGATATTTAAGTGTAAAATATTTACTTAATGTTGTATTTAGACATAGTACGTAGAAAAATATTATAACGACATGAAATAAACTGCTACTGTCATCAATTTATTATAAACAAATTAACATTCATCGAACAGTGTACAAAGTTAACTATTAACAATCTTGTAATCAGTACCGTCTTAAATCATACAAATAAGCCAATAAATTAAGCGTTAATGGGATGTTTATATTGTCTTTCGAGTAAATATAATAAATCTAGCAAACATAACTGTTTCGTAGTTGGATGCGCACGCACACAACAACAACACCAACCGAGGCGAATCACGGGAATCCTAAATATTTTCCCTTGCGTTTTTATGACTACCTAATCAAACTTTATAGCTTTTATTCTCAGGCGTATAGTACTATAAAACATTTATTTGCGGAATTTAAAGAACAAGACATACCTACATAATTAGGTAGACTTACTTTACTGTATTTTTTATAATATAAATACGAACTACGATAATTTTATCAATAAACAGTCAAGATGCCTGAGGTTTCATAGTGGTCAACATAGGTATTTAAGCATCGAATCATTTTATGTTGAATGGAGGAAACCAAAATATTTAAGTAAGTATATAAGTTTGAAAGCAACAATCACTTGGAACTCTTGGAAGGCTCGGAATTCCGCGCATCCTGGCCGCGCGGGCCGCATTCCTTTCCAGTCTTTCCACATTGAGACGTTTCCAACAGAAAGAATCGTTTACCGCAAGAAACTGATGTAATTTAGAAAGCAATCCAAATAGATATAAGTATACTATCGCTCTCATTAAGAAACCAACAGCATTCCGTGTTCTTTCTACTTCTATAAATCAATCTGACGGAACAATGAATTTGCAATGCAACATCAATTGAAATTGATAGGTATAATCTCGCAGCTTCCACGTCAAAAACATCGAAGCACCAAATCAAAACATGAACTCGTCTAGTCACTTAGCAACGAGAACGAGATCCATCGTCTCGATTGGACCACATACTTTTCACGATCTAATTAAATTGAAAGGCGGTCTGTTCGGATAAGAGCGGAATGCGGCCTCTGTTGAAATATTGATTAAGCTTTCTGTTTTACTTGTCAGTCGGCCGTGCTCGTACCACATGCATCAGAGGCGCCGGGCCCCGCTAGCTGCTCAAGCGTGATAATTCCACTAGGTGGCGTTGCGACATTACACTTTTCATTACCACCTATGCAGACAGTTGACACCTGATGACACACACGACGCCCGCCTGTTTACACAATTGAAACGGTACGTTCCATCAAATCTGACTGGGGTGTTTGTGGAAAGCACGCGCGTAATCAATAAGAATTCATCGACAGTTGTTATGATTAAACGACAATAACGGGCCTTTCAGAGTCAACAGCGTTAAACTAACGTCATTGTGCATATGACATTTTACGTCGCCTACACAATCGAAAAGGGTATCTCGCCGGAGACGATAAAGCTCCTCGCGCGCGCGCCGTAAGTAAGATGCGAGACTAAAAAAAACATCGAAAGCCGATCGGTCAGGTAGTCCGCCTTTTGTGGCCATTGTTGCCTAACGATCCGATGAATAGTCGATTCTCCACCGAACAGGTGGCGCTTTGAGATCAAATCAACACCACGACTCACTTCCTTAGTTTATTTTGCACTTTTAGGAGTCGATGAACGCATTTCATTATTCAAATATTCGAGCCGCGTGAAAGCGTCGATAACCGTGGACGTGAATAGCGTTGCTGATAAACACCGACCTAGACTTCGGTCAGCGATTCGGCTCGCAATAATGCAATCTCTAATGCGTCGCAAGAGAGGCTATCGACAACATAATCTAGGCGCCGACATCCGAGACGGATCAGCCGGCTCATTTACATTTACCGATGCGAAAGCGACACGTCCTGAAGAATGATTCTGGCTAACGACAAACGCCGCTATCGAATTGCACGGAGTGCGACTGGGAATGACTAGGCGGCCCGTCGGATTCCAGCCTCGAGACGAGAAACACCGCGGCCAAACAGAGAAAGAGCAATTTTCCGAGGAAGTGCTCTCAACTGGTTACCGGCTATTTACGACCGCTATCATACTGCTAACGAATTATCGTTTGTTGCGAGTTTTACACCGTTGGAATTTGTAAACGGCTGTACCGCTATGTTTGCTGCGGATACATAAAATAGGTGCGCGCTTCGGTGTTTCGAGATTGAGCATAGTTGCGAGAGATGGTGCGATAGTGCAGAACGCTACTCGACCCACAGCGGGCGTCTCGCATTCCGATGGAAATTGCCCGCGGCTGCAGTGGGACCGCTGGCGCCGCGCTTAATTACCGACGCACCGCAGAGGACATCCATTACTGGAGATAATTCAACGCAATTAGAGGATGAGTCGTGATCCGATAGCGATAGCCGGCGTGGCCCGTGTCCTGCTTAGCATTCCGCGCTGCTAGCTGCTAGCCGGCACTTCGCAGCGCCATATAAAGTCCGCTGAGATTTAAACAGCCTTTAACTATGGAAAATTTACGCTTCGAAGAGCCAAAGCGAAACTTGCGGTTATTTACCGTGCAGTTGATGGTGACCATAAAACGGAATTGCTTGCTATGTAAAATATAAACTCTACCTACGAAAGCAATTGGTTTACGTATGAATTTACAATTGTAGTGGCCATAAAACGGTCCAATTCAAATCGGACAGGTGATAAATAGTCGAATAGCGGCATCGGAATGCCAACAAGGCCGCGCCACAGCCTTGCCGTTTCCGCATCATCCAATCAGCACGACGCCCAGAAACCGGAGTTCGCCGCGAACATTAAAGTAATAAACTATTAGATAAAACGGGCCCCGACAGCGTGTGAATCGCCCGGAGAAAGCTGTCGCAACGCCTTATTACCATCTCGGAATTTTTGACTGCAGCTGTAAAAAAACTAACGATTAGAAATTACTCTTAATCGCTATTAGAACTCACATTTCTGTTTCCAGCCACAACCGCGAGCGTGGTTGCGATGAATCATTGTTTGTTTTGAAGCGAGCGCTCCTGTTTTAAGAATGATTGCTACTGGGTATATTTAAAGAAACCTTTTATGTTAATCAAAGCGCCCTCTTAAAAGGAACTAGACTATAGAACTTAGCAGTATTAGTACTCGTTCTTCATCTTCAAACTAAACAACCAGGAACATTGTAAATCTAAACGAACACAACAGTTGATATCGATCGTATAAAACCAATGGTTTCAGCGCACTAGCAATTTTAGCAATCTAGAACTCGATCTAAATTGATTCGGAATGAGCGAAATGTTTCAGAGACGTAACTTTATATCCGCGTATCCCTAGTGAAATAAGCAGGACATTGCAAGCCACGCGGAATATCTCCCTTAGAGATCTGGCCAACCCAAGAGGCCCGCGAACATTTCAATCGCGATGTACTCGAACCGGTATCTCCAACTATCTTAAGAGTCCCGCAGCCGGAGCTGACAAATACGCTATTTGTTCAAGTATTCACGTAGCAGATTTATCGGGCCGATTCGACAGACCATTCAGTTTTTCTGTTGAATTTCGATCAACAATCGTTCACAGGCATGCTCTAAGTAAAAAACAACTAAGAACTTAATGACGACCCACTGACAGCGGACCATTAAAGCAGAGAGGCGATTCTGTACGATTTAGTTATGTCTTAACTAGTGAATCATTCATATGGTTAACCTGAAAAATCTTCGGTTTTGCTCGAGTAGTATGTTGAAGATCTTTTTTCGTTTTTCTGAGAGAACAATCTACTTGAGCACTAGGGCTTCCAAATCCCGGGACTATCGTAATCCCGGGATTAATATCGGGATTGCCGCAGTCAATCCCGGGATCCCGGGATCCCGGGATTGGATACTGCTTGTATGTGATGGGAGTTTCATTACGCAAAAAAATACCAAATTTAAGTCATACACAGAACATCTTTATACAAGTCAAATCGCAAATTGTTTTAAACAGTTCAGGCAGAAGTTTTACAAGATGGCTTACATAAAACCTTAACCTTACTGAAGGATTATAGATCCGTCCTACCGCTGTCTCATGTTTACAAGCTGTTTTTGAGAGTTATCGTATCACCCACCATCTTTCGCGTAGGTTTGACTACTTCTAGACTACAAAAAAAGTCGATTTCAGAAAGAGCTACAGTACTTAGTTAGACTTGCCGGCCGGCCGGTCATACAGAAGACCGAAGCGAATAAAACCTCCCAAATTACATGACATTCGTCAATTACGCCTATAACGAGAAATTATTTGGCTCGATTGATCCCGTAATTCACAACAGCCCAAGGAGTGTGCTGCAATCTTCCCGCGTCAGCCTCTGGCTCTTTGACTGTACCACTCACTATTTCGAAGTGTTGAAGTTTCTGTACGAAAACACCACTGCCCGTTCGACACAGGAGAGCACAAATCCTATTCCTCTGTTGCGGAGAATTACACAAAGCTGTTTACAGCTGCAGTCGAGGATGATATCATGGTTATGAACTGAAAAGGACGAGGCATCAATAATCTACATGAGGACTTGGTAGTTAGTCTTCATATTCGGCTTACCTATAATATTATAGGTAGTAAATCCTGAACCCCTGGAACCTTGAAGAGCTCAGTGCTATATTTATTAATCTCAGAAGGTTCTCCTACCGACTTGATCTGAAAATGAACATGGACCAGAGGAAAATTGTCTCTAATGTCCATGTTGTAGGTACCTACCAACTCCCGTAACAGCCGGGTTCTGTGCTCGAAAGGGGACAATTGTGTACACCAGGAAGAAAAAGCCCAGTTAGGTATGTTTAGTTAGTTCAATGAGATGAGATACATAAGTTTTAGACTCGGCTGAGCATCGATCGGAATTCGGGAAGCATTGCAGTGATCTTTTCTTCCAATTTTTCTCAGTCTCAAGTCTTTGACTACTGTGTGTCGCCAGTGATATATATTTAACTCGTAGAGTGAACTCTAATATTTGAGAACGTTCTCAAATGACAACCGCAAACCGAGAGAGAAGATGTCGAAAGCCTCCAATAAGATGTTGTGACGACCAGGTGAAGGTTCGAAGGGTCCCGCGGATTTCATTGGCACAAGATCGGTATTGCGGCTGATATGATGAATGAATACCTCAGTAAATTATCTTTAAATCATAGATGAAGACCGATTTTTTTGATAGGAAACTCAATCCCGGGATCCCGGGATTGAAATAGAAATCCCGGGATTGAAAAAACCCTTAAAAATAGGCGGGATCCCGGGAACCCGGGATCCCGGGATCCCGGGATTGGAAGCCCTATTGAGCACGTCCTAAGTACGGATTTAGACTTGGCCAATTATGTTCAAACGTATGAAGCTGGTTAACCGATTAGGGACGCAAATCAAGGAGCGTTAACACCCCATTGAGCGTAACACGTGGCAAGTGAGACGGATTGCCGTGCCCCCAGATTAACGGCCCGCAGACGGCCTTCGTGACAGATGGTAGACACGTCCCGAAATCATATAAAAAGTGTTATATAATCCATTTCAATAAATCTACTCAAATTTCGCAAGACTATTTTAATTGCTGACCCTGATACATTTGTTCACCTTCAAGTGATAATCAGACATTAACTAAATGGCGTCTTGGTCCCATTTGGTCATCCTTGAGAACTCGCTTAACCTTTTTTAGAAGACTTGTGCACTAAAGATAAAAAGCACTTTCCTTTATCTTTCAGCATTTTATCCAGGACTCACCAAACGTCTCCGACTCATTAGTTGTTTTGTCTCTGTCCAACCTCGCTTCGTCCCGCTCGCTCTCGTCTCCGGGGGCCATTTATCAATTCCAAATAACATGCCGGGACCTTTTCTCTTCTGTTTATTTGTTTTTTATTTACCTTATCCTTCGGTGTTCCTTTTATATCTTCCTTTTTGACTCGAAATTGATTGTAAAGCCGGCCTAATGGCAGCCGTTTTCTAATGTAAGATGCATTGATAAGCCTTTCCACGGATAATTAGTTAATCTTTTCCCGGACATAGAAAACATCGGCTACGAACGATGATCCAGAAATAAATTGGAACACAATAAAGAAATTAAATTAATTCTTGGTACGGAATGCTCGGACAAACACAGTAATGTTAATGGCCGTAATAGAATCTTCGTTTAATAATAAACTTGGCCATACGCAAGTACACGAACACAGCAATTAATGAAAGCAATTTTGCGTGCAAAAGCCATTAATGTTTGCTATTAAAAGTTTCCAATTTCCCCTGCGAGCGGCTCGGTTATTAACGTCGCGGTCTTTTTGTCTGGAGTTCAGGTCTTACTCCTCTTGATTATTTATTTACGGCCCTGCCCGGCCGAGACTCGATTCGGGTCTTGCTTTTTGCACGGACTTGAAACAATTCGGATACTTTCATCGAATCGTCCAAATTCCTCGGCTGCTTCCAGTTAAACTGTTTCTCAATTTATTTCAGTGACTCTTCTAATTGCCGTTTGGAATTTAATTACTTTGTTCTCTTCGTTAAGGTCCGGGTTTTTATCGGGATTCCTAATCGATGTCCCACAGTCGCGCACCGTCAGCGACCGAGTCACTAATCATCCGAAAATTAGACTTATAAAAACACGATTCCGTGAACGAAAGAGATATTCTTGAGATGCTTGGCCTCAAGGGGGGTCTTACTCGCGTTTCCTCGGCTCTCGAGAGCAAATAAAGCGGCGTCCCTCTGAAATTAATTTCGTTTTGTTTCATCGTCTGGAGCCGAAGCATTTACATTGAATGCGGTCGGAGGCTGGCCGGTTGTAGGATATTTATGTAGGGGCCCGTGGAGTATGACGTGCGCATTATTCATACACGATACACGGGATGGGTGTATGTTTATTTTTGCCAGTTCATCGGCTCGTCTTACTGCCGCCGAAAGTTTTTTTACTGGGCCAAAATATCGTTATGAAATTACTATTGGTATGATTGTCCCATTTAAGATAAGCAGGATATTTATCGAGTATCATTTCTCTGATAGGGTTTATTTGTTTCTGGCGGCGATTCGTGACCCTGCTAGAGCACTTTGCTATTAAGCTCGAGGCTGCACAGATCGTGCTGTAAATCCGCCATCAAACTTTACGATGGCATCAGGCGCCGGCCTGTCGACTGTCATGATTAAATTCGCAGACTTGACTCACTTTAACACATGCAACTGCATAAAACGATTTCGCAACCCATAAAGTGCAATTCCTATTGTGCGTAAAGTCTAACTCGAGATTTTACGATGTGTCAATCTAGATACTGTATTTTGATGTTGGGATTATAAATATTTTGAGGTTAAGAATTCCCTCCGTGTTTAAATAAAGATGTGCAGTCGTGGCGGAGAAACAATGCCTATGGTATTGTGCAATAAATATAAGAAAAGCCTTCCATAGTGTCATAAAACCGACTTGGTTATTCCCAGGCCCGCAAATGACGTATTGTCTTAGGTGCGTGGCTTGTTTCGCTCCCACCGGGCCTATATCGTCAACATACAAATCATGTACTTACTTTAGTGCTTGGTAATTTCTAATTACCAAGACGTAGGTAGCTATTCAATGAAGATCTTTCTGAAACTTTAATTATAGACGTTTAATCTTGATTATGTGTGTAAATTATTGTGCTTTTTCCCTAATGCTCTTTAATCTGGCTTTGTTCATTGTGCATTATTTTCAAACTAATTCGCTCATTTCTCCCGTTACCCTACCATTCTCTGGAACATACAATGAGAATAAGAAGAGGTATAGATAGACTGCATAACAGATAACAGAGTGCATGTTAGACATACATGGATGAATGAAAGGATGTGGCATCTAAAATTACTGTAGGTAGAGGTACACTGACGAAGTGTTGTGCCGACCCCTTCTAATGTGAGATGGACATGACGATGGTACTAACTGAACCGCTCTCTTCTTTCCAGATTCGAATCCCGAGGAGTCAGAGGGCGTCCGGTGTTACTGCAACACAGCGCAGTGCGTCAGCACAGGGTACATGTGCCGCTCGGCGCGCGGCGGCGGCTGCTACAGCGAGCTGGCCGCGCCTCGCCGCCACCACGCCAGCCACGGCTGCCTGCAACATCTAGCGGACACGTAAGTGAACCGTTACTGCAACACTTATAGAAGAAAGCGTCCTGTCTCTGGTGTTACTGCAACACCGGCAGTGCGTCAGCACAGGGTAAATGTGTCGCTTGACGCGCAGCAGCGGCTTGACCACGCCAGCCACGGCTGCCTCCAACATCCAGCGGACACGTAAGTGAACAGTTACAGAACTCGTGGGTAGCTAATGATTTTAGATAATTTATTCATTCGTTAAGCATTTAGGTTTCGCATGAAACAGTAAGTAAATATTCATACAAACATACCTCCAGTGAAACCGTCAAATACTTGTATATATCAGTAACTTTGGTAAAAATACGGGTCAATATATTTAATTGGGAAAAATGAGGATACGTATTGTATTTCTAATCCACGAGAAGAATGTATTTTTTATTTTATTGCGTGAACTAAGCACCAAATAACACCATAAATTTTACACTATCATTAGAAAATAAACACGGCTTTAGGGTATTGTAAAGGTGCACCGACAGTATAATTTACGAACGACAGAGCTTGTGGCATCAATCAGTTGCATAGCAGCCCGGAGCTGTTGCAATCAGACAATTCTCTAGCACAAATTTACTATATAGAGAAAATTCTAAACTCAGGTGATGCACTTAGGTTTTAAAATGGATGTTGGTACTTATAGTATTTATTGCCATGTCCGCTGAAGCATAAGTAATAGATTCCATCTACGTTATCTATTAAACTTACGCAGGAATCAATCAAGCTATATTTAGATACGCTATCTTCCTTATACATGAGAGTAACATTACACACCTTCACAAGTGAAAAGTTTAAATCATCACATTTGTAGTATTTCTCTCACAATTCACACACATTGTATTAGTAGCATATTTTAAATGCAGAGCTTTTAGTGTTCTGATATCAATTGCATTAATTAATGACGGCTTTGTAGTATTAATTTAACCTGAAATTTTATCTCGGCTAATTCCAAGTTGTCCAATTAATTTGCCTGACTTAGGATAAAAAAACAGCACCCGTAAAAGTCGAACGGTAGCATTCCAAAATTTACATGACCACATTCTAAATAATCCGCGGTTTTTGTGTCGTGTTTATTTAAATGCACAAATTTCCGAACGGACCTAACTAGCTGTACAATCGTATCTTTTGACGGCTACAGTGGTCGGACTATCAACGAGGAATTAATTAATATTAACTATTGTTGCGGTGCGCTGTACATGTGAAATGCATTGTCATCCATCAATTCTGCTTATCACGCTCTCGTCGCTTGCCTCACTCTTATTAGAGAGAGGTACACGCTGAGTACCCACGATCAATTTGTCTTATTATCATTCCAAAACCACGTCGCCGCTTAATAATGAAGTCTGTCTTTCACTTGGTTGTATACCGTCGCCCGTTGTTCCGTGATTTACCAGTACTATTATGAGCCGCTAGATTTCTCTCATGTTCATGTCGGAGACGACACGCACCATTACAATCTTTAATTAAACGGTTTATGTCTTTTCGTCTCTAACAGTAATCGTTTTGAATTATTAATTACTCATTCCGGCGAAGGCACGCCGAAGGTTTTTATGCACTGAAATTACCCGCTCGGTTGATTATCTTATTCGGATCGAGCTCCCGCTGGAAACCAGTTCCGAGTTTCAACGTCGGCCGGCGCATGCCCGCTTTTATTTGCTTTATACATTTTTTATACCTTTTTGGCAATCTCGTCCATTATCTTCGCTAACGATCGGCGGGTCTTCGTTAACATTTCGGTTTTCAATTTAGAATTCTTGCGTATAATCGGCAATTCGTTTTTGTCCGCGCTGGTTTCATGTTGCTTGGCATATTCGTGACTATGTTGGTAAACTATCTTTTGAAAAACTGTTTCTATGAATTATCCACAATCGTTAATGTTTAAAGATGTTCTTTTACATTTTATTTATGATCTCAATCTGCCAGCTCTATCAAGTTTTTGCGGCTTTGATACCATTATTCTATGATCCCGTATCAGAAAGGATAGTTAACATTGGTTTCTTAACACCTTATATAATATCTCTCATAGAAACAAAATTTAGCGACCATAATTTATCATTATTATCGTCGTTATTAATTTAATTTCCTCTGACCATTACGGTAGGTTGTTTGTTGGTTGTGATGTCGAATCTTTGTCCTCGCGATAAGAGGTGATAGGTCAGCGATAGCGCAGCTGCGCGGACGCCGACCCGCGATACTTGTAAATCTGCTACTTGATTATATAGATTCCTCATTTCTCTCATCTGTATTTTAATCATTATAGTATAGTGTCTCTCCAAATACTAAAAGGCAACTCTACATATTCTCGCCTATCTTAACCTAACAAAAGTATTTAAAGATTTTGTAGTCCTAAAGTTCAATAGTCCCGTAATACAAATTCTTTAATAACAGTCAATTCTTGATGAAGTTACGGAATAGAAAAAATAAGAATGGAGTCACGTCTCACAAAAATACATTACGTAAATGACACTAGGAAAATAAAAAATTATGAAGCTTATACGGAGATATATATGTTAATTTAATTAACAGATTTGCAGACATTATGAGATAGATGTACGTATGCGCAAAAAGTGCAAAACTCGTGTGCGAGCGATTATAAAAACCTAAGTGAACAAAGACTAAATGAAGTTAATATTGAAGAATGATCAAATGCTTTGTTTATAACCCGGCATGCATATTTGACTAAACGGATGTAGATTATCCGTTATCAATGCTTTCAGGGAAATTCATATCTCTATCACATTGTGACCATTGTGCGTTTCTAAATCTAACTCTGACATTTGCATATTCGATAGGTGATTCTACGCCATTTTTATTCATCGAGCAATCGTTCTTTAATCGTTTTCAATTAAGCTGTGATCACTGTCTTTAGAAAGTTTAATTGGCATTCCTGCTCTTGTAAAACTGTTTATTTTGATGTTATCTTTTCTGTTGCAATTTTAAGTTTTATTTTCAGCCTTTGTAAATGCGGCTTATCGACATGAATTGAGTCCCCCTAATGAGATTTAATTATTCTTCTTAAAAAGAGAGTACTCTTTACTGTTTTGGTCTTCTCAGTTATAATTAAAAGCATAATAAAGAAAAGAAAGGAATTATAATGTCGTAGTCACGACACCGAATCTTTGTCATCACGAGTAGGTAGTATTAATGATGTATCTATTGTTCAGTAATACACACAACTGGAGTCTGTCGATAAAGGGAATATTACAAATTACTAATAACGCTGAAACTAAAGTCAATATTACAGACAAAGACAAAGACAAAGAAAGTAATCTCTTTTGTTTCGCTGAAGCACCTTACAATATTTTTCATATAAACGACCCATCACGTCGGTTTGCAGCCGTGTAGTTATTTCAATAAAAAAAGAAGTTAATTCTGCCTTTTTAATGTTTACTCATGCGTCGTTTTATTTGGTGCACGTTTCGATACAGTTTTTTTTCGTTGCATGTTCTCGGATGATTTGAGGCCGCGGGCTGCGCGCGCTCGTTTATTTTTAAGGTCTCGATTATATATAATATGCTCTCTTGTTCTTTATGGTTCATCGGTTCGATCAATTTGCGAATCAATCGAATCTTGCCTATTGCATTATACATTCATTAGCTCGTCTAGATTTATCGTTTCTGTTGTATTCTTTCGCTATCCCAACATCTAACTCTTCAGTCAATTTCTCATGATTACGAATTCTATTCGTATCATCAAACTCAAGCATGTCACCTTTTTTCAACTGCAATTCTTGTTCTTTATAACACTTAACGACCTAAGTATTGTTTTTACTGCGCTGTCACTGAGGCAATTTAGTTCAAGTGACAACAGACATGCTATTAAGCGCCGACATGTTACAAGGCAGACAACCCGTTACTAATTAAATATACATTTATACAGTACATAGTAATCTAAATTGAGTTTTTTATCAGTCTACTGGTTTTAGAGATCCTTTGGCTGAAAATGCCGCGAGGCATACGACTAAAAAAATAGTGGGGGCATTAAATTTTAGGGTTACATTGTTATATCCAAAATATTATAAATGCGAAAGTAAAGTCTGTCTGTCTGTTACCGCGAAAGGAAAGGCGAAGTCGCGGTCAAAAGCTAGTTTGTCCATATTTAGCTCTTGCGGATTTAGTTATCCCCATGTAACAGTTATTGTTTGACCTACTTTTTTGGTTTCCCGTTTGAACGAGATCATGCACTTTTTTACAATTGTACAATGATGATATTTAAATAAAACTAAGCCTAATTAATCAAAGCTACGCAAACAAACCTTGACTATCCCAAAATATAATGTTCAATGCCAGAAACTATTTATATTTATATTTTGCAGTCGCTCCGGGAAAGCACTCTTTCTTTATTAAAAGTGTAATATTGAAGCAAAGCAAACATCTTGATCGCGTTAAATTTTCATCTCTTAAAAATGTTAAATCCCTTGAAAATCGGCCGAGATCGAGAATATGCAAGCACGTTTTGAGACCTCTATCCGTCAAAATTTGCACCAAATGGTCTTAAAATGGTCATCAATCTCGAATCGAAGATGTCAACTTAAATATTGAGCCCTGCCTGAATAACACTGGCCAACTTTCATAACCTAACGCTGACAGTCATCACAGATAAGCTACATTTACCTACGAGTATAATCCGCTTTTATCTTCAATTTCTTTATTCGACCATGCACAGTCACGTCTCAATGCCTGCCGGCCCATTGTTTATTTGTTCAGCGTATCTCCGAAGATTATCTACTACTTGATTAATGGAGTCTCCCTCGAATTTTTATGTTGATTAAATGTGTACTCTTCGGTATTTAGTTCTGATGTGCCGTCCAGGGAATGTTGTATTCGAGCAGGGATAGTCAGAATGTTTGAAATAGCGTTGCCGTCGTGTTCTTTTGTTATGCTTTGTTTAAAAACTTTTCCGTAGATCTGTTTTGTAGATAAAATAAGGTAATCATGGTTATAAATTCATGTTTTCATTTTCTAATTATCTGCATAAGACGGTTGTCACATATTTATAAACAATTGAGTTAAAAATAGTTCCAAAGTTTGCTTCACAGGATTGAATGGCATTCTTAATAAGATATTAGCAATCTGTACCCATTATCGTGCAAAAAATACGGGACAGTTGCATCTCTCTTCTATCCACATTCCTCGAAATTTATTAAGGTTTCTTGCGACCTTATCTTTGAGTCAGAAGTCATCTCCGTTCCAAATAGCGAATACAAATCTTTGACGCAGCCATCTCAGATATTTAAACCAGAAACGACCTATGGAACTACTGGTTCCCACGAGAACGACTGATTCTTTGAATTTCAAATGAGGATTAGGCCTGAAAAGTATGCCGTGAAATTAAAACACTAGGTATTTATAAGTGATTTATGATAGCTATGCAAAAATATCGTCATTTTGAAAAGCTTTCATTCACTGTAAAAAAGGATTAGAACAAGTTGAATTAAATCCATACTATCCATACTTAATATTAATAAATGGAAAAGTAACTCTGTCTGTCTGTTACCTCTTTACGCTTCAACCGCTGGACCGATTTGGATAAAATTTGGTATGGAGATAGTTGGTACTTCAGTACCTACTATTAATAAGACTGGTTGGTTACTAATACATAGTTCGCAAGTCACTTGTCATATTTAACACTTGTTTCTGCCTACGCTCGCCGAGTGGAGTTGTATGAAGGTTGTTCTTCATTAAAATGTCCTTTAGTAGTCAGTGTTAGACATCAATCTGAAATTACCAATTTTATTATAAAAAGTACAGCACAATGTGATGTAATAAATATAAGGCAAGGCAATAACGATAATCGTTGCTTAAGTAACAACGCCGAAACTGGTTACAATTCGTCCTCCTCCAGCTTATGGTCAACGCATACAAATTAATCTCTGCACCGCCACGAAGGCCCTGTCAATTTGAACTCTATATGTATGTCTCAAGGCCGTTTTATGTTTAGGTTTTGACATGCTATGGCGACTATGGCGGTAGAGAGTTCAGCGTCGTTGCAAACCACTCACGCAGTCTGTTCTCACGACCAACGTAAATAAATTAAATTTGGACACTTCGAATAACAATTGTTTAGTCCTTTCATGTTTTGACGATTAGTAGTTTTGTGTGTTTTTGTCTGGAAATTGACGTTCGTTAAGGGGAAAATGTTTGCCGCCGTCGTATAATTATGAACTTGATGTGGTTACATTACATTATTGCAAAACTTTAAGTAACTTACGGTCGCGGCTTAACTTCTTTTTAGTCCATCGGAAATTCAGAGTGAAATATATTATATTATTTTTATATATTACTAGCTGACCCCGCGGACTTCGTACCGCCTTGGTTTTTTTTTGCGTATATATGAAGAATAGCTTACGTCCTATTCTCAGACCTACTGAACATACACTCCAAATTTCATAAGAATCGGTCGAGCCGTTTCGGAGGAGTTTGGTTAGAAACACTGTGACACGAGAATTTTATATATTAGATTTACCTATGTCATTTTGTTTGTGCCTGACATTGTTTGTCAAATTTCATGTTAATTGATTCAGTATAACTGATTTTTTCCAACGTAACTTTATTTATGAATGCTTTTTCTATAAAACAATGTTATGTATACCTACTCGTAAATACAATAGTACAAAGGCGAGCTTAACAATGGTTTCCGTGCAGCTAACCTTTAGGAGCTAAAGAGATAAACAACCTCATTCTAATGTCACACCTTCTCATTTCCAGGGCAGAAGAAGCGGTGTCCAGGTGCCAAAACTCGCCTTCATCAGTCAGCCGTCCGCCGTCTCGGGAGCACTCCCTGCTGCTGTGCTGCTTTCGGGACCTCTGCAACCATGAGGACAGCCCTCTGGCGCGGGCCAGGCTCAACTTGACGCATGATTTAGGCAAGTTCTACTTTACGAACTTTTTTTCTGGACCCTTGGAGACTGAACTTAGATTTAAGTTTAAGTTAGGGACTAAACCCTTCAATATAATTTTAGTACGTACCTATATGCATATTTTATACATGTAACGTAAATGTAAATTTTGTACTATGTGAAAATTTTGAAAAAGGCCTGCTTGAATTTGTTGCGGCGCTTCTTCTCAAGCAATCGGTCTAAGAAGCGCTGGTAAATTCTTTTTCTGACGTGGAAAAGTGCCCCTATGTGGCCAATTTGCTGAATAAATGATTGAATTTGAATTCGAAAGTCTGTAAAGTCCTGGTGGACAAAGGGTGACAGAGGATGCGCTTTAGGGGCCATGCGGGCCCATTGCAGATTAAGAACTTGTTATACATCGAATCGTCTAGAATCTAGTGTAGATCACTTCCACGCTTAGGTGCATCTAGCTAGACTCTAGATGCGTGTCAGTGGTGAGTGAAACCACTAGGGTACCACCGTACGGAACGATGTAGGTAATAATGGACAAGAATACGCAAAGCTCGACTTAGATGGCGCTGCAAACGCTTGTCCCAAACCAAAACCCAAACACTGCAGCTGTCAAATTTTTACGGTTTTTTTTTGTTGAAAATTTCAAGTAGATTTGTTTAAAATTATTTAATAATTTTAAACAAATTGATCGCAATTTTAATTTTGGTTCAGTTATTTGTGATGAAAATGAAGACATCCCAATGCAATTATACCTGCCCCAGATACATACCAAGTCTTTCGGAAATACGTGTCGTCCGTTCTCATTGCCTCCTGCAACTGAACAGCGCGGCATTTTTTAATAATTTAAGTAAAACCAATAACAACAAATATTTCTCTATGTAATTGACAGATGGTTTGGGTCAAGCGATTGCAGCGCTCCTAGTGGCCAAATTATGCAGATTTCTTGTCTATTCCTGATTTGTGACGTCACAGACATAAACATTATTGATAAACACTTCTTCGTGTATTAAGATATCAAAATCCAAGCTAAGAATATTTTTGACAAAATTCCGCGACTAGAACTTCCAATTCTAACTGATTAGCTTAAAAGATGACAAGTACAGTAAATGACGTAACGAGTTATTATACTAGCTAGAACAATATCATAGTTTACGGACTCGAACGCCGGTTTACATGAGATACGCTAACAATATCTTTGTTCGCGGAATCTGGAATTATTGTTGAAATTTATTGGAAACGCGATATCGCACGGGGATTGTTTTAGTTATGATGTGACATATTCCACAATTGGTTCGTATCATGAATTCATAACTTACTCTCATGCGTAACACGCTTAAATTGTTATGATTTCTTTACCTTGGCTTCCTGTTTTATAACGAGCCATCTGTCACCTATGCCAATATTAGGAGTTTAACAATGATACCTAATTGCTCCATTAAAAAAAAAAACTTGAATGACGTCAACAATAATCACTGGCCTGGTTTTGCGTTTTTATATAAAAGCTCTACGTTTACGCTGTTGAAAAAAAAATCACCTTCTCTCTTGAAATCGGTTAAAAATATAGATTAAGTACTTAGGTATCTAAACTTCATAACTTTTATCATGACATTCCTACATTTCGTAGACATACCGTAGTAGAGATCTTCTATTATCTAAAGTCCCTTCACATTTCAAAACGCTTCATTTTTTCAATATTATTTAAAAAGCACCACCAACACTCTCAACGCATAGTTGATGGCTGTCTCAGCACGCACACATGTGTTGAGAGTGTTGGTGGTGCTTTTTAAATACATTGAAGCGTTTTGAAATGTGAAGGGACTTTAGATAGTAGAAGATCTCTAGCATGACTTAATAAAAAAGTTACTACGGTAGTAGTATGGAGACACATAGCCGACAGAGTTAAGAGTACTTGCCTCCATTTTCGCTTCAGTGCTTTTCAATAAATAAAGTTGTACCTAAAATAGGCCTTTAAATTGTAGCGAAATCGTGTATTGTGCGTCCCCTTCCTCACACACCGCACTTAACTCCAACAAGACCTGTATTCAAATGTTCACAACCACCGGGTCCCTAGCTGTAATTATGCAAGTATGTCGGTACTATGCATGGCATGGCTGACTTAATTGGTCGGCTCGGGGCGATGCGGACGAGAAATTAGAGGGCAATGATAATATAGCTCCAACAATGTAGCTAACTTGTGAGCGTATCGTGAATACCATTTTGCGAATTATCTATACTAATAATAATCTACTATTACTATAATAAGGCTGTAGAAGAAGTCGCGTCTGTAACTTGAAAATTAAAAGAAACCATCAAGTCGAGGGGACTATTATATAAACGATACTGAACACAAAATAACGATTTTTAGGAAAATTGTCTATATGTTTGTCCGGATTTAACGGAAAAACTACTCGACGGATTGCAACTAAAGTTAGTTTGGGGATAGTTTATAACACTGGTCAACATATAAGCTACTTTTTATTACGGAAAAACGCATAGTTCCACGCGGAAAAAGTCGCAGGCAGAAGCTTGTTGAACATAAATTAAATTGAAGTTTATGTAGATGACTTGTCGCCGCGAAAAAACATCTTAATGTACATCTATCAATATGTTTTTTCGCTGAGACAAGCATCTAGTTGTGAAAAGGACTAAGTAAGAACTACTTTCATGTTTATATTATTCGTACTAGGAGTTTAACTAGGACAGTGTCTTTATTCATGGCATTGGAAATTGAATAGAGGAAACTACTTTGCGTGTACTAAGTCCTCATCGACCGTACAAAAAGTAGCACAATGTTAACCAGCTTTAAATAAAAACTTCGCTCAGACTTTAATAATCCAATTATTGTATTTAGAAACCCGTAAATTACAACCAATTATTTTTCAAGGTAAAGCTGATAATTATTTTTGAATAGTGATGATAGGATGTTTAGTAACATCGATGAAGACATTCGATATAAAATTGGATTGGAATTTCATTTGAAACCTTGAAATCTTTTATATACTTAGAGGTAATACCATGGTTTAAAATATTAATGTATAAAGTGCTGTGGTATAAAGTCCCTAATGTTAGGGACTCTTTAAGTATATAAAAGATTTCAAGGTTTCAAATGAGATTCCAATCCAATTTTATATCACGTATGTACGTGATCAGGATAAGCATTACCGCAACTGTAATTGTAACCATTAATATTACAGTTATATTTAACTCTTAACGAGGTTCAGTAGGCCAAGTCCACAGAGGCAGCACTTTATAATTAGTTCGTTAAACAGTAGCTTGTTAGTTGTATACTCGGAAGAGAGGGTATCAATTCGACTTGCAAGTTACTAAGAAACTGCATCCATAGACGAATTCGAGTTAAAGTACTGAGAACACTGATGACCTGACATTTAGTAGCTGCATTTAAAATTAAACCTTCCCACTAAAGACCAAACATTAATATACCACAACGATCGAGGCCCATTTGATCGAATTGATAAAAGGGTATAGAGTAACAATTGCATTCTTTATGACAATTGATACGGAGGCTACGGTGCATTGTTCAGAAATGCGTTGATAGCTAATTAAAGGCGTGTTGATGCCTATTGGGGCCTCTTCAGACATAACTATGTCGATATGCTTTCTCTGAATGCTTTAAGTAGTCCATTACGTCAAGAAAGATACTTATGAACAACGAAAACGAACTGTTTTTGCCTTCGTTTTGAGTATTAGATAAAAGAGTTGTGTTTATATTTATACAAAATCGTGGATCTCAATGATAAGACATAAAGCAGTATACTTTTTCCCTATTAGAAGCAATCAATTACTTTAGAATCTAGTCTTCTAGATATTTTAAGCCTGAGGATCATTTTTGTTTTAGCGTTACTATACAAATAGGCAGATGGACAGACAAGTCACACTAGTATTCGGTAATTTGGCCAAAAACTTCCTTTTTGAGAATGAGGAAATAAATATGTAATTGACTATCTGTCTATTCTATCCCGTATAAACTTTTAATCAGCGTGTTTAAGTGACGGTACGCGGAACATATTGCTCATAGAACTGATGGCCGATGGAGTCGGAAATCTCTAAAGCGAGTAAAAAGATAGAATGGCCTGGTGAAGGTTGGGGAAATCGGTCTCAGTCGCGTGACTCGAGTGTAGGAGATGTATGTGCAGCAGTGGACGTCTTTCAGCTGAAGCTATGATATTTTAGTCTCATGTCTGATGATATCATTTTCACATTCCAGAAGGCAACACGATAGCCAGTGACTGCAGCGGATACAACAGCGAGGTCTGGTTCAAGGCCGCCACGATAGCGGTTCCAGTGTGCGGTGCCATCATTCTCTTTCTGCTGGTAGCTGTGGCGGTGAGGCTGCTAAAGGCAGATGCCTTGCTGCACGCTGACAGGAAGCTCAGGTGAGGCTTTGAAATATACTGTTTTGTCGGTGGTAGAATATGTTGCAGGGTCCAGTAGCTATCACGTCTTAAGCCTATTTCAGACGGCGACGCGCGGGTCAATGGGCGGCGCGTTAAGCGACAAAATCAAACATTTGTCGATATATGGTAGTGTTTATGGAGTAGCATTGTCTAGCGCGAATTGATTCATTTAATAAATTAAAGGTCAAAAAGGATATAAGGATAGGTCATTTCGGTAAGAGCCGGTGAAGTTACCAGAATAGAAGCAACCAATCTTAATCCTCAGAGGTTGGTAACGTATTCTCAATCTTATGATCCCTGAAGTCCATGGGTTATAGTTAACCACTTACCTTCTGCGCTCGATAGCCAACGGATGCCATACAAAAGCCTTTAGAAAAATTGATCATGGGAAACTCCAAGGTACTTACATACTCCAAATTTTAAATACCTGGCAAAAGAGTTTCAATTTTAAAATGCTGAAAAGATGTCAACGCTTGGACGATTTTCTTGAATATTTATCAAAAATAGATACTTCATACTTCCTGGAGCTAAAAGTGGATTTCATCTTTCGCTGCTCTTATTTATCGTGATTGACTGATTGACGCAATGTGAAAGGATTCCTCGTAGATAAGACTACAAAAGACGTCATACGGTGATAGTTAAAACGAAACAAAGATTCTAGAATCGCTTTATCTCCCATGATTCACGCATTGTGAGTTTTACATCCGTACGTTACATACATGTCGTGTAGAATACGGAATTAGTTTTAAATAGTATTGCTATAAGAATAATCAGGATCAAATTGGAAATTATAATGAATAAATTATATTTATTATAGTGAATTGAATCGCCTACTTCTCATAATTTGTAGTAACGCTTATTGAGTGGTAGGTAGAGACCACGTTTTTAAACTATTCACGGTCATATTCATTTAGACCAAAACCACATGGTTTCGGCTGGTGTTTGTTTTTTTGCAAAAGTGACTGGAAAGTCGAAAAGCTCAAAATTACCTGGTTTATATTGTCGTTAAATTTAATTGAAATAGGTAGGGAGTATGTATGTATACTTAATTAAATTGCTTTCTTTTTCTTTTCCAGAGGGGGCTACATGTCGCCGCTAGCTCAGCACAGCTCTGAAGACGTGAAGAAGGTGTGGGTGGGGAACGCCTCAGCCCCCCTCCTGGTGGCCCCGGGGGGCTGTTTGGTGGCCGTTGAACGAGCCCAGTTAGTCGACATGTCACGACAGGTCTGTGATATTCAGCGATAGGTTACAACTATGGGCCCCGCCGCTTTGGATTTGAATAAACGATATGGTCTGAGTGGATTGGGACGCACCGACTTGATGTTTCAATTTGAACAGAGCACAGTATACCAGGTTACCTCACACCGCACGCGGCGAACGTGCGCCGGGAACGTGCACTCGTGCTTACATAACTTCACTTTACAATATGTGTAGGTAGCTCGCGCGTCCTTGTTCCGTCCGCCAACCCTAAACGGGTTCACGCAGACACGCGCACGTAGTTGTATACTATCTTATATTAGTGTGGAGATTAGGTTCCATACGTATGGCGTGCCGCGGGTGTGAGGCCTGAGTTAGGAGTACAACGGAGCGGGGCGTGAGGCATCATATCAAAAAATAAACGATGCAAGTGTCCTGAGTACACGCCAAACGCCAATCGCTCCGCTTGTGCTTTAGGCAGATAGTCAAGCTTGAATTTCTACGGGAAACCTGTCGGAGGGCCCTATTTCTTTACCCTGATATTACTGGCAGAGTTCGGCTACTAAAATAAACTGGGTCACGCAGAAATTTGTGACTATAAATGACCCAAAGAATCGGCTCACGATTCTAAGCATGTTTGTTAACAAATATTTAATTAAAAAATATGATGACGATGTATCCGGTAACAACATCAATTAAACCACCAGCCAGTCTTTACCAGCGCATAACTTGCGTACCTAGTGAGCAATAGTAAAAAAAATACACAGGATTCAGAAAACGTGCGCGCATTTTGGCCTCAAATAACACAAACGTTTTACTTGACCCAGTATATTAACTATTCCGATAAAAAACCTTGATATAAAATTTGATTTTGACTCTCATACTCTTGTAATTATTATACTTTTTTTGTAATTGGAGTGGCGGAAAGGATAAGTGCTATAAATGCCATTTATTGCAAGGTTGAAAAATGAACTTTTGTAAAAATATTTTGACCTTATTGATATCTTTACATGAGTAAAACATGTTTGTTACCCATTTCATCTTAAATCTGCCACCAGGTGGGCCATATGCCTGTTTGACAATCTTTTTACATGAAAAAAACTCTACTGATTGTATGTATAAGCCTTTCGAAGTAATGAAGTTAAGGCGTTATGAGAGAAATCGTCAGTACGTGAAAACCTTGTACATCACTTTTTTTTTTGTGGAAAAAAGCTCATGTGTAACCTACTCTGTTTTCAGTTATTTAAGATTTTTCATTTTCAAATATAAGTAATACAAGGTTTGCACGTGCTTAAGAAATAAAGAGAGTTCCATGTTATTTAAAGTTTAGTTGTTTAAATAGCAGCTGAAGTTCAGTGCGTCCCATCCACAAAAATGAATTGATCTCAAAAGTAGATAGACGGCGCGGCCCGATACATACCAAAACAAGTGTATATTTGTCATGTTACTTTTATATATGCGCTTTGTGTTCCTTTAATGTTATCTTACGTTTTAGGCAATAGTGGACCATCTCGGTTATTCATTGTATACTACCTACAGTGAGATGATATAGATGATGTTGATGATTGATCATTTACAGCGTACATTTATTACCGAACAACTTGCAGGCCTGTGGCCCTAACTTTGATATTGGCGAAGTGTCCAAGATAGAAGCCATTAATTTAAATAGAATAGATAGATGATCATAGATCTTTTTAGTTTGTCAATGTCTCATCTCAGTTAAATTAAGGCAAATATAGGGAGATTATCTACGGTAATTTTCTTCCTAATACATAATCTGTTTTTTTTTCTTCTTCTGGATGAATGTAAACCTGGATGGTCCAAATTGTACTATCGACTGACTTTCCTTAAGTAATAAGTGAAGCTTGACGTATGTATTCTAGTTACCGTTTACAGAGAATCTGCGTTACTGTTGTAACCCCATACGCCTTTACGTCTTGAATAATACGTCTATCTCTTTCGCACACGTTTGACTAGAATGAGACGAATGTATACGACGCTGTTTGTATATTACGGAAATGTTCTGCTGCTAATCTTTCAGTGCTAGCCCTGGGCTCCAGTTTTTATGTAAAATGGCCTAGTCTAGCAGACGAGTGGCACTGAATGAATGACCATTCTGACCGTCGTATGCCAATTTTGACTGTTCGTATATGACCGAGTGTATTTTTAGTAAGTTATTGGCTAACAGCGTAATGCTTGACGTATAAGAACTTTTTAAACTTTTTTGTACCGTCACAATCGTCACGCGGGGTAAGTGTAAAATAAACTCTGCCATAAGCGATACAGTTCAAATCGGTGTGATAGTCAAAAATTCATGTTTTTTTACTTTAACTACACTCAACAGCAATGAAAACGGGTCACTTTGTATAGAAAATCCTGTACAATGTGACCCGTTTTCATTGCTGTTGAGTGTATTAAAACTGATGATAATCATTATATTTACTGATTTTTGAAAATGTTAATGGTCTGCCGATATTCGGTACTAATGTACCACTATGTTTCACAAACCGGTAAAGTTTAGACATATGTCTAGTTTTACACGCTAAAATCATTTTTAATTACTTACGTATATACTATGTAGGTATATACATACTTTTGCATGCATTTCCTTCCCCCATGTACATGAGTGTAATGTATAATTTGTAAATAGTTATGTTAAGTTGTTACCTGTTATATTATGATACGATGAATTTTGTAAGGTGATTTCTGAAAGTCGAATCTATTTAGAGTAATTAAACCTAGTCTTTATTTATCTGTTTTTTAAAACGCGTTTTTATACGTAATAACACTCTGAATAGATTTTACTTGTGGTCGAATAAACAATACTTATTTCACTTCATTTAAGTCCAGTGTGAAATTAATTTTAAGGGAAAATTTAAGAGCACATTTAATTTTTATTGTAAATAACTTAAGTGCTTGTGAATTATTTAGATGTTTAATTTTTAGCGCCAAAAAGCACTCTAGCAACTACTTGTACGGAAAATAAAAGATTTTTTCCTTTTTTTTAATAGTCTTTAAATGTTTATTATATTAGGCTTGCACGGCACTCGTCTTTGATCACATAATTAGAATTATATTAATAAAATCTTTAAAAATGTTTTTTCGACCATGTAGAGATTGACCTGGCTATTGCTTCCCAAGGTGCCTTAAGTAGTCTTAGGATGTAGGTGCAAATAATACTCCTTAATGTAATACATACGATCTTATGTAAATATTATGTATTGAACTGTGTAAAGTTAATAAAAAGAAATTATTTTATTACTGGACTTTGCGTTTTTTTAGCTTACCCAAACTAAGATATCATCATCATCATCATCATCATTTCAGCCGAAAGACGTCCACTGCTGGACATAGGCCTCCCCCAAGGCTCGCCACTCAGACCGGTCCTGTGCTACTTGCTTCCACCGGTTTCCCGCAACCTTCACGAGGTCGTCGCTCCATCTTGTTGGAGGCCTACCGACAGCTCGTCTCCCGGTTCGCGGGCGCCACTCGAGAACTTTCCGGCCCCATCGGCCATCAGTCCTGCGAGCAATGTGCCCCGCCCACTGCCACTTAAGGCTCGCAATTCTTCGGGCTATGTCGGTGACCCTAGTTCTACTGCGGATATCCTCATTTCTGATTCTATCACGCAGAGAAACCCCGAGCATAGCCCTCTCCATTGCCCTCTGAGTGACTTTGAGCCTTCTTATGAGGCCCATCGTAAGCGCCCACGTCTCGGAACCATAAGTCATCACTGGCAACACACACTGGTCGAAGACTTTCGACTTGAGACACTGCGGTAATTTGGACGAAAAGACACTGCGAAGCTTCCCGAACGCTGCCCAGCCGAGTCGGATTCGACGATTGACCTCTTTCTCGAAGTTGGACCTACCTAACTGGACTGTTTGTCCCAGGTATACATAATGGTCAACAACTTCGAGCGCAGAGCCTCCGATTATTACGGGAGTTGGCACAACATGGACATTAGACATAATTTTCGTCTTGTCCATGTTCATTTTAAGACCAACTCGATCGGAAACTCTGCTGAGGTCAGCGAGCATAATACTGAGGTCCTCCATGGTCTCAGCCATGACTACAATATCGTCGGCAAATCGAAGGTGAGAGATGTACTCGCCATTAACATTGATGCCTCGACCTTTCCAGTCCAGCACCTTGAAAGCATCCTCCAATGCAGCGGTGAACAGCTTCGGAGAGATCACATCTCCTTGTCTGACTCCCCGCTGCAGTGGAATAGGCTTCGTGGTCTGGTCCTGTAGTCGGACGGACATGGTGGCATTTTCGTACAAACACTTCAACACTTCGATGTACCGGTAGTCAACTTGGCACCTCTGGAGAGACTGCAGCACAGCCCAAGTCTCGATCGAATCGAAGGCTTTCTCGTAGTCCACAAATGCAAGGCAAAGGGGGAGGTTATACTCTTCGGTCTTCTGTACAACCTGCCGCAACGCATGTATGTGGTCTACGGTACTATAGCCCTTTCGGAAACCGGCTTGTTCGGGAGGCTGGAATTCGTCAAACCTGCGCGCGAGACGGTTCGTAATGACTCTCGAAAACAGCTTGTAAACATGGCTCAGAAGTGAGATGGGTCTATAATTCTTCAACAAGGTGTTATCACCTTTTTTGAAGAAGAGCACCACCACACTTCTGTTCCATGCTCGCGGCGTTCTCCCTTCATGAATGACGGAATTAAACAGCGTCTGAAGGGCCTTAAGGACTGGTTTACCACCCGCCTTCAGGAGTTCGGCTGTAATTCCGTCGTCACCAGGGGATTTGCCGTTCTTAAGCTGTTTGAGAGCCATACTAATCTCGTACAGGCTGACGTCCGGGATATCTTCGGTATAGTGTCGGGTTAATCTAGCTCTAGGGTCTTTAGCTGGATCAGCGACGGGTGTTCGGATTGTCGTGTATAACTGCCCATAGAACTTCTCGACTTCTCCCAACAGCTCCGGTTTGGATGAAACGATCCTGCCGTCTTCGGTCTTCAGCTTTGTCAATTGGCTTTGGCCAATAGACAGATCTTTGGCAAACACCTTCGAGCCTCTGTTACGCTCAATAGCCTTTTCAATAATGTTGGTATTGAATCGGCGTATATCACGCTTCAGAGACTTCGAGATCTGCCTATTGAGCTGCCGATAATGACTAGCGTCACCTGAAGACTGCAGAATCATCTCACGCCTCACCTCCATGAGCTTTAGGGTTGAGTCTGAGATTTTCTTAGTTCTTGTACGGCGGGTCTTGAAGAACTTGGACCCAACCGTATGGACAGCTTCCACAAACCCGTCGTTATAATCGTCCACGTCGCTTTCTAGGCAAGCAAAACGGTTTTGGAGTTCGAGCTGAAAGCTCTCGGGGTTTTGGAGCTGGGTCGGTGCCGGGCGGAGCGTAGACTTTATCAATCGAGATCTCTCAAGCTTCACTTGGATATTCAATGTGCCTCGTACCATACGGTGATCGCTCCCGGACTTAACCGAATTGATCACTGAGACATCATCGAATATCTGCTTCCTCGTCGACATGATAAAGTCTATCTCATTCCTCGTTACACCATCAGGGCTCATCCAGGTCCACTTTCTGTGCTCACGTTTCTTGAAGAAGGAGTTCATCATATAGAGTCCCTCCTTCTCCATGAAACCAGCCAGTAGGTGGCCCCGGTGATTCCTGCGCCCTACTCCAAATTGCCCCACTCTCAGCTCTTCACCGTCTTGTTTGCCCAGTTTCGCGTTGAAATCCCCCATAACAACTGTGAAGTGAGTTCTGGAGCTATGCATGGCTCTGGAAATGTCCTCATACATAGCCTCCACCTCATCGTCGGAGTGTGTCGAGGTCGGAGCGTAAACCTGTATAACCTTCAACGAATATCGTTGTGTTATTCTGAGTACAAGGCACGCTACCCTGGTCGACACACTCTCGATCTTCACCACATTGTTTGCGAGGGACTTGTGGACGATAAACCCGACACCTCCCTGGGACTGTTGGTCGCCCTCCCGGAAATAGAACAGGTTACCGGACTTCAGGGTTATCATGTCCTCCCCCTCTCTCCGGACTTCTGATAACCCTACGATTCCCCAACGTAACCTGCTCAATTCTTCCTCCAGTTCCAGTACCTTTTCGTCGGTCCGCAGTGTACGGCAGTTATATGTTGCCAGGGCCAAGGGTCGTCGTTTTTGGTAGCCGGGTCTCTGCCGGGGATTAACTTTAGCACCCCCTTTAGGGCATTGCTTGGGGCACTTTTTTGGTCCCAAGTATATAGATCCCTTGGGGGGGATTGCCATAGTCGCCACGCTTGGCAGGCGGGTTGGCGACCGCAGTTTGATGAAGGTAGTTCTCGGAGGACGCTGCTGCCCATCCTCCGGTTTATCCCTTAGTCGCCTCTTACGACACCCACGGGAAGAGAGGGGGTGGTGCAATTCTTTGCCGGCACCACACGGACTCTAGATACTACGGAACTAAGATATAGTAGATTGTTAACCAAGGGTTGAAAGTTACTCATTTCACCTGAGATATTTCTGGCGCTCGAACGGAGTGAGAGCGCCAATAGTTTGAGGGTGAAATGGGTAATTTCACCCGATTTAAACACTATACTTTTCATTTTGACTGTGAGGAAAGTAAAATATATTACACGCACATTTTATAAAACAGATATATTTTACCCATATACCACGAACGTGGTATGACCTGTAATCTAGTTGGTCACGACGTGCATCTATCGCATTGACATGCCGAAACCCATAGACGTGGGAAGATTTTTTTTTTCATCTTCATGACGATGAACATGAAACTTACTTTCCAAACAGGAGATAAGAAAAATATTATACTCACATGATAGGTAAACAGCCAGAAAACTACAGCTTATGGGCACAAATTCAATACAGTGATACAGTGAATGACGGCTACCGTATTCCTGCTCACTAGGTAGCGCCACTATCTATGCGGTGTTGGCTGTCAATGACAGTTTGTCATTTCATACAACAGTGTCAATGTAACTGTGACATTTTACGTTCCGGAGACCTCAGTGTTACCAATTAAGGTTCGGTTGATTCATACCGTCCGTTAAAATTAACGTTATCATTAAATATTTTACTATGGGACAAAATGACGTATATCTGTATGGAATGATAGCTTGGGGTATTTAAAATAATATAGAAAACTAGCTGACCCCGCGGACTTCGTACCGCCTTATAATTTTTCTTTGGGTATGAAAAATAGTTTGCGTCCTATTCTCAGACCTACTGAACATACACTCCAAATTTCATAAGAATCGGTCGAGCCCTTTCGGAGGAATTCGGTAACAAACAATGTGTCACGAGAATTTTATATATTAGATAATTAAAGAACAGTACCATATCCAGACGAACTCGCTTCTCGGCCGTTTTTTTAAGTGCATCTCGCAATCTGTTAATTATTCATAACCACATAATATATGCATAACTCGACGTCCTTACGTTGGTAATAATCATCTCGGTCCTTGATAATAACTGTTATAGATTGGAATCGGTCTAGTTATCAGATCTCACGTTTAACATACTAGAAATACGCGGGGGTTTGCTTGATCTTAAGAAAAATTTGAGATTTGGATAAATGGTAAGTATATTCTAAAGAAGGGGATAAATCCCATTACTACTACTACTACTACAGCCTATTTGCGTCCCACTGCTGGGCACAGGCCTCCTCTCATCACGAGAGGGTTTTTGGGCTATAAATAAATAAATAAAATAAAATCCCAATAATGTTTGGATATTTCAAAGTTCAGTTGTAACAACATCAAATACGAAAACACTTATTGATTGATTGGAGCCTAGTTTATTTCTGGTTAAAAAACTAGTAAAAATAAATAAATAGAAAAATATACAAGATTAGCGCGTTTAAGTATAAGGAGTTTTGGAATATAGGGATATTCCAAATTTGGTCCAAATCCTTAGAGCCGTTTCTGAGATCGCTTGTATAAAGAAATAAATAGAGTAATATACCTACAGGTTGACACAACTTAGAAGGCGCGTGGATTAAGCAAAAATAGACTCTGCGTCAACGGCTTAAGTGCTTCATCGCATGCCTTCTAAGTTGTGTCGTGCTGTACCTACAAGGCTAGCGCGTTTAAAGTATAAGTATATAAAAAACCGGCCAAGTGCGTGTCGGGCCACGCGCAAATTATAGGGTTCCGAAGTTGAGGATGCCCACAGTAGGTACCTTTCTAAGACTTATTAGCATCTAGCTAGCCTGTGTTATGACGTGCCCGCCCGACGCCCCTGCCGCTCTAGAAAAATCATCATTATAAGTTGGTCGACTATTACTCGTAAGTTTGTACAGCCTACTTAGCTCTGATAGTTTTTCTTTCAACTACGTTATATATGCCATAACCGTGATTTTTTTCAGCCATCCAAATACCACCATTTAGCTGGCAGGGGGGGGGGGGACACGTGACTCTAACAAAAAATAGCACTTTAAAGCTTAATATTTCACAAACGCATCACTTAATCAAAAAATGGTTTTAACAAACCCACAATATTTTTTCAAGACCTATTCAACGATATGCCGCACCATAGGGTACGCAAGAAAAAAAAATTACATCCCCACTTTACAAGTAGGGGAGGTACCCTATAAAAAGAGACAGACCCCTCTAGACCTAAGCATCTCCGAGCAATAGTGCGGACAGACGGACGGACGGACGGACGGACGGACGGACATGGCGAAACTATAAGGGTTCCTTGTGGACTTCGGAACCCTAAAAATCTAACTATTAAAAATACTAAAAGCTGGACACTTAGGTTTATTTTTATTTTTAAATGATCTCGTTACTTATGCGATTAAAGAACTTCTAGCTTATAATATATTATTATTGAAACAAACCAAGAACATTCATTTATATTTTTACACTAGCTTTTCGGCTCTGCGTTGATCGATCAGTCAGTCAGTTAGTCAATTTCTTGTTTTATATAGGTATACTAGCTTTTCCCCGCAACTTCGTATGCGCAGAAATATTAAATGTAAAATCCCGTTTTTTCCCATTCCCGTGGGAATTTCGCAAAATCCTTTCTTAGCGTATGCCTACGTCATAACATGTACCTGCATGCCAAATTTCAGCCCGATCCGTCCAGTGGTTTGGGCTGTGCGTTGGTAGATCACTATGTCAGTCAGTCAGTCAGTCACCTTTGAGTTTTATATATTTAGATAAATAGATTATATCTCTACTTTTTTATCTAAAATCGAAAGGAAATGGAAAAAAACTTGTCAATATCTTTAATGCCAAGCCAAATTAAACCATGCTGTTTGGAAATAAGACATTTTGTGTACCTACATATGAAATGATGCCTAATGTAACGCATTAAAAAAAATGATGCCATTAGTCATAATATTATTGACATTTATTTTTATGACGACATATTTAGATCTTATAGAAAGATAAATAAACGAATATAAATATTTGTTCTTGAAATTAAATGTTTGTTTAAGTGTGTGTAGATAGCAGTGATCACGCTTGATTTCATTCTTAAAAAGTAAGTGCTGATGTCGTATATTTTATAAAAAAATATTCCATTTTTATTTTTACTAAGCTATCAGAAATAGGGATCGAATCTCTGTTAAAGTATGAGAGTTAATGAAAAAAAGACATTTTTATTCAATCCAAAATAGAAGCTATTGTTTCTAAGAGCAGTTTTCGTTATGTCTTATAGTTTCTGATTTCTCCTTACAGGGGCTCTATTCGAAGTTTTAAATAGAAAAAGAGACATTCACAATCCCTGCGCTCACGCGTCACGGGCCGCTAAATTGAACTTTAAATGTAGCTGCGCCGCGACGCGTGAGCGCACAGTGGTAGTGAATGTCTCTTTCCCTATTTAAGGCTTCGAATAGAGCCCCAGACCCTTTTGGATTGATCACCTTGTATATAAGTAATAACTTGAGCTTAAGAAGGTTGCGAAATATGTAGTTCAATATAGTAGTAATATCGGTGTAGTGTATGTAATTCAACAGTAATAGATACTTTGAGGTAGCTATAGTGGGTCGGACTACTTCAATTATCTAGCTAACTTACGACTGATGAATATAAAGAACTTATAAATTAATAATAATTAGTCAGTGGTTTGTACGACTCCAACGTAGGTACTCGTGATTTGGTAAGTAATATAAGTAAGTTGATATAAGTGTATTTCATTCAAAATTTCTGAAAGAAACTACACCGTGATAATTTCGTTGTGTTTATATAACTTTAGGTTACTTATGTACCTAACGATACGGTGCATAAAGGGATTGTGTGCGTCTCTATCACTAAATAAGAGCACATTTTCTGCCTACTCGGTGATACGTATAATATCTTATTTTATATATAAACCAACTCCTCCGAAACGGCTCGACCGAATCTTATGTACGTTCAGCAGGTCTGAGAATAGGACGTAAGCTATTTTTCATACCAAAAAAAACTAAGGCGGTACGAAGTCCGCGGGGTCAGCTATTTACTATACTCTTATTTCTTATACTTTAAACGGACTAATCTTGTATATATTTCTCTGATTATTTATTTATCCAAGCGATCTCAGGAACTCTAACGATTTGGACGAAATTTGTAATATATAGGGGTTTACGGGGCCGACAAATCGATCTGAAAATCGGTCTCATAGTATGAGACCCGCAGCTCTCAGATAAGAAAACTCGGTTTCAGCTATTTTCACCCGAGCAAAGCTCGGTCGCCCAGGTGCTATCAGTAACATATACCATCTCGCTAAATAGGGAGATGGTATATCAGTAATAGGATAATACAGATATAAGTACTATCTCGATAAATGGGGATAATAGTACATTACAGATCTAGGGCGGTGAATTCGTTAATGACCCAGATCGCAGGTGTTTGTGACCCGAACCAAAGGTGAGGGCCATAAATATGGGATCTGGGGCTTTACGAATTACCGCCCGTGGTTTGTCAAAAGTTTTACGTCTCGCCTTGGCCAGAAAGTGAGATTTTCTTTCCGCGTAGCGGGCAGAAAATCACACTTTACGGCCATGGGTGACGTAAAGTTTATTTTTAATTAGGGAAGATGTCCCCTATGTAAAGTTTCGAATAGAGCTTAATTTAATTCGTGTATAAAACTCTGTCAAAAATATGTTAGAAAGCGAAAGACAATCCGAAAATAAAAACCTAAAAATAGTTTCGGAATCATGTGAATAATTTCGTAAACAAATGTAGGTGTTAACTATTTACCTAAACATTATAACGTAGGTATCTAAGTAAATACTGTTGTACAGGTACGTAACTAAATAACAAATATCTAATACAACTTGAGGGACTGTCAAAACGAGGGTCATCAGTCAAAGATGTCTTGGTGCCAGATACTGTGGTGTATTGTGAAATGTGTGAAGCGATTTATCTGCCTGATGTTCATGTTATATGTTCACAATGTTTTGAACAGGAAAATGGCTAAAGGAAAGAAACAGAGCGAAAAGAAGGAGGGCAATGTGCTGAATTTTCACCATCTTCTGTTTCGAGTGGCTAATGCGAAAACTGTAAGTTTTTTTTACTTGCGTAAGTATTATTTTTATTAGTTTTTCTTGATTTTACACATTACTACGTTTTTGAAAGTGTTTAAATTAAGACCCTATTACTTTTGTAGTAGGTAGGTACTCGTAAAAAAGGGGAACTTAATGCATCCAGTTAAAGTTAATAATTAACGTACCTAATCATTATGATATCATTTAGAAAGGTACAGTTGTTTTGAATTGAAATTGCATATTTGACCTTTGCCCCGAAATACAGGCTGGGTTTATTCTAAAAAACTTTTACGTTTCACCAAGCCGAAAAGCGGGATTTACCACCCTTGGGCGCTACGAAAAATCCCTCTTCACGGCCAGGTGGTGACGTAAAATCGTATACTAACCACGGGCGGTCGTAAAGAAATCCTCAGACTGTTAGATTATAGCCCGCGCCTCCGGCTCGGGCCTCAATTACCCGCGATCTGAGACTTTCTTTACTTGACCGCCCTAGGTGTGTAATGTACTATTACGCGACGCGATGATTAAGTTAATCTAATACTTTAAACGCGCTAATCTTGTATACTTATTCCAACTATCTTAGACACGACTTTAAGAGGGCTTATCCCGAAAGTTGGCAACATCGCATATAGCTGTCAAATGTTTCGCTGTTTTTATTAATGTCTCAATATTGGTGAATTAAAAAGGAAGGTATCATTCTATGGTTGAATGACGCGTCTCGTTTTATATTTGTTGGTTAGGCACTCAAATGTTGATTACATTAAAATGCATGGAAACTGCGATGGAAAGTTTTCAAAAGATATTACTTCCATAAACTTCGTGTTCCTATGATAATTGTTGCAAACCATACATAATGTTTTATTCAACCATAGAGCGATAAATTCATGTTTTAATTCAGTAATATTCAGAAATTAATGAAAACAGCGAAATATTTGACAGCTATTAGCGACGTTGCCAACTTTCGGAGTAAACCCTCTTAACTATTTGGATGAAAACAATATATTTTCTCTAGGGTACTTAGTCTCTTACTATTTGCACCCTAGCAGAGCTTGGTCGCCCAGCTAGGAACTAGTATTATTTCTAAAGGGAGGCATTACATGTTCTGCGCCACGTTTCAGGCCTCCAGCTATTTCGTGACGCGTCTGGGGTTCAAACCCCTCGCCATCCGGGAACCCACCGACGACTCTCCAGTCCTCACTATCGTCGTGCGCCTCAATAAGGTAAAAACTACGAATAAACTTGATGAAAATCCATACTAATATCATAAATGCGAAAGTAAAACTCTATCTGTCTGTTACCTCTTCACGCTTCAACCGCTGGAACGGTTGAGATGAAATTTGGCATGGAGATAGTTAGGGTCCCGGGAAAGGACATAGGCTACTTTTTGTCCCGGAAAAACGCATAGTTCCCGCGGGAACGCGATAACCGATTTCCACGCGGGCAGAAGCTAGTTTCTGATATGTTTTCACATCTAACCCTGTAGGCACATAGACCGGTACCTACTCGCCTTACGAATATCCCCTTCTCCTTTTGGATTTTTTGTAGTCGGTTAAAAAAATAGTCTCTAGTCACTCATGTAGTGATACACACTCATATTAAACACACTATCACCGGGACTTAATCGCGTAAAAACTATCTATATTTTACCTCGACGTTTCGGCCGCGATGCAACGGCCGTGGTCACGAGAAGAATAGTTTTTACGCGATTAAGTCCCGGTGATAGTGTGTTTAATACCAATGTAGTGACTCTAGAGACTATTTTTGAACGCCATTTTCTGAACAACAGTGACTACACATAGGCATGCAGGCAGAAATTAATGCCGAATAACTTCTACATTTTCCTCGTAGAATAATAACTTTGTTTGGGAGTCGCCCTCGGGAGTTAAAGTTCAACGGATTCACTAATTTTTATTCAAACTTCTATAGGTTCAAGCAAAAAGTTGTGACGATATTTTACCCACAGAATCAGCTTTCGATTCCAAGCATGTTTTCTAAGTTTTTTTTCGAGTTGGTTCAATATCGGAGGAAACTGCACGCATCTGCGAAGTAATTCAAAGATGTGTGTGAAGTCCCCAGTCCGCACTGAGCCTGCGTGGGGACTATAGCCCAAACCCTCTCATGATGAGAGGAGGCTTGTGCCCAGCAGTGGGACGCAAACAGGCTGTAGTAGTAGTAGTTTTTGCTTAAAACCCGTATAACTAAACAAGTAGCACAAGACCGGTCTGAGTGACATTAGCTGACCTGACATGATGATATAACTTCTACATTTCCTTGTCCAGATAACCATAGCCTTCGAGTCTCCAACGGGCGAGCTAACCCCCGACCTAACTCTTCACGGGGATTGGGTCCAAGACGTGGCCTTCCTAGTTGAGGATCTGGAGGGGCTGGTGGCGAGCGCGGGGGCGCGGGGAGCGGGTGTGCTGCGGGGGGTTACCGAGGAGCGGGGGGAGGGTGGGGTGGTTAGATACGCCGTCTTGAAGACCGTGAGTAGCTTGAGTGTGTTCTTACATACTACCACAGAATATTTAATAGTACTATATACAGAATGGCCACGGAATTAAGCGCCTAAATCTAGCGCGCGCAACTGGCGCCCAATTCGCCCTTACCGTCATTTGTTTCATCCGGAGATGGAGCGTGGATCACTGGCATGCGTAGTTGGTACACACACATTTACAAGTGTACAGACGTCCTCGCACACACACAGACGTCCTCGCTTGCAAACATTGACACTTCATTCGAGTTTCAGATTCAGATTCAGATATTTATTTCATGAGTTGTGTTCGAAATCGTGCTTTTTTTCTTTACGTAATCGTGTTTTATAGGCCGTGTCCGCCGTGTGATACTACCTCTTACCCGTGTTCGTGTGATTACCCCTTGGTAATGCCTCTATGCTAGTACTTTTACCTTAGTTCTCAGGGTAGGCAACACATTATAATTTTTGGATTTGGGCCTACGAGAGCACTTACCATCCCGTGGCTTCTCTAGCCCTCGCTCGTTTGCTTAACGTGGATGAAAAAAGGATAGCGTATAATGTTATAACACAATACAGGGTATGCATCTTTGCCAGACATTTCATTCGTCCAGTTTTCGTTTTGCCATGCGTTTCTTTTTCGTTCCTTCTCGGCTACTTTTTATCACAGAATAACGCATATTCCCCGCTGAAACGCAATAAGTGACAACCGAATTCCACGCGGGGAAGTCGCGGGAAGAAGCTAGTTAAATATATTTCTTCGTTGTACTAACTTAACTATGCATGATTATCGAGTGTTGTATATTACTTTTTTTTTTCAGCATGTTGGAGTGTCCCACTGCTGGGCAAAGGCCTCCCCTTTTTTCCGCCAGGTGTCCCTGTTCAGTGCCTGTGTTTGCCACTCTTTATCAAAGACGTCTAGGTTGTCCCGCCATCTCATTTTTGGTCTGCCTCTTCGCCGGAAGCCGTCATGTGGAGTCCAGTATATTACTTAGGTAGCTTAATTTTGATTGCTTTGTAGATTAGTTTGTCATCGCAATTATTGTCTTCCAGTACGGCGACAACACTCACACGCTGATAGACAAGAGTCAGTTCACTGGCGATTGGTGGCCAGGATACAAAGTACTAGAAAAAGACCCACTGGATGAGCTCCTGTAAGTTCATGTATCGGTAGTAATAGTAATTATTAATGCTTCTTCAATATATTTTAAAGAACAAAATACATTTCTTACTACTTGTAACAAGTTCAATCATACCAAAACTACAATTCAGAACAATGTTCATGCACTTACTATTGCTAGTACAATATTACGAAATTACAAATTAAGTCGGGAGCACTAAACATGTCACAGCTTGAAGCTTACAATCTTATATTATTTCACAAATGCAATCATTATATCAAAATTTACTTGCGCATAAATTAAGACTGTGTACTAATTGTAAGGGTTCACTTCTGAGCCCAGAGCCCGTTGATGTCTAATGTTCGCAAAAGTAACGAGAACCTACAACAGAATGTACCGTGTTGGAACTTTTTCAATTTATAGAGATATATTGATTATTTTAATCAATTTTGTACAGTAATAATTACTGTACGAAATAATAAAAAATATACTTACATTTCAAGAAGTTTTTTAAGTGTCGTAAAATTTAGCGCCTATGAGAAATAACGAGTTTCCCCGTTCATTACATTTATGTCTTCTTTTCGTTTTATGCTAGGCGTATAAAAACATTTCTGACAGACAACATCTTGAAGTAAGTACATCGAACTGAATAGTAAAATATGAACGAACTTGAAACATTGATATGTTTTTCAATGTTGTTTAAACCACAAGCACTAACTCTAAATTCTGTAGCTGTAGCATATCAACTCTTATACTCACTTATACTCAACTCTTAAACTTTTATACTCATGTACGTACATTTTGTATTTTCGGCTTCCAGCTATTTTTTTACGAATATCAAAAATACCAAAAAAAGGAATTGAAACCCCAATAGCCTAAATAACTGAGGTTAAAATATGTATACCCTAAAATACATCGTCATACTTACTTAATATTTTCTGCTGCAGTCCAGCCACTGGGCTGGAGCTGATTGACCACGTGGAAGGCAACATGGCGGACGGAACCCTGGAGGACTCCGTCGCCTGGTACGAAAACAACCTTAACATGCACAGGTACCTAATATTACAATTGAGACTTCTTGAAAATGAAAACTACTTAAGAGGGTTTATTCCGAAAGTTGGCAACGTCGCAAATAGCTGTCAAACGTTTCGTTGTTTTCATTAATTTCTTAATATTACTGAATGAAAATATGAATTATCGCTCTATGGTTGAATAAAACATTAAGTATGATATGAATTGCAACAATTATCATAGGAACATGAAATTTTTAGGATTATGGATATACTGTCTTTTGAAAACTTTCCATCGCATTTTTCATGCGTTTCAATGTAATATTATCATTTGAATGCCTAACCAACAAATATAAAACGAGACGCGCCTTTCCACCATAGAATGATAACTTCTTTTTTAATTCAATAAAAACAGCGAAATATTTGACAGCTATCTGCGACGTTGCCAACTTTTGGGATAAACCCTATACTAAAATTTGCGTACCCAATGATACTATACATACAGACGGTTATAGTTATAGAAGTATTGGAAAATTGGTTTGGCCCATGGAAAACCCGTTCTCGTGGAAATATCGGGATAAAAAGCCCGGGTCTCAAACTATCTCCATACCGAATTTCATCCAAATCGGTTCGCTGCGACGTGAAGGAAGGACAAACAAACAAACACACTTTCAGATTTATAATATTAGTATGGATTCTATGGTCGAGGAGGGAACAAAATGCTCTCGGGACGTGAAGTTTCGTGCTCTGTTAGTTTCGCCGAGAGAATGTAGGCCTTGAAACACTTTTACATGAGAGATAGTCATAAATTAACACGTTCCCTGTCCGAAGGCCCCCAATGTGGGGACATGAAGCTTTTTTTCACAAGTCCATGCTCCCACTATGGAGTCACTGCTTCATACTAAGATACGTATACATACGTCAGTTGGACTTGTGAGATTGTGCTGTCATTTTATATGGGGACAGGGAATGTGTTAAAATGCGAGGTGTGAAAATGCTGCAACCTACAGTAGCAATCTTCAATCGCACTGTGTATTGAATGATTCAGATTCTGGTGTGTGGACTACGCTCACGACCTGGTTCCGTATTCCTGCATCAACTCCGCTTCGGTGATCAACAAACATGACAACGTCTTGGTAAGTGACAACATAATTTAACACATTCCCTCTCCCCATATAAAATGACAGCACAATCTCACAAGTCCAACTGACGTATGTATACGTATCTTAGTATGAAGCAGTGACTCCATAGTGGGAGCATGGACTTGTGAAAAAAGCTTACCCTGGCAAGCTGCCCCCTGTAAACCAATGATCAAAGAAAAAACTTGGCGTTAGGTACACAATTGCATTCTGAACGAAACGGTTTGTGTTTCAGGAAAAGAAAGAAAGATTTCCATCTGATTGCCAAACGCAATCAGCCTCCTGAATTTGGTTTAACTCCTTTGTTGCGAGACGATTGTGATTCTTAATCGTTCTAACATAAGTCCTTCTTAATCAGAAGTTGAGTATAGGCACCGGCATGGAACTTGCTTGAGCGATGAGCTAGAGGAGATTTCAGCGCATGGGTACGAGTGGTACGACTGAAGGGCCAATTAGCGTGCACGTCATATCACCCGCTGCGTCGCGCGCCTCTTCCTATGAGACCTTATTTTTGACTTCTGCGCATCGAAGGCCACCGCTCAAGATCCGTGCCGATGCGTCCGTCACGACTTAGAAGGCGCGCGGCGAAGCACTTAAGCCGTTGACGCAGAGTCTATTTTTGCTTAATCCACGCGCCTTCTAAGTTGTGTAAATTCGGAGCTATATACACGGTGGGTCAGAAAATATGACAAATAATTAACCCACCGTATCGGCTATCGATTCTAAGTATATTGTATAGGTCTTTAATTTTTTTCGAGTTAGTAAAAAAAAATGTTTATGGGATTGGTTGTGTGAGCGACGCCTTAATCCTATACAAAATATATTTTTTTACCAACTCAAAAAAAATTAAAGACCTATACAATATACTTAGAATCGATAGCCGATACTGCGGGTTAATTATTTGCCATATTTTCTGACCCACCATGTATACTTAAGATACTACTACTACAGCCTATTTACGGCCCACTGCTGGGCACAAGCCTCCTCTCATCACGAGAGGGTTTGGGCTATAGTCCCCACGCGGGCCCAGTAAACCTGTACGCCCATAGACAATTGGATAGTTAGTTTACATCGGTCAGCGCCATCTGTGTGATATCCCGTGGACTTCCTCAGCTGTCGATGAACGAGGCGGCCAAAGGCTTGCGGCCGACGAGCAAGGCTGCAGAGTTCGTGAAGGCTCACGGCGCTTCCGGCGTGGAACACGTCGCCTTTTACACGGATGATATGGTCGCTACCGTAAGTTCAGAGGGTTTACTCCGAAAGTTGGCAACGTCGCATATAGCTGTCAAATGTTGCGCTGTTTTTATTAATTATTTCTCAATATTACTGAATTAAAAAGGAAGTTATCATTCTATGGTTGAATGACGCGTCTCGTTTTATATTTGTTGGTTAGGCATTCAAACGATAAGATTACATTAAAATGCGATGGAAAGTTTTCAAAAGATAGTACTTCCATAATCCTAAAAAATCCATGTTCCTAGGATAATTGTTGCAATCCATACTTAATGTTTTATTCAACCATAGATCGACAATTCATATTTTCATTCAGTAATATTAATAAATTAAACAAAACAACGAAATATTTGACAGCTATTTGCGACGTTGCCAGCTTTGGGAGTAAACCCTCTTAAATAAGTACAATCGATTTCGCCAAAAACACACTTTTGCCCCTTACTCCGTTATTATCTAAATATATAAAACTCAAAGGTGACTGACTGACTGACTGACTGATATAGTGATCTATCAACGCACAGCCCAAACCCCTAGACGGATCGGGCTGAAATTTGGCATGCAGGTAGATGTTATGACGTAGGCATCCGCTAAGAAAGGATTTTGCAAAATTCCCACGGGAACGGGAAAAATCGGGATTTTACTTTTTAATATTTCTGCGCATACGAAGTTGCGGGGAAAAGCTAGTTAAGAATAAAGTCCAAAAGTGCACTTACAGACTCGACTGTGCCACTATCAATCCGGCTTGCACCAACGCTGCTAACCTCGAGTTATGATTTAACCCAAGTTAGTAATGCTTGGGGCAAGAAGCGTTACTGACTAATGTACCTACCTAACCATCAGAACGGTTTCATTTCACGATAATATATGTTCTACCTACTGCTAATGAGTAATGTATTTTTTTACTATCCCATCATTCAAATAGGGACGTCACTAACACTAGAGCGACTGGATAATGTTTACGCGCTACGAAGTCGTTGGCAAAAGCAATAGCTACCATATAGAAACGTAGCATTGGCGCCCTTTTTACACAACTTGTAATTCTCATAGGTAAAATCCACTCAGTCTGAATTTTAATAAATACCATATTAGTAAGAATAATCTATGTTTATCGAAGGTCAACGTCAGTTTAACATTATAAGCCGGTTTAAGTGGTTGGGTACAACACAAAAATCCATACTATTAGATATTAAGTAGAATGCGAAAGTAGCTCTGTATGTCTGTTAAGTAGGTACCTCTTAAGTACCTCTTCACATTTAAACCGCTGGACAGATTTGGATGAAATTTGGTAAGGATGGAGATAGTTGGAGTATTGGAGTCGACGCGATAACCGAATTGCACAGTACTTAATACATTTTTTTATTGCGTTTGACCCTGTTTACACCTGATGCAAAGTGATGACTAGGGTCTTAGGTGGAGCACGCGTACCCAGAAGATGCCTATGATTCACATGGTTTACGGTGGTTGGTTACAAATCTAAAACTACGCAAAAGTGCCTTAGATTAATATGTTGTTGATTGGCGCCCTTTTTACACAACTTGTAATTCTCAGATGAAGAACCTCAAAGCTCGAGGCGCGGAAATCCTCGCCTTCCCGCCGACGTACTATGACCTGATTCGCGAGAAACTGGCCGGCAGCTCCGTGAAGGTCGCGGAGACTATCGACGAGCTGCAAGAGAACTGCATCCTGATCGACTTCGACGAGCGAGGATACATGCTGCAGGCGTTCACTAAGCACGTCCAGCCTCGCCCGACGCTGTTCGTCGAGATATTACAGAGGAGGAACCATAGGGTACGTTATGAGATATGATAAGCATCTTTAAATTAAAAAAAACCGCCTTTAAACTGCTAGCTTGCGAAGTCGGTGTCAAGTATAAGATTGTTGTAGAGTTGGGTCGGTTCACTTGAAACCGAACTTGCAGGCTGTTATAGTTTGAAGTTTTGAAGGCAGTTTTTACTTGACTTTTTCGGTTTTCCAACCATGGGTACAACGGACTGTAAGTATCACTGTAGTCTTTGAAATGTATACCATCATCATCACCATACACGTGTTAACAAATTTTGAGGAGTTCCTTCATTTTCTCATGGATCCCGTCATCAGAACTGAACATTTCGATAAAAAAAAGAATAATCGAAGAACACACATACAAAACCAAAAAATAAAAAACAAAAAAAACATAGGTACATAGACGAGTTGAGAACCTCTTTTTTTGAAGTCGGTTAATAAAACTTTAAATTTTGAGTCACAGTGAGTGGTAGTTCCACTAATTACTTACCTACTTACAACTTCCATGGTACAAACTCTGCACATTCTTCAAGGGATAAATTGTTTTTTTTTTCAGGGTTTCGGAGCCATGAACTACAAGTGGGTGTTCGAAGCCATCGAGCGTCTGGAAGAGACGAAACCAACCGAACCTAAAGAGGAGAAACCGGCTCCTGAGAAATAATACAAAACATTAAATCAAGAACATCTGGAACATCTAACCATTAGATCTGCTTTGAATTACTCGTATTTTTAATAACGTAATGTGCTTATATTTCACTACAGGAGCTATATCCGAAGTCTTAAAATAGGGATCTCCCTGTTCCCTATAGGATCGCTCACGCGTCGCGTGAACTTTAAGCAGCTATAGGGAACAGGGAGATCCCTATTTAAGACTTCGAATATAGCCCCAGATATGTGTTATAATGCGTGTAAGGTCCAACAACCATGTATCAACTGGGGCCTCATTCGGGAAGCAAATGATTTCATAGGGAATAGGGAACGTCAAAACGTCACGGCGCTCAAATTGAACTTTAAATTCAGCTAATAAAGTTCAGTTCAACCACAGACTTAGATATAGTACTTATATAGTAATTGTTCTGTGGTTTCAACGCCATGACGCGCTAAATTGAACTTTAAATCTAACTGCTTAAACTGCGCCGCGCCGCGACGCGTGAGCGCAGGGATTGTGAATGTCTATATCCCTATTTAAAACTTCAAATAGAGCCCCTCTTGCGCCTGATTAAGCATTGCTACATAGGCACACATAGGTAATATTGAATATTGACATGCATTATAGTTAAGAATATGAGAAAAAGTATTGTATAAAATTCTACTCAAGTACCTAATAAATGGTGTGTATCGCGCGTAGATACGTTTATTATTTTCTCCCTTCTACATAATACGAGTAGGTTTCAAGGACCGAATTTCAAAAAAGCTTCCAGACAATCAGAATTTCAATAAATACGATATTAGTACGAATAATCTGTATTTATCGAATGTTAACGCCAATACTTATAAGCAGTTTCAGTGTTTGGGTATCGCATAGAAATCCATACGAATAGGTATTAGAAATGCGAAAGAAACTCTGTCCGTCTGTCTGTTACCTCTTCACGCTTAAACCGCTGGACCGTTTAGGATGAAATTTAGTATGGAGATAGTTGGAGTCGCGAACGCGACAACCTAATTCCACGCGTGCGAAGTCGCGGGGAGAAGCCAATATTTAATACATATTTTTTTTATTGCGTTTGACCCTGTTTACACCTGATGGAAAGTGATAACTAGGGTCTTAGGTGGAGCACGCTTACCCAGAAGATGCCTATGATTCACATGGTTTACGGTGGTTGGTTAGAAATCTAAAACTACGCAAAAGTGCTTTAGAATAATATGTTGTTTACCACACACAAGGTACTTTACTCAGAGACTGATCACGTGTAAAATCAACAATATACTTACGTTTTCCAGAAACGTCCGAGTGTTGCGCCATGATTTGAAATACTTGCCCAAGGCCGCCAGCCGCCACCCTGGTGGAGTGAAGTGGGGTGGATGCGCTCGCGACTAAAATGATCTATACTTATTTACGAACGATCAAGCGTGAGCGATCGATAACATGTAGAATACGTGTACTATCAGACGGACGAACTACCTACATATAATAATATACTTTATTTTAGTTTGTTTTTATTCAGTACGTTTTTAAACGGTGCTTGTTGTTTTCTGATGTCATTGTATACCATACAAAGTAAGCAATAAATTACTTAAATAAACAAATTAAAATATGCTTTTCATTTTCTACTTGTAAGTATTTTAATAACCAATTAATTTAGTAAATTGAAAAGAAAAAAAAAATTAAAAACAATAAGTCGTTTTAATTTCCACAAAAAAAAACCTTGGGTTTCAATTCACTTCTTGGTCATCATCATTAGCCTTTGCGTCTATTGCGGACGATTTAGTTAGATGGCGAGTCTACGGCATTTCTGTTGTTGGCTAATACACCCCAATGCGGGAGCGACAGCACCTCCGAAATAGAAGAAAATTCTCTAACTTTAGCACTCTACTCAGTCCCACTACAACAGGAGCCCAACAGTGGGTCGCTTGGTAGCCCAGCATGCGACTGCCATAACCTGTAGGTCAAGAGATTCTGACGTGACGCCTCGCCACCCCATCTCTGTGCTCAGTTCTCGGTCAAATCCAGTTTTCTATATAAAATGTCATTTGCATTTTGTTTACCGATCGCCTGATCACAGTGCTACGGTTTGGCGTATCGTGTGGACCAAATTGATTAGCCCTCGCTTTGGCCTTCTATATTAAAATAACAACTTGGACTTCAAAAGGAATATTTGAAAATATTATTTTGTTAACTACTAAGTTATTTAAATACTTTATAGCACGTTAGTTGATATCTATACATCTTATTACAAATAAATATAATGAGATTCACTACCAAGTAAATTGAATTTTTCTAGGGTAATAACAACATGAGTAGGTATTATAAATCTGCCAGAAATTTAAACATTTCGTACGCAGTTTAAAAAATATTAATACTTTTGTCCTCCGTTATTACGAACATGATCGTACTAAATACTAAATATTATATTAGTGGCTGAATGAATTAATACTTTTAATGGTACATTTCAAACACACTATGTAACATATTATTTATCCTGCAGCAAAGCCACACAAACAAAGTCTGTTTACACTTAAAAAAAAACTATTTGAAAACTACGTTTATTGGGGCTGAAGTCCGAAAACTAAATCTATTCGAAACGGTACATAGGGATAAGGAGCGTCCATATATTCCTTAATAAGAGTAGTTAAAATTCCATCAACATCATCTCGGACTCCCACTATCTCTATACATATACTTACCGTTTCGAATAGAGCACCAATTTTTCATTATTTTGTCCATAGTTACCTCACGTCGGGCCCACTGGGCGCCGGAGGCTCGGCACTACGCAGCAACAGTCTTATTTGCCTATGGAAACCTCTGGTCATAGCTAGCGTTGACACCTTCAGTAAAGCTGTGTCTACAATGTACATCTCTTGGATACTCTTTAGTAATAGAACACATGTTACTACATGTTACTAAATACATATTATATGTAATACCTCGCTCTACAAACTGTGCCCACGGCTATGCACGTGTAGAGAATGCACCTTCTCCAGCCCTCCTAGAAAATCCCATTTATGGTAACGTAACGGCTCCATTGATGGACCAATGGACACTTGAACTCTATAGAAGAGTCGCGTCTGTATGTAGTTCTAGCTATGTACTATGTATGTTCGTTTATGACCCGAGAATTAATTGACGTATTGCCACAAAATCTATCTAAATATTATTTAACATGAGGTAAAATTTAGTCTGAAGTCTGAGATTTAATAAACGATGGCTTGTCTATAAAAATCGGTAAAGCGGCTCTCTCTCTTCTCTACACTCTATCACAAAACAACACAACACAATTAAAAATAATAAAATATGTACCTACAAGGTTGTCAAAATTATTACTTCGCATTCTAGACGCGACTTCTACAGACTTAGTATTAATTCATATAGATTAATCAATTCGAATGTTATCCCAATAGTTCTTAAAAGTAAATATTTGTAATATACTAAACAAGAATTAAAACTACTTAAAAATAACTAACATATTTAAAATTACTTATAAATACATAAAAATTAAACAAAATCTAAAAACGGCCCCCGCGGCATGATACCGAAGATGCTGGCAGCATTTCCGCGTTGGTGTTGAAGAAAATTAGTCAAATATGGACGAGTCTTTACTTTCGACTTGTTTTCGTATAAATAACAACCACATTACTGACTTTAATATAAAACCCATGGAAGATAACTGGTCTCCAGTTCTTTTACATCATCGACGATAAGTGGTGTGTAACGTACCCGGAAAAAATAGAAGAGGGAGTTTCTTTTGTGAAGATGGTAAGTCTGCAAATGCACGTCTTTATCAAATTGTTCATATTGAACCTTAATAATTGAGCAATAATTACCAAAGATAAGATAAACGAGAAATATAGTTGATTTGTGTAATTTTTAGACCACGTACACGGATAAGGGTAGAAAACCAGAAGATGGAAAATTCGTCGCGTTCGACCATCTCACCTTCTGGGTGTCAAACGCAAAGCAGGTAAGTTCTAAAACTGAATATTCTTTAATCTGCTTTAACTGCAGCAGTTACAAGTTTTGAAGTAAGCCTATACATAAAAGTTGATATTTTAGCTAAATAATGCTAATAACCTATACGATTGGTCCGTTTAGTTGAATTCTCAAAGCATGCTTCTGTTGAGTTCTATACTACCTATTTCTCTAATAAATCTTTTATAAATGTTTTTTTTTTGTAGGCGGCGAGTTACTATGTCACTAGGTTCGGATTTGAACCTATTGCCTTCAGAGGTCTTGAAACTGGCGATCGAAAATTGTCGTCGGTTGCTGTGAGATTAAATAAGGTACTTTAAACACAATTCAATTACGCACGATATATATCATTGGTTTCATAATATATTTATGTCATGTCACGTATATGTATATTGTATCTAGTACTTAGTATGCATTTTGTGGATCAAGGTCGTGATGATATCATCCCTCGGTGCCTGAAATTATTTGGGTGACAACTTTGAAATGGGTGGAAAATATTTCTAATAGCATTTAATGATCGTTAAATTCTTTGACGTAAAAAGTTCGATATCAATTTGGCTTTGGAGGTTCCTATAATATCATCATAAGTCATTATTATTACGGACTGTTTCTTCTTTAAAACTGAAGCTATAGGATTTAAAGTATACTTAGTTTTAATCTCATTGGCGTGGTTTGGGAGAGACCTATGTCCAGCAGTTGACAGCAATAGATTGATGATGACGATGATAAAGTTATTTAATAGGTTTCACCTAAAATGTAAATTTCCAGATCGTATTCGTTCTCCAAGCTCAGTACGAGCCCGAGGAGTCGCAGCTGGCGAGCGAAGTGGCATACCATGGAGACTTCGTAAAAGACGTGGCGTTCCAAGTAGAGAATCTGGATTACATCCTGGAGTATGCCAGGAAACAGGGCGCCGTCGTAGTGAGGGAGCTGTGGGAGGAGCGGGATGAATATGGAGTCGTCAGGATGGCCGTGTTGAAGACGGTGAGGATTCTATTTAAAAAAAAAATTTTTTAAGGAAAGCGAAGACTGACTCAACGTTGTGTTCCTATGTCACTTCTTGACGTGATAACGTTTCATAAATCGATAACATAAAAAGTTCCGTGAAACTTAATGTTACCGTTAAAGTTCTGGTACGTGAAATAAATAAGTAATTTGATTTTATGATTTAACTGAAGCACCTACTTAAATAACTTTTTTTCAGTATGGCGACAATACGCACACTTTAGTGGACCGGACAAAATACAAAGGACCATTTTTACCCGGATTCCAGCTGCTAAACAAGGACCCGATCAATAATTTCTTGTAAGTCTGATCTGAAGTTGTCATTAAAACTTTCGAAATTAGTTACTCAAATGAAATCCGTTCTCATATCTCGTAAATTTCTTTGAGCAGACTCTCAATTACTTATTTATTTAATAAAGTCATGGCATCGACATAGATTATGTTATTTCAGTGCAATCATCTTGATTATTCCTGACATAAAAAACACTCGCATTCCAGAAGTCCAATTCACATTAAAGAAGTTCGTGACAGATTTCTTTTCTTCAACACTTAACCGGGCCATATTTTTGCAGGCCTAAAGTGGAAATCAGCTTCATAGACCACGTGGTCGGAAACCAGCCGGATGGCGGCATGGAGACCGCCGCGTCCTGGTACGAGAGATGCCTGCAGTTCCACAGGTAGGCTAGCCTAGGAGGTTAGGAGATATAGTTGGACCAACTTGCACCAAGCTGCTAACCTCGGATTAGCTAACTATAGTTAAGTTGATTTGAGAACTAAACCTGATTTAAAATTGCTGTCCTGCGTCCGAATTCGTTACCGATTTCGGTTGTGACTCCGACTCCGGTTCCGTGAAACCAAAGTTATAAACGTTTTGTTTGTTTCGATAAAACCACCTCCGTTTACAAAAGGCAAAGCGCCTGCTAATTTTCCCCATCACAAATCCATTCCCATAAAAAACAATTGTGATTTTTTGCAAAATGTTTAAAGTTAAGTTGTTCTCTAGATTCTGGTCAGTCGACGACAAGCAGGTCTGCACAGAGTATTCAGCGCTGCGGTCCATCGTGATGGCGAACTGGGAGGAGACGGTGAAGGTGCCCATCAATGAACCCGCGCCAGGGAAGAAGAAGAGCCAAATCCAGGAGTACGTGGAGTACCACGGCGGCGCCGGCGTGCAGCACGTCGCGCTCAATACGGACGACATTATCGCTGCTGTGAGTCTTGGGAGGGAGGTCTTTCATAGAAACCAGGGCGTCTCTTCGAGCTCACGATGTTATCCTATATATAGCGCACGGAAAAAGAATCTCCCTAACGCTTCTCGGATAAACCTGGAGCTCTATTCAAAACGTTACATAGGGAAAGGGTCTTTCATATCCTTACCGTTAAACCGACACGGCGTTGAAACCGGCCTTTAAGTTAGTAGATGTAAAGTTCAATTAGAGCGCTTGACATTATGACGTTCCCTACAGCTCCTCAATGAAATCCCTTTGCGTCCGGAATGAGGCCCCTTGAGATATTTTATAGAAACCAGGGCGTCTCTCGAGCTCACGAAGTGATTCTATAGCGCACGGAATCTCCCAACGCTTCTCGGATAAACCTGTTATTCGGGACGTTAAAAGTGACTGCTAAGTGAGTCAGTAATTCCAAAAGTCCAAACGTCTCGCTCGGTGTGTAAAGTGAAAAAGCTGACCGTGCGCAGTCTAATCGTGAATGTGTGAGCGAGACGCACGGAAGGATACGCACATCTCTCTCGCAAAAATTTGGAGACTGTCTACCTATCTTTAATTGGGATATGGGAAATCTTATATGCCTATGACCTCGAATGATCCCAAGATAGCACCACAAAATTAAAAACAACCAACCAAAACAGCCTAGGTAGGTTAGGTACGTCCCACTGCTGGGTACAACCGGTTTCTCTCATCACAAGAGGGTTTGGGCTACAGTTCCCCGCGGGACCAAATTGGGGACTTCACAGACACCCTTAAATTACCAGCGCAGATGCGTGCAGGTTTCCTCACGATGTTTTCCATTGCGGAAAAGCGCAGTGGTAAATTTAAATTGAGTTGATTTACAAAATCTTAACATTCTACCTTCCAGATCGAGAACCTTCGTGCTCGAGGCGTGGAATTCCTCTCCATCCCTTCAAAATACTACACGCTGATTCGAGAGAGACTCCGCCACAGCAAAGTGCGAGTCGCGGAGAGCATAGACACGTTGGAGCGACTTAACATCCTCATAGGTAGGTACCGAACACGGTAACTAACCAATAGAGAAGGCGACAGTTGCGTCGCGGGCTTGTCTCCAAACCCGCGGACAAAAAAGTCTCCCGGGAGTTGCGTCGCCACATGCGCGCACTTTCATACTAACCCGTAGACTTGATGTAAGAGACAAAATAGTTGTAGAAACAAAAGTTGCTCGTGCGCGCTAGCCCTAAGGGTTGTTAATTCATGCATAGTTGACGGACTCCTGCATGGTCGTTAAATATGGCCGCCGACCTGTCATTTCATACAGAAACGCCATTTCATCCCATGGAATATTTAACCTTAACTTCGGTTAACGAACGGTTTGAATCAACCAACCCTAAGAGCGTTATCACATTTGCGATTCCCGAGCGAGTTTTGTATGGAGGCGAACACGCCGCGAGTTCGCCGCGTACTAGTTTTGTATTGAAAAACGCTTTCAACTCGCTCGCAAATCGCAAGTGTGATAAGGCCCTAAAGTGGTATCTAGCCGTCTTTAAAGTCGCGACTGGGGCCATTATACTTCTACGGTGCCAGTCTCAAGTTTGTTTTGCGGCGGATATAGGGTAGTTGGATAAAATATTCCCGAAAAAAGGACGCTTACCTGCCCAACAGTCTGTTCAAAACCGGCGGAATGAAGTATCTAAACTATGCATATAATAATGTTAAGGAAGGCAACATGCTTTGGTGAGAATCTTATTCACGTTTTACACTGTAATTGAAGAACGAGGCTTTGACTTTGAGCTTAACTCAATTCAAGTCTTGTCGTTTTCGTTTTGGTAGTTCTCGCTGCAGTGATAATTATTAGGTCCATGGGTTTTCCTAGTTCAAAACGAAAGGTACGTTTTTAATTAAAGAATTTACAATGTGTATACCACAATTTCGATAGTGCATTCTTATTTTTTTATAGATTACGACGACGACGGGTATCTACTGCAGATCTTCACGAAGAACACGCAAGATCGGCCTACTCTGTTCTTGGAAGTTATCCAGAGAAGGAATCATAACGTAAGTCAATTTAGGAATCAGTTGTTTTTCGTCTATTATCTTCTATATCAATTGCTATTCGTTTGTCTCGCTAAAACTCGAGAACGGCTGGGCCGATTAAGCTATTTTTTTTTTGGTTTTATGCTCTGTGATTCAGGTAAGGTTTAAAAAGAAAAAAAAGGGAATCACAAACAAAAAAATGTATAGTAATCCGTGGTGAAACAAGGATCGCCGGGTCAACTAGTCTAATATAATAATTTATTTTAAAATCCATCCATACCAAGTTATATTATAAACGCGAAAGAGCTGTATGGAGATAGTTAAGTCTGGCAGATATTGGTTTCTCTTTGTCCCGGAAATAATCATACCTCCCCGCGGAAACCTAATTGGACTCAGGGGCTAGTAATACATAATACGGCGATCTAAGGTCTAAACTAAACGGTCTTGAAGATGTATCCACAATACCACCAAATTTACGTCCCACTGCTGGGCACAGGCCGCTCACTGCGAGAGGATTTGGGCTATAGTCCCCACGCGGACCCAGTGCTGGAGACTTCACTCACTTCCTTGATTCGTCTTCGCAGATGCGTGAAGCCTTCCTCTCAAATTTGTCCTTCACAAAAAAACTCAGCGATAAATTCAATTTAATTTCGTACATAAGTAAACTCAGAGGGACAATTTCGTATAGAAAATCTACTAGTCGGCTTCCGCATCGCAAAAGGGAGGACAAAACCCAATAACGCTGCAGATGTTAGTGGTGTTGATTCAAGTCGGCCTAAGACTAATTATGTAATGAAAATTTAATATTTATTTACCAATTTCAGGGATTCGGAGCCGGCAATTTCAAGACTTTATTCGAATCGCTGGAGCTTGAGCAAGAAAAGCGCGGCAACTTATAGATCAATCAATTAACTTTTAATCACACTACAGACGGCCAACAAAGCCTACAACCCAAAAATTAGGCCTAGCGATTATAGATAGATAGAGATAATCTACTATAGGAAGTCCCGGAACTCCACATTTCAAAACGCTTCAAAGTATTTAAAAAGCACCACCAACTCTTCTCAATCCATGTGTGCGTGCTAAGACAGACGTCAACTAATATGCGTTGAGAGTATTGGGTGTTTTTTAAATGATAATAAATACATTGAAGCGTTTCGAAATGTCGAAAACCCTCTCGTGATGAGAGGAGGCCTGTGCCCAGCAGTGGGACGCAAATAGGCTGAAGTAGTAGTAGTAGTTCCGAAATGTAGAGCCGCGGGACTTCTTATAGTAGATTATCTCTATCTAGTTAAAGCAAAGCAAATGATGAATCTCACGATGTTATTTGTACGCTGCCATAGAAAAGGACTTAGTCTTCGATATCAGTCTATTAATACAAACCGTAGTCTCACGGTCAACAATTTACTAACCAGTTCTTCTGGATATAGTAATGAATGTCGTTTATATTTGCAATCTCTACCACATGTCTCGAAAACACGAAATTGTAATGATTCAGCAAATAAATGTATAATTTTTTAATCATGTTTTGAAAAAAAATACGTTGGTAAATATGTTATTCTATCTATATTTTGTTGCTTTGAGGTGACTATAAATTCTGTTTGTATACTCGATTTAACTACATTATTTAATTTAAGTTTGATTGTTGCTCATCATCTACCTTTATATAAAGCTTTTAATATTAATGGACAAGAATACGCAAAGCTCGACTCAGATGGCGCTGCAAACGCTTGACCCAAACACTACTACTACTACTACAGCCTATTTACGTCCCACTGCTGGGCACAGGCCTCCTCTCATCACGAGAGGGTTTGGGCTATAGTCCCCACGCGGGCCCAGTGCGGATTGGCTGCCCTGTGCTTTTCGGTGAAGGAAAACATCGTGAGGAAACCTGCACGCATCTGCGAAGTAATTCAAAGATGTGTGTGAAGTCCCCAACCCAAACACTGCAGCTGTCAAATTTTTACGGGTTTTTTGCTGACAATTTTAAGTAGATTTGTTTAAAATTATTAAATATTGACCGCAATTTTAATTTTGATTCAGTTATTTGTGGTGAAAATGAAGACATCCCATCCCAATGCAATTATACCTGCCCCAGATACATACCAAGTCTTTCGGAAATACGTGTCGTCCGTTCTCATTGCATCCTGGAACTGCACAGCGCGGCATTTTTTAATAATTTAAGTAAAACCAATAACAACAAATATTTCTCTATGTAATTGACAGATGGTTTGGGTCAAGCGATCGCAGCGCCCCTAGTGGCCAAATTATGCAGATCTCTTGTCCATTGTAAAATGCCATACTAGTGTATAAGTACTGTTTAATATGTAAAATAAAACACATATAAAAAAGAGTATAATCATTATAATGACCATTGATTAACATTACCGGTTTACGGCGCTATGACGTCATTACATCCATTAGTTTCTATACGAGAAAGCGTATTTACAAAAACAACAAACATTCCACGGAAAAAACGACCAATAACTCTCCTTTCTGAAGCTCTATAGACCTTATTGTGTTCGTTACAAGGTGCATTGTCGATATTTCCATGGAGTCTTCAGATTATGTCTGAAGTTCTGAACGTAATTCGTTAAAAACTCAATTTACCTACAAAAACACCTGATGGCGGTAGGCGGTTACGCCATTCTTTTCAAGCGGCAGTAAGCTTCTACCGCCATAAGGTACTTTATCCTGTGCCCCACATATACTCAAAGGACGTTTATTTACAACATCTTTAAAGTATATGTGACTTGACATCAATTTCCAAGCATATAGACAGCACCAAAATATTTTTACATAAAAGACAAAGAAAACAATACAATGTGTCCAAAACAACACATGAATACAGCACAGTACAATTTGTCTAAAAATCGTCACTCATGGGTTTGTCGCCTGTTAAAAAAAATACAGGATTAAAATTGAATATGAGTTATTAATTATTTTATTATGCATTTGGTACAATTTTATTCATACTGTTTTTTGGCCTCTGTAGAACTTTGCCAGCTCTACTACATGACAACTTTACTGTGACAAAGTTTCACAGAGCTCTAGTGTTGTAATGACAGAAGAAAACGCTGTATGTCTCTCTTATCCAACTTTATTCCAGTACTAATAATATTATAGATCGATTGTAATTATTTTTACACCGATATCAGTATCTATTATCATCTATTATCCATTCGATTAATATGCCTATCGAAATGTATACTTTATTTAAAGCAAGCAATTTATTTATGCTCTAGTAAAATTTCCACCATCATCAGGCTCATTTTGATTTACAATTTTTTTTTTTTAAATGTTAATAAGAATGAAAAATCTATCTAAATTTTGCACCATTATACACTTAGAGATCTTCTACTATCTAAAGTCCCGCGCCTTCGCATTTCAAAACGCTTCAATTTTTTTATTGTTATTTAAAAAGCACCACCAACACTCTCAACGCATAGTTGATGGCTGTCAGCTCGCACACATGTGTTGAGAGTGTTGGTGGTGCTTTTTAAATACATTGAAGCGTTTTGAAATGTCAAGGCGCGGGACTTTAGATAGTAGAAGATCTCTACACGGCTACAGATAAGGTTCAAATTATGCGAGGTATTACTAAACCTAAAATTGAACTTTTTAGCTTATTTCTTTCGAGACAACGTTCGAAAATCAAGACGAACAACCAAGTAGTGATATAATAGTACTGTATTTGAACACGAGGTATTTCCCACGTTTAAAAATCGACCCTAATCGCGTCCTGATCTGACGCACTGAGCGAGGCTCGAAAAAAAAAAAATAAAAAAAAAAATGGAAGACAGAAAATTTCAATAAATGCAACGTAAATGACGATAAATAAAATAATGCTCTGTGATTTAAATATATAGCGTAATAACAGTCAATGCATCGTATTTCACTGTCAAATTAAATTTGCCAGATTTACTTCTCGAAATATGGTAGTTGAATACAAGTATAGACATCACAGTATTGAAAAAAAATAAATACGATTTCAGCGCGTTCGGAGCAATAGTCTTCCTCTAAATTCCAAATTAAATATAATCTTTAGTAGTTCTCAAACTCATCTTTTTTCAAGGTCCATATTAACAAAACGATTTCAAGTATGTACGATATCAAATTCACCACACCATTTAAAGGTGATCAAAAATATGTGAACACGATCTTACTGTCGAGACGTTAGGTGCATGCTAAGATATTTATGATCGCCCTTGTTCACTCACATTTAGATATTTACACTTTTGTACCTTGATACAACCTAATTGGGTGCAAAAGAGTAAACAAACGGAAAGATATGCACCCTTTCCGTCTATCCCGACATTCTGTGATCATAACCGTAAGCGTGTCTTCTATCATACACTCAACAGGAATGAATTCGGGTCACTTTATATGAAAAGTGCTATACAAAGTGATCCGAATGGGGGCTATCGCGTGTGAATTTGCCACTTGCGCTAGTGTCGCGTGAGGTCCAATAACATTCAGTTTTCACTGGTTTTGGCGGGCTGCGTGATATAAATCATAATTTCTTTAATTTACCTGTTTAAAAGTGATCTCCTTCGTGAAATTATCGCAAATATGGATTATTTGGCTATAATGTAAACGCTTTGGAAAAAACAACTTTTTTCCAAGCAAAACGGAACTGCACAACCTTGCAGCATAGCTACTCGATATGATGATAGTTATTTATAATTAATAAACTGAATGAGATTCAAGATTGAAAACTTTGTTTCGGCGCCGATCACATAAAGTCGCCTTTGACGGCTATACCTTTGGACCTTAGTCAACAGTGGCGCCAACTGGTGAGCAATGAAACGATAGTCCCCATTCATTGCTGTTGAGTGTAGACATCTAATCCTGAAGACTTCGCTTAGCCGGGCGACCCCCTCTGCCACTGCCTTTAGGTTTTTTGCATATAAGAAGTATATAGTGACGTCAACCGGCCTTGACGTCTAAAACATGCCGTCACGGTTACTACCGCAGCATGAGCGTAAATCTATCCTTGCCCCTCTCACTCCCTAATTTTTGGCAGCATTCTTTCAACGCATAAATTCATCGATGCAGTCATCAGGATTGGATGTCTATGTCTTATAACATAGAGAAATGATACAAGAGTGGAAGAGTCTATACTGTAGTGCGTGCTCCGAAACACGGGTTAACACTAGATCGAAATCTAGCGTCCAGTGGCTGAACCCAGATTACCCGACCGTTTATTTCGCAGTTGATACCAGTAGTATGGTATTGGGCATTCTAGATCACCTCTCTGTGATCTAGAACGCCCACTACCATAGAGGTGATCTAGAATGCCCAATACCATATTGTGAAATTTAGATTGTGCACTCTTAACAGAATTCGCCATCACTCATTCGCGGTGATCTAGAATGCCCAATACCATACTACTGATACCGCTACTTGAAGCTAGATAGCGAGTCGAACGCAAAGTGTATTTCTAAACAATTTACAACTAATATTATAACTAGAACTCTTTTTTTAAATCCTCTTTTTACACAGAGACTTCGGGTTGTAAGTTGTAAACTGTTAAGCAATAAAATATGCTTTGCGTTCGGCTCGCCATCTAGCTTCAAGTAGCGGTAGCAACTGCTAAACGGTCGGGTAATCGGGGTTCAGCCACTGGACGCTAGATGTCGATCTAGTGTTAACCCGCGTTTCGGAGCACGCACTACAGTATAGACTCTGCCACTCTTCTTCTATCATTTCTCTATGCTTATATTTATGATCGCATCGTGCATATTTTCTGATGATGAAGCTTGACGTTTATCTACTTCAGATCTGACAGCGCCCTAAGATGTCTCCTTCTCGTCCAAATCACCAGGTTCCACCATCTCGAAGTCACGATCGGTGGACGATCGTTGGCTGTTCTCAGATTCGGATTCACTCTGTTTCTCAGACGTTGGTGATGCCGCTTCTTCCCTGTGAAATAAGAATTAAATAAGTACCAGAAACAAAATACCTTTATCATTGACCTATAATAAGTAATAACATATGGACAAACAGTGCCTAACAGATTATGTCAACATATATGGAGCAAGCTGACATTAGAAAATACGTTCCAGTATGCTAATAACGCCTCTTTATAACGAAGGCCAAACGGGTGCCCTAGCTTTTCGGGCACCCGTTTTGACGGGGCCATTTTTCTCCGAATGATTGTGAATCCTTACTTATGTTAGATCAATGATCTTTATACATATTTATATAAATACAATGTGAATTTGTACGTGTTCCGTTCAAACGGCTGATCAGGTCATGGGTACTTTACCAAATACTTTCAATATCATTGTAGTAAATTTCGAATCAATTGGACATAAGGAACTTAGTCAGATCCCCTCATCAACTACAAGAGCTGTCATCTTCAAACGGCTAAACAGATTTTCATGAAACATGGCTAAGAACTCTCCGGATAAAATTATCTATGACACAAAAAACTAAACGAAAATCGGTTTATCCGCTTGGGAGCTACAATACCGCAGAAAGATACACAGACACGTCAAACCTATAACTACTACTACTACTACTACTACAACAGCCTATTTACGTCCCACTGCTGGGCACAGGCCTCACGAGAGGGTTTGGGCTATAGTCCCCACGCGGGCCCAGTGCGGATTGGGGACTTCACACACATCTTTGAATTACTTCGCAGGTGCGTGCAGGTTTCCTCACGATGTTTTCCTTCACCGAAAAGCTCAGTGGTAAATTCAAATTGAATTTCGCACATAAGTAAACTTAGAGGTGCGAGCCGGAATCGAAACCTATAACACCCCTCTCTTTTTGTATCGGGGGTTAAAAAGGCATTCTTTTCCCAACAGTGGGACTAAACAGGTTGCTGTATACATACTTGGGTTCAGTTTCCGGCGGCGGCGACTCCGCCGGAGCCTCTTCCGTTTTCAGCAGCGGCTTCTCCTCCTCGTCGTCCGACTGCTTGTCTTTCTTGCGGCGTTTCTTCTTAGACGACTTGTCCGACTCCGAGCCGGGACCGCGGTACTCGTACTGGAAGAGAAGTGGAAAATTTAATAAACAAACATTTTTTTATTAATCAGGTTTAGAGCATCGGCCTTAAACCTACTTAATAATTACTTATGATTTAAAAGACCAGAAGTTACCAGCGTTTAGGCTTGATTTATCTCTGACCAGAATAATCCAGCGATTCGACCTCTGATGCAAAGGGACCGGGGTTCAAATCCGGCTCACATCTATACTAATAATAAGTGAAGAAAAGACGCGTCTGTACAGGCATCGGCACGGAACTTGAGCGGTGACGTTCGATGAGCAGAAGTCAAAAATAAGGTCTCATCGGCAGAGGGCGCGGGACGCAGGGGGCGCTTTTGGGCACACGTTTATTGGCCCTTCAGTCGTAAACATGCGCAGAAATCCCCTCTACTTTTGCTCACCGCTCAAGTTACGCACCGCGAGCTGTAAGTTGAATGTTAAAAGAAACGATCAAGTCGAGGGGACTACATGTTTTATTTGTGTTTAGTACCTCTATCGTTAGGTACTAAACACAAATAAAAAAATTACAATATGTATGTGTGTGTGTATGTATGTCCGGATTTAACTCGAAAACTACTGGTCAGATAGCAATAAAATTTGGTATGGGAGTAGTTTATAAAACTGGTCAACACATAGGCTACTTTTTATCCCGCAGGAACGCGATAGCCGAATTCCACGCGGACGAACTATGAATAAATTTGTGTAAAATTCAATTTAAATATACCACTGCGCTTTCAGGGAAAGAAAACATCGTGTTTTGCTAACTTCTAGTATTTATAGTCACCTTGTACAGCGGCCAGAACGAAGCGAAGAAGCCGACATCTTCTGTCAAGTTTGGTAACAGCCACAGGTGGTGCCGTGACAGTGTTACCATCCATACAAGGCAAAACACCACCACTCGTAGTATTGCTAGCGCTATTATAAGGACGAGGAAGGCTGCCGCCGCCACGGATAGGTAGTATACGCCTTTCCTGGAATTAAGAGATAAGTACTGTAAATCCTGATTTTGGACTGCATAATAAAATATGCATGCCGAGGGTCGGAGGTTCGATTCCGGCTCGCACCTCTAAGTTTACTTATGTGCGAAATTCAAGTTGAATTTACCATGAGCTTTTCGGTGAAGAAAAACATCGTGAGGAAACCTGCACGCATCTGCGAAGTAATTTAAAGATGTGTGTGAAGTCCCCAATCCGCACTGGGCCCGCGTGGGGACTATAGCCCAAACCCTCTCATGATGAGGGGAGGCCTGTGCCCAGCAGTGGGACGCAAATAGGCTGTAGTAGTAGTAATAAAATACGGCAATAGATGTTTATTGCTTCACTTTTCACAAGAGAATGAAGACGATTTTACAATTCTGCCGCCTTAAATATAATGACGACCCTGCAGTGTTGCCATAATGTAAAAATGAATTCGCCCTAGAATAACGATGATACTTGAAATACAATTTTGTGACTAGCAACACTGCAAGATACAGTATTAAAATACCTAAATTTAAGACAAACAATGTCTCACCTTACAATAAAATTGTCTCACCTGACAGTAGCGGGCCATAGCGGGAACATGCAGACGCCTATAGTTCCGAACACGACGAGCGCGCCGCAGACCCAGTAATACCACGGCATAGGGTCGTAAATCCACACGTAAGCGTCGGGCGTGTCCAAAAACACCTGCTCCATGTGCATCTCGAGGCGAATCTTGCGTTTCTTCTTCTCCTTGTCTTTGTTATTGTCTTTGCCTTCTTTTGAGTCCTGGAAAGAAAAAAAAATAGTTTTAGGGCCCATAACCTGTTAGTAAGTTTGTTTCATAAGGTAAAAAATCTACTTTTTACATGATAAAGTCACAGCAGGAAAAATAGTACTCATAAAAAGCTTATTAAACATCTGCATGGATTCAAATGTCAAGAAAACGTGCAAAAAAAATCGGAAATGCTGGCACTAAAAACGACGACGAACGAGTATGAGACTATGTTTTTTTACTGAAGAAACGTACACACATTTATAGCACGACACAACTAAGAAGGCACGCGGCGAAGCACTTAAGCCGCCGACACAGAATCCAGTATTCCTTAATCCACGCGCCTTCTAAGTTGTGTAAACCTATACAGACGTACAGATTCCATAGAAAACGGACCTTACTACTTTTTTAAATTAAGTTTAAGATGTAGATCTCACCTTTCCTTCGCAAGCACTGCCTTGCCCCTTGTCTCCCTCCTTCTCATCTCCACTCTTACTCGTCTTCTCGACATCTTTCTTCTTGGATTTGCCTTTTAACTCCTGTTCACTCACTGGCACCTGAAAAATATTGCAATACGATTTAGTTTAACGAAGAGTATGCGGAGAAATTGTAATTACATTGACTAATAGTATAAAATGTTAATGAAGCCGTGGTAGCCTAGTGTTTGGCAACCTACCGCCTCTCATGTCGAGGGTCGGGGGTTCGAATCCGGCTCGCACCTCTGAAATTAATTATGAGCAGTGGGCCCGCGTGGAGACTATAGCCTAAACCCTTTCGTGATGAGAGGAGGCCTGTGCCCAGCAGTGGGCCGTAAATAGGCTGTTGTGGTGGTGGTGGTGGGGTTTATTTGCCACTTTGGACATCCGTTCTCTAATGGGGCCTTTTTTAAGCATCTTAGAACATATAACAGTTTTTCCAAGGAACTCCTCTCATTTTTATCCCTAAACAAAGGGACAGAATAACAACAGATCACTGTTAGCAAAACGACTTTTTGTCAACAATTCTATACATTCCTGGGACGTCATTTGTATAACAAAGTGTATAGCAAACTAGAACTCCAGAACAAAAATGCATTCGAATCCAAAATTATTATTACGAAGTATTTATTGTCCCTGAGCTATGATGAAACGGAATACCTCCTTCATCCACTTAGATAATTTTAGCCCACTTATAAAAGTATTATCTTACGCATACTTCCTCCACAGGCATACGAAATTAACACCCATCCGCGTACACACCACACACACACACACACACACACACACACACACACACACACACACACACACACACACACACACACAATAATCACACACAATCACGCTCACGCACGCACTGATTTTAGTAGTAGAGTTTTTAATTTTTTATTATATGATTTATTTTAATATTGTTACAAGATCCACATTATACATAACTTAAGAAGTACGAGCTCGTATGTCACTGAAATTTAAATGCGTCTTTTGGAAGTTGCCAGTGCTTAAAGCTCAGGATATCTCCTATTTTAAGCACGGGCCTTACACGTTTTTGCGTTTGCGTTTTCACTGTAACTTTAACAATAATTTCATTGTAAACTTGAATGTAAGAAAAAAAAGATTGACCCCGTTCCCTTACCAGTGTTGACATGAAACTGGTTACATAAGATACTTCATACGCTATGGAAGACTAGGAAATCCAAGCCCTCGATTTCGTGTAAAAAATGTATGTATGCTAACTAAATGAAAATTTTCATACTAATTCATAAAAAAAGTGAATTGTTAGTGGTAGGACCTGGTGCTAGGTCCGTCCATGGTGGTACCACCGTCTTTCCCCGCTAACCTGCCGCCCAATAGCAGTGCTCGCACTGTTGTGTTCCGGTAGGGGTTAAGGCAACCGGTGAAATTTCTGGCACAGAGGCATTCCATCTTAGGCCTCAAGATTCGAGATCTTATGGTTTCTTAATGGGGGTTCATAGGATTTCGGTGTCCATGGGCCGCAGTGACCACTTACCGTCAGGTGTGCGCTCGTTTGCCTATACCATTGGTATCATCATAATCATCATTTCAGCCGATAGACGTCCACTGCTGGACATAGGCCTCCCCCAAGGCGCGCCACTCAGACCGGTCCTGTGCCACTCGCATCCACCGCGTTCCCGCGACCTTTACGAGGTCGTCACTCCATCTTGGTGGCATCAATGGGTCTCCACCATTGGTATAAAAATATTAAACCGCTCGAGGCGAGGCGGTGCGGGTCGGGTACCGGATGGCTCTAGTGACATGTGACCTTACCTTTTTGGCTCTGTGGAAGAGTTTGTGGACCAGCATGAGGTGCAGGTAATCGGTGACCTCGAGCCGAGTCGTGAAAATAGGGTTCTTCCCGGTTGCCCATTTGGACGTCAGGAGGGCGTCCACTGCTTTCACACCTGAAGTGAGGAAAAAACGCTTTTTAAGATCGAAACTCAGGCATTTATTTAGCAAACTAGCCGTTGTCCGCAACTTCGTGCCGCGTAGACTTAGAATTTGCATACCCATAATGATGATACTATACATATACATAGATAGTTATAGAAGTATTGAAAAAACTGGTTTGACCCGTAGAAAACCAGTTCCCGTGTAAAGATCGCGATAAAAGTATCCTAGGTTAATCCCAGAGTCTCAAACTGTCTCCATACGAAATTTCATCCAAATCGGTCCAGTCGTTTCAACGTGAAGGAAGGAAAAACTAACGCAGTTACACATTTAAAATTTTTGTATGTATTAGTTTGGATTCTCTGTGTATATCCAAGCTTTTTTTTACAAGGCAGTTATGAATCTATCAAGAGTGTGGACAGGAACTATAGGTATAATGCTGTGAGGAAGCCATGTAAGTAAACTGAACAGCTGGTTAGTCTCCGCTGCACTGGGCGAGCAGCCTCGCGAGGCAAATTCTCGATGAGTCAGACAGGACGTGCCTCGCCCGAGGCAAACGTATGCGAGGAAGAAGAAAGATCGTGTAATGACTTTGATAATAATGAGCTTCACAATGATCCATTTTATTTATGCAGTCCGGTTGAACAATAATAACGGCCGTTTCAGAGCTGTTTTCATAGAGGCGTGTGTTTTTAAACATCGAGCGGTCGCGTCGATAAGGCGCATCCAATGGATTATAGCGGAACGACTTGCCTTTTGATTTAGCTCACGAGATTGTATCAACTTCAGTTTTTTTTTTATTAGTTAGGTACTATACCTAGAGGTATACTATTACTACTACAGCCTATTTGCATCCCACTGCTGGGCACAGGCCTCCTATAGTCCCCACGCGCGGTTGGGCTATAGTCCCCACGCGGGCCCAGTGCGGATTGGGGACTTCACACACATCTTTGAATTGCTTCGCAGATGCGTGCAGGTTTCCTCACGATGTTTTCCTTCACCGAAAAGCTCAGTGGTAAATTCAAATAGTTCGCACATAAGTAAACTTAGAGGTGCGAGCCGGAATCGAACCCCTGACCCTCTGCATGAGAGGCGGTAGGTCGAACCACTAGGCCACGAGGTAATACTATAGCACGACACAACTTAGAAGGCGCGGAGCGAAACACTTAAGCCGTTGATGCAGAGTCTATTATTGCTTAATCCGCGCGCCTTCTAAGTTGTGTGTTTGCTTGACCAACATATTATCTGATAGAAACCAAAATGTGGTCCACGGTTGTATTATACGTAGGTACCTGACCAGAAAATACCTATGTATGTTTTTAATAATGTATGACTTAGTTAGATGAGTATTTTTGTTTAAAATAAATCGACATTTTACAGGGTCAAAATGTTAATTGTTTATTGAATACGTATTTATACATGGAGCGTTGCAAATGCTTTGTTGGCGTTAATTTGACCCAGTTTTTCCGGATGTGGAAAATTCTAACAATAACTATGATGTGATGTGTAATCTTTTGCTACTTCATACACAGATGAAATTTAAGAGGGTTTCTTTCATCATCATCATCATCATCATTTCAGCCGAAAGACGTCCTCTGTTGGACATAGGCCTCCCCCAAGGCTCGCCACTCAGACCGGTCCTGTGCTGCTTGCTTCCACCGGTTTCCCGCGACGTTCACGAGGTCGTCGCTCCATCTTGTTGGAGGCCTACCGACAGCCCGTCTCCCGGTTCGCGGACGCCACTCGAGAACTTTCCGGCCCCATCGGCCATCAGCCCTGCGAGCAATGTGCCCCGCCCACTGCCACTTAAGGTTCGCAATTCTTCGGGCTATGTCGGTGACCCCAGTTCTACTGCGGATATCCTCATTTCTGATTCTATCACGCAGAGAAACCCCGATAGCCCTTTCCATTGCCCTCTGAGTGACTTTGAGCCTTCTTATGAGACCCATCGTAAGCGCCCACGTCTCGGAACTATGGTCAAGAGGGTCAAGAGGGTTTCTTGAAATAAAATATTCTCATGTGACAGACTGATAATTCTGCATATCGACATTGCATTCGTTACGCCAAGCTTTATTTCTGCGACACTATCCGAGTGGAATTCCGTTTTACCGGGATAACAAGTAGATTTCCCGGGACTCGCACTACCATTATCCCAAATTTCATCTACCTCCAACGGTTTAAGAGTGAAAAGGTAAAAGACACAGAGTTACTTTCGCATTTCTACCTCCAACGGTTTAAGCGTGAAAAGGTAAAAGACACACAGAGTTACTTTCGCATTTATAACTGACTAGTAAGCTTCTACCCGCGACTTCGTTTCTACCTGCGGTTTTCCGGGATAAAAGTAGCCTATTATGTTGACCAGTGTTATAAACTACCCCCATACCAAATTTTTTGTAAACCGTCAAGTAGCTTTCGAGTTAAATCCGGACATACAAATCTACATACATACAGAACATTTTTCTAAAAATCGTTATTTTGTGTTCAGTATCGTTTATATAGTCCCCTCGATTTCATAGTTTCTTTTAATTTTCAAGTTTCAGACGCGACTTCTACAGAGTTATTATTGGTATAGAAGATAATTATTAATGACATTAAGTTCGCCTTTTGTATTAGTTGAAATAAATAAATATAATACATGTTAGTAAGGATTAAAACGGATTCCTAATCACGCTCCTAAACTTATAGTAAGATAGTGAAAGGCGCTTGCTTCTATGACCAAAATAAACGGTAAAACGCAACTCTTTTTGGCTCCCCAAATATGTGGAGGATGCGAACGACTCTCGTACATGCATTTTCTATTTTAGGCATACCGAAGGTGACCAGTTCGAATGAATCGAGTAATAATTCACAGTCGTGAAGCGTTTGTAGACAAGTAATATACATGTTTATGAGTGCTTTGCGAAGGAACTACGCAATTTAATGTATTACTAATAATAGGTATGTAGAAATCACGTGAACGTACCTATGCATGTGTTGATAATCGAGAACGGTTGTAAATCCGGACACGAATTGCCACAAAATTAGGTATGGGGGTCAACATAGAGGCTATATTTTAGCCCGTGAAAACGCATAGATCAATCGGGAACGATCTTGAAGAATTCCACGCGAGAGAAGCTAGTTTTCTGTTTTTTTTTTTTTTGTAAGGTTTCTACTTGCGATCGGTCTCAGGGACCATGAGCAGTTTTTTTGAAGGGTCTTTTGGCGATGTTAGGCGTTCCCTTCCAGCGATGGGTTGCCTATATGTTCAATTTTATGGAATTATGTTGTCCCATATGTGCTTCCTTTTCAGTCGTCTTTCTTGAAGTGGTTTGCTTAGGTTTGAAGCTAGTTGGTTATGGTGTTTATCAATCCTTTGTCTGTACAGCTTTATGTAACGATCAACTTCTCCTCAACTCCTTTACAGTTGGAATTTGCAAGTATTGGTGGACTTCTGACATCTTGGTGAACCATGGTGCTCCAGAAATCTCTTTAAATACGCTATTCTGAAATCTCTGTAAGATCTCTATGTTAGAATGTTTTGCGGAACCCCACAGTTGTATTCCGTAGGTCCATACTGGTTTCAGAGCAGTTTTGTAAACAAGGAGTTTGTTGTTTACTGATAGTCTAGACTGTCGACCAAGCAACCATTGCAGCGATCTGTACTTATAGTTCAGTTCATCTCGCTTTTTTTTGATGTGAGTTTTCCATGTTTGTTTCTTATCTAGGTGGAATCCTAAGTATTTGACAACATCACTCTTTGGTAGTTTTCTGAATTAACCAATGACTTTTTAGTTTGCTCGTTGGCTCACTTTGCGTAAGGCAACGCGGCCAAACGTATACTGAGGATGCGCTGTTGACAGTATCTTATAATAAAGCTGAAAGTTTGTGTGTTTGGATGTTTGTTGCTCAATCACGCTAAAACGGCTCAACCAATTTGCATGAAATTTGGCAAACAGATAAGTAGTTTGTAACCTGGAATAATCTATAGGCTACCTATTATCCCGGAAAAATCCCAGAAACTCATTAGAGAAGCCCCGGAAGAAGACTGCGTATAAATCCCGGTAATCCCACAAATCCCAAGAAAAGGTTTTAAAAGTATCCTGAAAAAAGTTTGGAAATATAGTGTTGAATTCCCTGCAGACGAAGTCGCGGGTAGAAGCTCGTAAGCTATATAATGTTGATGATGATCGACTCAATGACATCGATGAGGTAAGACGTGTACAATTCTGTACGAAATAAGAATTGAAATCTTGACACGTAGTGGTCCTCTCCTAGGTCTCCTCGCATCAATGGGATTTTAATACAATTCACCAGCTCCACGCTCCATCTTGTTGAAGGTCTAAGCAGACGCCATTCGAGAACTTGGCCCCATCGGCCATCACGGCTCGGCCACGACTTAGCGCGATAGCGGCAGCGGCAGGCGTTTTACCATAGAGAAATGATACAAGAACAGTGGCAGAGCCCATACTGTAGTGCGTGCTCCGAAACCCGGGTTAACACTAGATCGACATCTAACGTTCAGTGGCTGGACCCCGATTACCCGACCGTTTAGCAGTTGCTCCGCTATACTTGAAGCTAGATGGCGAGCCGAACGCAAAGTGTATTTCTAAACAATTTACAACTAATATTATATTATAACTAGAACTCTTTTTTTAAATCCTCTTATTACACAAGAGACTTCGGGGTGTAATTTGTAAACTGTTAAGCAATAAAATATGCTTTGCGTTCGGTTCGCCATCTAGCTTCAAGTAGCGGTAGCAACTTCTACATGGTCGAGTGATCGGGGTTCAGCCACTGGACGCTAGATGTCGATCTTGTATTAACCCGGGTTTCGGAGCACGCACTACATATGGGCTCTGCCACTCCTCTTGTATCATTTCTCTATGGTTTTACTGACTTATTGCGCGACGGGTGCTAACCGATGCGCGGCGGGCGTCACGATCGCGTAACGTGTCGCCGCTGCCGCTATCAGATAGGTATGACAGGTTAGATACTATAGTTACCTGTGAAGTATTCGACGTGATGGTTCAGGAACTTGGTTTTCTTTGTGGGGACGTTTGCCTTCAGCCACTTGGCGACTGCGTACTCTTCACGGGAAGGCTTCTCCGACTCTGGCGGTTCACCGAATTCCTGTACACAATACTTTGGGATTAGAAAAATAAAAAACACGAGAATATTGCGTAAAAAATACCAAGTTAAAGTTCATAGTTCTCTTAAGAAGAGGTTAGAGTGAATAAACAGATTTAGTGGATAAATATTTGCCATCGGGAAATCTCGGACAAGACCTGAAATCTCAATCAATTACCGAATTTAATGGCTGACATTTATTCACTACATCTCTGTAGAAGGTTTGCTAAAATACGTGACTATACATGGTGGGTCAGAAAATATGGCAAATAATGAACCTACAGTATCGGCTATCGATTCTAAGTATATTGTATAGGTCTTTGATTTTTTTTGAGTTGGTAAAAAAAAATATTTTGTATAGGATTCAGGCGTCGCCCACACAACCAATCCCATATACAATATTTTTTTTACTAACTCAAAAAAAATTAAAGACCTATACAATATACTTAGAATCGATAGCCGATACGGTGGGTTAATTATTTGCCATATGTTCTGACCCACCGTGTATAATTATATTGTGCAAATCAAGAGATGGTTTACAAAACGATACGTCATATCGTAATGAGAATTATATTGGAAAGAAGATTAAGTTAAGTATAATAATAAAGTACGGCTTATAGTGCCAAAAAAAAAAAACAGAAAAGGGATAGTTATTAGTCCGTTTGATGCATTTGCGTTAATAATAATTACATAGGTAAAATAGGATATAATAAATATTTGAATAAATTTTGGTACGAAAAATGCTACGTTCTAAAACCATGTAAGATGTAAGTATCTATTTTAGTGCTGTCGAAATAGTGTCTTATTATTAGGGTTCCGAACCTCAAGAGGTAAAAACGGAACCCTGATAGGATCACTCGTGTGTCTGTCCGTCCGTCTGTCACAGTCGATTTTTTTCTATACAGATAAACATTAATTATCTGCACTATTCAAGGTTATGGTAGTAAGTATTATCTATTAAGTATTCCCAGTGTCCCCGTTTGAATGATTAGTTTTAATATAATTTAACATATCTACAGATAAAACTCTAGGGTCAGAAGTTCAAATTCATTATTTTATTTGCTAGTACACATTTAATAACGATATGTTTTCTATACGAATTAGTTTCATGTCATCCACAAACACAGGAACGTTTTTATTATTAATAACTTAGCTTCTGCTCGCTAATGGAGCGTTAAACTATAAAAAAATAATACACGAAAACCTTCCTCTTCAATCACTATATTTATTAAAAACCGCATCACAATCCGTTGCGTAGTTTTAAAGATCTAAGCATACATAGGGACAAACAGACAGCGAAGCGACTTTGTTTTATACTATGTAGTAATTTACTTAATCAAAATTATCTAGGTCTATTTTTTATCATTTCCTATTTAATGGTACCTAAATACGCAACTAACTAATTGTACTACTACTACAGCCTATTTACGGCCCACAGCTGGGCACAGGCCTCCTCTCATCACGAGAGGGTTGGGCTAGAGTCCCCCACGCGGGCCCAGTGCGGATTGGGGGCTTCACACACATCTTTGAATTACTTCGCAGATGCGTGCAGGTTTCCTCGCGATGTTTTCCTTCACCGAAAAGCTCAGTGGTAAATTCAAATTGAATTTCGCACATAAATAATTTTAGAGGTGCGAGCCGGATTTGAACCCGATACCCTCTGCATGAGAGGCGGTAGGTAAAACCACTAGGCCATCACGGACTCCTATTTGTGTCCTAAACAAATCAAACTATGATACAGAATGAATAATTCTTTTTTGTCAAGAGCTGACTATAATTACGTAGGCCATTATAATTTAAAAGTAAAAGTAATTCCAATAACCGCTATGCCAAGACAAAGACTAACACTTTCATCGATCTACGAAAAAAAACCAGAATCTTCTACAAAAAACTAAACAGCATTATACGCTGTCCAAAACCAAATAGAACCGGCAACGAATCAATGTACCCTGTAACGGTACCTCAATAGGGTCTAATTTTAAATGCTACCCGTCAGACCTCTTGTCGCTGAGAATCCAATCGAATTACAATGGTAGAGCGAAGTAGATACGGTATATTTTGGAGCGTGGTGTCATTGGTATACTTACCCAGTTGCGCTTGCGACGTTAGGCAAACAGGCTAACAGAATGCTAAGGTCGGTCACGGTTACGGCCGTGACGGGCGATCATTGCCAGGGACAGATTCGCAATATATGTATGTATGTAGATATGTATCGGTATGCTAAAAAGTATAAGTACAATTTATGCAATGGCAAGATGGGAAAGAACCGGGAGGGACACGCTAGATGAAGATGACCTACAAGACCTAACGATAGGGAAGATAATAGGATTCTGCAAGGCTACAGGAAGGTTCAACGGGGCAACGGCGCTGGGAGCGGATAACCCGTAAACCCAGGGGAGACCGGGAAAATGGGTGAAATGGTTCCGAATTGAGGACCGATCATCCGACTGAAACCAGGCAGGCCTTCTATAAATAATATTAAGTACAATTTACAATAAAGCATTGAGAAAACAAATGTTAATAATAAATGTATGTCGTTCGTGTATTTTTTTTTTCATTACACAAACGACGCAGTTAGTTACAGTGATTTCTTTTCATAAGGCATACACCATTTATAACACACACACATACGCGCGCCCGTACACACACACACACACACACTGTAAGTTTTCTTAAAATAATAAAATAAAATACTGACCACTACGGTCAGAAATTAAAAACGTAAATTAAAAAAAAAAAAAATTAAGGTATTTATTAATATTTAACAGTTTAACGGATTTAAAAAAGAAATGTTAGAATATGACTTTATTTTACGTTGTTTCCAGTTGTAGATAACCTTGATAAACGTTTTTATTGAATCTGCATTATGATCCAAATACAAGTATCCAAGTTGTATTGTACACGTATGTAGTCTTAATATTGAAACAGGTGGAACGCTATCACTGTAGGTATGAAGTGTGTGTTTAATTAGGTGATATAGACATTACATTCTCTAACGTATATTTGTCACCTGAGCAGCAGTACCTATATGATCATGGGCGTACCAAAGGGCCGGGATCACGGTCTTCCCATACAAAATGCCCCGAAAATATTTATATGCCTCCCTCCCCTGGATCTGAAGCTAAACATGCGCTTGCCCCCCTCCCCCCCCCCCCGTGAGATTGTGGGTACTCCCCATGCCTATATATGCTATGAATCATTCCCGAGAACCAAGCCGTTCCAGAGATTGGGGACTAATGGGGACACCATGAACAGGCCTTATATTTCGAAAAGTTTAAGGGTACTATTTTTTTAACCCAGATATTCCGTAGGTACTATTTGGGTGCTATTTATTTGCATAATCAGAATCTGGATATCGTTACGGTGTAAGCTAACTTGACGGTCACATTCGGTGACTGACATAATGTCATCTACATACAACCAGCACGCTCGAGTCGCTCGAGGCACACGTCACGGAGACTGGTTCAGATAATGTCTGTCTGTGCTTCGACACTGTTGATACGGGCTCAAAGTTGTATCCTACTTACTATATACATATTATACCGTAATCTGTGATCCTACTGTCTATTATACGATGGATTATGCGACGGAGTTCCGGAATCATGTGCAATGCAATGCAACTAAACAGATACTGAGAATTACTGCCCAAATTCTAAACTTGCCGAATTAACGCTCAGTTTCTATGGTTTCTAAGGACCGATGCGATCATTGATCTATTATAATATAAGTAAGGATTCACAATCAGCCGGAGAAAAATGGCCCGTGAAAACGGGTGCCCGAACAACTCAGGCGTTTGGCGCTCAGTAAATTTGACACTTATGGTTAGGTTTACTTTTGTATAAAATATTTATCTTGACACATATTATAAAGAGGCGTTATTAGCATATTGAAACGTATTTTCTAATGTCAGTTTGCCCCATATATTTTGACATATTCTGTTAGGCACTGTTCGTCCATATGTTATTATAGGTCCATGGATGCGATGCGTAATTGCGTTTATTTATTTGTCGAATATGATAACGAAATAATATGAGAACTGCATCCGAACCACACAGGGGCTATATCGAAGTCTTAAATAGTGATCTCCCGGTGCATGTATGCTTACATGCCCGTGGGCATGTTAACTTAGGAATAGCGATCCAAATTCTGTCTGTCTGTACTGGCTCTGAATAAACGACTAAGTAGTTTCTTTGTTAATCTTCAACATACGATCAATCATCTTCAATTTCTAAAGGGTTTTTATAATAAAACTGTTTTGAAAGAAGATATTTTTTGTTAGAGCTTTATTATAAAGGGAAGAGTGGGCTAGTCATTTTTAAATAAAGTGAGCTCTATAAAATTCTTATAAAAAGAGATTTTTTTGTTAGATATCGTCATTATAACGAGAGGCTATCGTAACCATCCATGTCAGGGGTCGCAACCGGGAAGCAAAGGGATTTCATAGGGATTCTAAATTCTATATGGAATGAATGTCAAAACGTCTAGCGTTGAAACTGAACTTTAAGTAGCCAGATTTTAAGTTCAATTTGAGTGCGTGACGTTTTGATGGTCTCTACAGAATCCATATGAAAATCTCTTTGCTATCCGAAGCCCCCTGTGTTTTTCGGATAACAATAAAAGGGAAGTTAACTGAAACATAATATTTCAAAACAGAACAATGTCAAATCGAATCCTTTTGTAAAGAACGCGAACGTACGAAATAAATAAAAAAAGACAAGACATACCGTACTTCTGTATAAGAAAACGATTTCACATTTACATTTACAATAAACATCTTTGAAAAGATGAAACACCATAAGCTTATTCAGAAATTTCACAACAAAATAACTCACATCATCAAAATATTGCTTGCCCATCCCAATACTTTCACACAACCACTCACTACAATTCTCAATGCGGGACTGGCGTAAGAGAAAGTAGGGCAAACTGTGCCGACGCCATGGTATGCCGTTCTATGGTATTCTTAGGCTGTTACGCCGTTTTGACCCGCGGCACCGCGGAACTGATCTGATCCAACTGAACACGACGTGCGAACTGCTCGCGATTTTACTTGCAAAATCTTCATGAGAACAACTTTATAGCGCTTAGAAATTCTTTGATTAAGCAGTTTGTACTTTTTCTAATTTTTAAGCAGTTAAAATTATGTTGTATTCAAACTAAGAAGTTGACGTGACATATAGTTCGCAAAAGGGTACGCAAGACCCAACTTAGAAGGCGCGCGGATTAAGCAATAATAGCCGCCTTCGCGCGCCTTCTAAGTTGTGTCGTGCTATATACACGGTGGGTCAGAAAATATGGCAAATAATTAACCTATCAGCTATCGATTCTAAGTATATTGTATAGGTCTTTAATTTTTTTCGAGTTAGTAAAAAAAAATATTGTATATGGGATTGGTTGTGTGAGCGACGCATGAATCCTATACAAAATATTTTTTTTTACCAACTCGAAAAAAATTAAAGACCTATACAATATACTTAGAATCGATAGCCGATACTGTGGGTTAATTATTTGCCATATTTTCTGACCCACCATCACCATCTCAATAGACAAGAAATCTGCATAATTTGGCCTCTAGGAGCGCTGCAATCGCTTGGCCCAAACCATCTGTCAATTACATAGAGAAATCTTTGTTGTTATTGGTTTTACTTAAATTATTAAAAAATGCCGCGCTGTGCAATGAGAACGGACGACACGTATTTCCGAAAGACTTGGTATGTATCTGGGGCAGGTATAATTGCATTGGGATGTCTTCATTTTCATCACAAATAACTGAACGAAAATTAAAATTGTGGTCAATCTTTAACAATTTTAAACAAATCTACTTTAAATTTTCAACAAAAAAACCCGTGAAAATTTGACAGCTGCAGTGTTTGGGTTTTGGTTTGGGTCAAGCGTTTGCAGCGCCATCTAAGTCGAGCTTTGCGTATTCTTGTCCATTGACTCTATCGAGATGTTATTACAGATTATACGAGGGGCGTTCAAAATATTCTCGGTATTGGAATGAAAACAAACAAGTATGAACAGTTTGATATTTTTTATTTTTCAATATACTCCCCCCCTATGTTAATACACTTAAAAGATCGATCAATTTTTTTTTTTAATCCCTCATAAAAATATTTTTTATCCTTGGTATAAAAGTGCTCCTCTACTGCCGCCTTCAACGCCTCATCGTCAAAAAATCGATTTCCACGCAGATCCTTTTTGAGATTGGGGAACAAAAAGAAGTCGCTGGGGGCTAAGTCCGGACTATACGGTGGATGAGTTATAGTTCCGAACCCACATTCAGCAATAGCTGCCTTGGCAATATGAGCAGTATGGACAGGGGCGTTGTCATGCAGAAGCAGAATACCTTTAGACAACTTTCCTCGCCTTTTTTCTTTTATTGCGTCCCTTAATTGATGTAGAATATTCGCGTAGTACTGTCCCGTGATATTTACACCTTTTTCTTTATAATCGATCAACAATACTCCTTCACAATCCCAAAATATTGTTGCCATGACCTTGCCAGCGGAAGGGACGACCTTGAACTTCTTGGGATGAGCTGAACCCTTAATGTGCCACTGCATGGACTCCTGTTTACTCTCTGGGTCATAATGATGAACCCAGGTTTCATCTCCAGTAACTATCTTTTGCAGCACCTCATCAGGATTTTCACCACACAGGTCAATAAAATCGGAACAGCAAGCTGCACGCACATCTTTTTGAAGTCGAGTCAGCATTCGCGGAACCCATCTTGCACTGACCTTTGACATATTAAGATGGTCATGGATAATGTCATGTACGGTACCAATAGAAAGATTGGTTACTTGAGCTATTGATTTTATCTTCACTCGACCATCTTCCAATACAAGGTTTTCCACCTGATCAATATTTTCTTGTGAAGTAGCTACTACAGGCCGGCCAGGTCTAGGGTCATCTTCAATACTCTCCCTGCCACGTTTGAATTCGCTTGACCACTTTTGAATTGTAGATAAAGAAGGAGCAGACTCACGGTAAACACAATCCATTTCCTCTTTTATGGTTTTTTGGTTTTTACTCTGTTTCGTCAAGAATTTTATTACGGAACGATGTTCTAATTTCGTTAACATTGTTAATTCACTCATTGTGTTCGTGTTTGTTCAGAAATTGCAGAAAAACAAAAGAACATCTCGGTTTGAATTATACTTTTTTTTAATGTCAAAGAATGAACCTTACCAGCCAGTAACAAAACAAATTCAAAAAGAGGTTATAAGATATCAATACCGAGAATATTTTGAACGCCCCTCGTAAGGTTTCATGTCTAGGAAAACTAGATAGTTTTTCAGCATCAGTAAACCCCTATAATGCCATTTTTCTCCAAATCGTTAGAACCATTTTTGAGGTATAAATTTACAAGGTGAGCTCGTTTAAAGCATAAGATTCCTATGGTTTAAAGTATAAAGTCTTTAAGTGTTGTCGCGCATTCTTAACATTAACATCCAATGGATGGCATCAGCTCTACATGTGGAAATAACATCAATAACAGAACTGTACATGTTAAGGCCTATGTCCAGCAGTGGATGTCTTTCGGCTGAAATGATGATGATGATGACAAGTTAAGGTACAAATATGTACATAAAAAAAAATGATGTAAGTAAGAAACAAGGAAGCCGAAAAATCTGTAATACACGGCATGTACAGTTGAATGCATTATTACTCGTATGTATGAATAAATTTTTGTCTGTCATATCAAATTCTTAGGAACGAATTAGAAAGACAATGAAAGCGAGAACAAACGCAAACTTGGAACACAAACCAAATTGTTTTTCGAAATGTAAAGCTTAAACTAGTTATATGCAGTGTTTTAACCAAAAACCAAGCAGTGCCAACCCATGTGGGTTATGAAAACAAAACTCAACTTGGTGCTTGTTACCATGGTCTAAGAAAACAAGGTCTGCCGATCCGGGTGCCGTGTCACCCGTACGTCAAAGTCAAGTTGCCACTTTATTGCAATAGAACAAAAATGGAGGAAATATTTAATTATTTTCGCATGAAAATTGTCATTTACGTGTCTAAGCACACAAAATGGGACAAGTTAAAAACAAATGAACGTAATAATTTAAGGAAACACTACATGATACATGGGGGGTCGGGGATTATTTTCATACACCACTTGCAACACACAGCAGTGCGAATGACGTTAGGGTGACACCCACACTACAATACAATACCGGACTGTCATACCTGGTGAAGTATATTATTGTATCATGCTTGTTACCTCCTATTGTGTCAGTAAAATGTAGGAAAATCAAGTGGTAGAGCAGGTATTACTTGTGGTCTACCAGAGACACAATCTTCTGGGCAAGGGCATATACTGTATTTGGAAAGATTAATTTAGTAGTAGTCACCAAGAAGGTATAGGTTTTATTAACCCTCTGTATACTATGTCCTGGATGCATGGACATGCTTTTTGGACAAAAGGTTAAGTTGTACAATTTGTCCATCTTACCCTTTTTACTTTACAGGTAAAATAGAATGAAAACTAAAAAAATCATGTTACTGCAGTAGTGTTTTTAAATTGGAAATATATTTGACCAAATTATTGTTTATTTTAACATGAATATTTTGTTTCATCACAGAAGCAGAATTAGTGCATTCAGAAAAAAATGGTGATCAAAGCACACATGAAAACAAATCTAACCTTTTTTCGCTGAAATAAACAAACAAAAAAAATGTTAATATTGTCATGCAAAATTAAACTGATGTAATTTTGTTCAAAGTCGTGAATAAACTTGGGTTTTACTGAAATGTGCACTTTGTAAGAAAATGACGTTTGTAGCATATTGAACTGTGCAGTGTATGCAGATACATTAATCATTGCATAAGCAAAATAACGTAATTAAATGCTATTTTTTTTATTTGAATCAGTAAAACTGGAGCAACCTCATCCAAATGCAAAATTTCTGAATAACATAAAATTTAACTAGAGGAGTCAGAGTACATAAATTCAAAATACGTCACAAGTTTCAGGCTGACGTGCATGTGTAAAATATGCGACGCAAAAGCCCAAATTAAGCGCTGTATTACGCGTCGATGTCAGGGCAATAAGAAGTATCCCCTGGTACCGGGAAAATACCACACGTACGTACACAAAATCGTAAGCAATTAACACGCATTACTTATTTAAAACAATAAGCTACTCTACATATTAATCTTACCTCTTTACGTTTCTTAGCTTTTCTCTTGTCTGCCATTATAAACTATTACCACCAACGTAGCAAAATTTGCTGAATATGTTTCTTATTCTTATTTCAGTTTTCTTTCTTTTGCACCGACTGAAGGAATTATGAATGACGATTGTTTGTTTGACAGATACGTGTAGTCTGTGTTTGACAGATCGGCGAAACGACGACGGCACGGTTGGCACGGCAAAGCAACGGCAACTTCACGGCAACGATGAGGAAGGCCACAGAACAGAAATACGATGAATGTTAGAGACTGCGCCCACGGGTGACTTTTATCACGGTGACAAAAAAGTTTCTACTACTATTACTACTACTATTGCCTATTTGCATCCCACTGCTGGACACAGGGGTCTGGGCTATAGTCCCCACACGGGCCCCGTGCAGATTGGCGACTTCACACACATCTTTGAATTACTTCGCAGATGCGTGCAGGTTTCCTCACAAGTTTTCGTTCACCGAAAAGCTCAGTGGTAAATTCAAATTGAATTTCACACATAAGTAAAAGGAGCGGGAATCGTACCCCCGACCCTCTGCATGACAGGCGGTAGGCCGAACCACTAGGCCACCACGACTTTAAAAAAAGTTTCTGTCACTTTAAAAGTCACGTCTCCATAGCGAACAGAAGAAAAATTCACGCGTGACAAAAGTCACCCGTGGGCGCATCTCCATACATCTCCTTGTACTTGACCAAGTGACGAAACTGTCGCCGGCGACAAAAGTCACTCGTGGGCGCACTCTCTTATACTGACTACCAACACAAGGAAGACGAACATTTTTAGTCCCTTGGTATTCTCTCTGGACTTCCTAAAAGAACTCACTAGATGGCGTATTGAGCTATTACTTGTTATTTAAGGTAATTTCCGACTCAACATTACTGCATTTTATGTTATTCTCGCAATATTTAATTACTGGAATATTCTAAATTGGTTATTTTCAAGATATTAATGTGTAGTTTGTTTTTTTTAACTTGACAAAACTATACATTTGGACAGCTTTTAGGACGGAATGGCTCTGTAGCGCCATCTGAAGGAAGAACAAATCAGGGCAACGGTAATTTTGATCAAGAATTGAGTTTTTGAAGAAATTGTTGATTTCTTCGAAGCCTTCGATGGCCAAATTCTAAAATTTTTCATTTAGGACGCGTTACTCGTTCGTGTTGGCTATCCTGACAATCTATCCCTATGCAAAGTTAGATTCTCATGAGAGGTCGGCGGCATTTTATGAGGTCGCGTCGTCCTTCCTTATAGTAGTCTGTGCGTCGCGTCGCCGCCCGCCACTTTTCTGACGACTAGTAGCGTTTTCTATACCGCACGGCATAAGTTTGTTAGGAGATCCAAGTTCCATTGATAAGCCAATTTCTATGTGTTTACGTCCCAGTTATGGCTGGAATTAAGTCCTTAGCAGTTAGGGGCATCCGTAGCTTCGGCCCAGATAAGAACGACGAGCAATCCATCTCATTCCATACACCTTTGACGCTTATATTGGGTCAAAATGGTTGTGGCAAAACTACAATCATTGAGTGTTTACGCTATGCTATCACTGGTCAGATGCCTCCAGGAAGCCGGGACGAGTGTTTTGTGCACGATGCCAAAGTAAATAAGTCTACGGAAGTTCTAGGAGAGGTTAAACTACAGGTAAGGGTTATGCCGGGCTTGTAAATAAGAAGCCGCTGATTATCTGTCAAAATTGTTAGGTATACCATACCATAGCTTCGTAACTTACCTGATACCTGCATGTTTTGTACTTTAGATTCAAGAGTAATCTTGTTGATGTCTAATAAAGAATTACGTGGTATGTGAATTATCAAACAGTAAATAGCCTAAGCCTACAGTTAACCTTGGTATATGATATAATATCCATAGGTTGACGCAGTTTTGGGAAATTGAGAAGGATCCGCAACAACGTTTTGAATATGGAATCTTATGGCGAATTTTTTGGTCTAATGTGTAATTTGTTAGCTTTGGGTCCTTTTCCATAAATTACATTCATGTACAGATGTTGTTTCAGAAGCTTATAAGTAATAAATAAATATATTTCTTGGAATGTTGCACACAAATTGATCAAGCACCGAACTAGGCAAGAGGCTAAACTAATTATACAATGATATAAGTACTAATAGAGATATATATTCATATACGGGGTCAAGCAAAACATTGGGATGATAGTTTACTCACTAGCTATCAATTTTTTTGGTTTTTATAAATTAAAATAAAAACCTTAACACAGAATCGATAGCTGATTCTGTGTGTAAAATATTGTCATGTTTTGCTTGACTTTATAGAAATAGGTGCTATATGTGACTTGAGTATAAACATAAACATTACTGCTCATAATGAGTTTGAAAAATGAAAATACCCTTTATTATTGACGATAAAACTAATTATCAATAAGTTATTTGCAGAAGCTTTCCAAATAAAATAAATAATAAATAAAAAAGCCTTTTATTTCTGGCTGACATGCTAAAATACATTGTTATAATTAATCCTCTTTAGCTCCAGAACCCTCCTCGGTAAAGGCCTCAATTTACTTGTATGAACACCTTCAACTTATCTTGAAGCTCTTTAAACCAATTTTTTTCTTGTTCAGATCCTGGCACCAAGTGATGAGCAGCTGGAGGTGTCCCGATCCATGCGGGTGACGGCTCTGCCGGACCGGAAGGTCAAGTTCCAGACCCTGAGCTCCCATCTGAAGCTGATCAGCGAGAACGGGGACTCCAGGGATGTCACCCTCAACATGGATAACAGACTGAATGAGACCCTTGGTATGTAGATGATTTTTTTAAATAATGTTAACACTATGATAAATAATGTGTAGTTGACATTACAGTTTGATATAAGTGTCATTTATTTTTTTAACTAATATGAAAGGGAGGTTGCTCAATGGCCGTCGTCCAAGATGGTTGACGTTTGTTGAGCTTCTCCATTTTTACTTGATTTATCTTTTATACCATACATTTATCATTATTACCGTACAATGTTTGGCCAGTAGGCCAATTACTTGACACTGGCGAAATTGTCTTGCACATAGACAGAATCTGAATAGCCTCATTTCTGACGTTATTTGTGGTATTTGTGGTCTTGAATTTGCCATCTTCTGGTTGTCAGTTTGCCAGTCGGCAAAGGTCTCCTCCAGCCTCTTCCATTTTTGTGTGGCTAGTTCCACATCACTCCTGCAGTTAGTCTGATGGCATCATCCCATCGTCGGTAAAGTCTGCCCCTTGTTCTGTAACCTTCTCTTGGGTACCATTTTGTTATATTTTGACTCCATTTTTCTCCATTTTAACATAGACAGAAGTCATTATTTAAAGACAAGAAGAACTATCATGAAAGATAAATTTATTATAATATTTTATTTTAAAACTCCTATTTTAAAGGAGAAAAATAGTGAACTGAAAAACCTTTTTTTTCTAAATACTTGCATTTTTCACAACAAGTGAAGTTTCCTATTGTTTTCGCTTTCGTCCAATAACTTTCTAATATTGTAAGTAAATTGAGAATTGATTCAAACTAGATTTTTTATTATAAAATTTCATAAAAAATCACAAAACATTTTTATTTCAAAAAGTAACTATTTTATTTTTGATTTGTTTCAGGTGTATCGAACGCCATCTTGAATTCCGTTATCTTCTGCCACCAAGAAGACTCTACCTGGCCTCTGGATGATGGTCAGAAAGTGAAAGAGAGGTTCGATGAGATATTTGACTCAGAGAAGTACAGTGAGTGCTTTGAGCACTTGAAGAAACTGAGGAAGGAGTACAGCCAAGACATCCACTCTCTCGGTAAGTGACTATTCTCTTCTTCGTCAGCGCTTTTACGCCCACAGTAGGGCATACTCCTCTCCAGATTTTCCATGTATAACTCCTAGATATAGACTATATATAGCTACTCATATATTGATACTGTAGATACTGCATGAAAGATGAGGAAGAAGGACATAATTTAAGCTTAACATTGTTTCCTTTCACTGAAAATGGTTGATCATTCTTAGCAGCAGCAAAATGTCTGCAGAATTTGAAGAATCCATGAATTAATTATAATAAGTCAACCAACAAATAAATGTGATCAGGTATAATGAAAACTAAATAATGTGTGGTGTGTGGGTGTTACACTATACCAAAGTTGAAAATACCTTGAACATACTACTAGGTTTCTTGTGGTAAATGTTATACTTATGGAAAACCTAACTGCTGTAACAAGTCTAAACTTATCTTTGAGCATATTCCTATGTCATGATTTTTACCAATGCATATTCGTTCTAGAGCAAGAAGTAGACTACCTATTTGTGAAGAAAGAAGAATTGGAGAAAAAGAAACTCGATGTTGAGAACACAGAGACGTTGATCACCGAAGTCAATAGTAAAGTTGAGGAGCTGACTAAAGAATTGGAGGGAGTCTCTTCTAAACTTGAGTCTATCCGGACTATAGAGAAGAGTATTGTGGGCTTGGAGAATAAAAGAGACAAGATTAAAGTGAAGTAAGTTTCTTGAAATATTACAATACAATATACTTTATTGAACACCACACATTCAAGGAACAGTACAAATATTAAAATATTATTCAAATCTTCTCCTTTGATTTAGCTTATAAATGCAGATCTTGATAGACTGTCACCACACTTATTTCTGGCAAAGTAATAAGTAAAATAGGATTACTCTTTTTGTGTCTAGAAAAGCGACTTTAATAAAAGTGACAGAAAAACACTACAAACAATTAACTGCACTATGTTGTAATATAAAGCACATTCATTGCATTTCTTGTTATAGATTAGAGAATTTCCAAACTCAAGAGCTGGATATGAGAAAAACAATCAAAACTATATTCGAGGGAACCATAGAAGAACTGAACGAGAGTATAAGTAAGTAATAATTCCCTAAATCCCAAGTGCAAGATGTGGGAATAAAAGCAATAAACATCCGCTCAGCTACTTGTAATAATGATTGTTACTACAAATGTCAGCCAAGAAACATACAATTTGTAAATGGATCAGTCAAGTGTCTTCGCTAAGGTTTTCCAGACGGGCCCTGCGCGTGACCTTCACAGATTGTAGCGTAACTTGTTGATTTCCGACGTTTGATTTTATTATTACTTAGACGATTGGTCCAGTTGGTAGAGACCCTGCCTTCTTTACCGATGGTCGCGGGTTCGAGTCCCGCTCGGGGCGAACTTTGTGTGATGAGCACGAATATTTGTACTCGAGTCATGGATGTTTAGTATTTATATATGTATTTCTCTATATAAGTATTTATATCGTTGTCCAGCACCCATAATACAAGCGTCGCTTAGTTTGGGGCGAGCTCAATATGTGTGAAATGTCCCAAGATATTATCATTGTTACTAACAAATCGTCCATTTCCAGAAACCCACGATCAAACAGTTAAAGACAAACAGAAGGAGCTAATAGAGATATACGAAAGGAAATCCGCCTTCGACAAGGAAAGGGAGAAAATCGAGAACGAGATGACATACAACAAGGTGAAGTTGAACGAATTCAACTTCCTCGAGAACCAGAATAACGAGAGAATCGAGAGAAGGAACAAAGTCATCGAAGAGGCAATTGTTTTAGCTGGTAATCTATCTTCTATCTATACTATAACTAGCTTTTTCCCGCGACTTCGTACGCGCCTAAACATTAAATTGTAAAAATCCCACTTTTTTTTGTTCCCGTGGGAATTTCGGGAAATTCTTTCATAGTGCTCCCCTACGCTCCCCAAGGAACCTGCATGCCAAATTTCAGCTCTCTACGACCAGTAGTTTCGGCTCTGCGTTGATATGTCAGTCAGTCAGTTTCTTCTTTTATATATTTAGATAAAGGAGTATAGATCTTCTACTATCTAAAGTCCCGCGCCTTCACATTTTAAAACGCTTCAATGTATTTAAAAACAGTAACACATGTGTGCGTGCTGAGACAGCCATCAACTGTGCGTTGAGAGTGTTGGTGGTGCTTTTTAATAAATAAATAAAAAATTGAAGCGTTTTGAAATCTGAAGGCGCGGGACTTTAGATAGTAGAAGATCTCTAATTTTCTGTATCTTTTGTACTGTCTGTTTGTTAGGTTTAATCTCCGGAACTACTGAACCAATTGGAGTGCAGTTTTCAAAGGTAGATAAAGCATCGGATATTGGAAAGAAAAGTTATCGCAATTTTTATATTCCACGCGAACGAAGTCGCAGGGCACCACTAGACTAGTGGCACTAGTACACAATAATTTAACGCATACACTCATGATTTTAACAAATAAATTTAAAACCAAATCGAAAGGACGAAGCCTTTAGAATATGCAAGCGTAGGGTTGTCTATCTTTTTCCTGACGCAACTACTGCTGGCATATATAAACAGGAGTATTATTTTCTTTCAACACAGAGATGGAGACAACCCCGATAACAACTGAAGAGGAGGCGGACAAGGCCTTCAAGGCTCTGCAGCAGAAAGTCAAGGAACTGAACAAGGATCTGACGACGACGCAGTCGCAGGCCGACGACGAAGCGAACAGGCTCCAGTCTCATGTCAACACTTGCCGGGATGCCTTGGTAAGGGAATGGGGTCAATCGAATGTATCTTGTTGTTATTCTGTCCCTAAACAAAAATGAGAGAAACTGTTAGAACAGTTTCTAAGATGCTTAAAAAATGTCCCATTAGGGAAGGGATGCCCACAACAGCCTATTTACGGCCCACTGCACCAGCCGCCCAGGACAGGTTTGGGCTATAATCCCCACGCGGGCACAGTGCGGATTGGGGACTTCACACACATCCTTGAATTACTTCGCAGATGCGTGCAGGTTTCCTTACGATGTTTTCCTTCACCGAAAAGCTCAGTGGTGAAAGGTGTTCTAGAAGAAAAATGAACGGCTTTTCATAAAGTAGCCATTTTAATGACAAGGAAACAGGAGTTGTTTATCTTCTAATTTACAATCTTCTTGGAAAAATAAAAATGTAGTTTATGGTCATGTTTATTTATATTGCAAATAACCATAATTATTCGTCCACAGTCCCGTCACAACGAAAAGATATCCAACAAAGAGTTGGACATCGAGTCAGCTAAGAAGCAGATTCTCAAGAAGGAGAACGAAATAAACGATGCAAATGTTTCTCGCTCGCGCTTCGAGGAGATCGACAGCAAACTTAAGGCTGCTGAGGCGTAAGCAAACAATATACAAGTATAGGCATACTCACGGATGTTAAGCGGTGGCCATCGATGCGCAGAAGTCTAAAATAAGGTCTTATTGGCCCTTCCGTCGTAAACTTGCGCAAAAATCGCCTCTACTTTCGCTCACCGCTCAAGATCCCTGCCGGGGCCTATAGTTTGTGTATATTCAATTAGTTTCATAGACTAGAGATCCTCCAGACGCCACATCAGTGAAGTTGTGCGTTTAAAGAATGCTGCCAAAAATAACGGGGTGAGGGGTACATGGCAGGCGGCGTGACAAGGATAGATGTAGGTTCATGCTGCGGGAATGACCGTGATAACACGTTTTAGACATCAAGTGCGGTTGACATTACTATATGCGATTAACACTACTTCCAAGCGCACGCCTAAGCGTAGTCTTCATCATACAATGGGGGCTATCGCGTGTGAATTTGCCACTAGAGGCGCTAGTATCCCGTGAGGTCCAATAACATTCACTTTTCACCGGTTTAGGCGGGATTCGTGACATCCATATTAATCCATATTATAATATTATAAATGCGAAAGTAACTCTGTCTGTCTGTCCGTCTGTCTGTCTGTCTGTCTGTCTGTCTGTTACCTCTTCACGCTTCAACCGCTGGACCGATTGAGATGAAATTTGGCATGGAGATAGTTGGGGTCCCGGGAAAGGACATAGGCTACTTTTTATCCCGGAAAAGTGCATAGTTCCCGCGGGAACGCGATAAACGAATTCAACGCGGGCGAAGTCGCGGGCAGAAGCTAGTAAATAATAATTTCTTTAATAAACTGTTGAAAAGTGATCTCCTTCGTGAAATTATCGCAAATGGATTATTTAGCGATGAATGTGAACACTTTGAAAGTGATTTTCTTTTCTGAACAAAACGGAACTGCACAACATTGCGGCGTAGCTACTCGATATGATGATAGTTGTTTATAATTAATAAACTTAATGAGATTCAAGATTTAAAACTTTGTTTCGGCGCCGATCTTATAAAGTCGCCTTTGACGGCTATGCCTCTGGACCTTAGTCAACTGGTGACCAAAGAAACGATTGGTAGGTTTCCAACAATATGGAGTGAAGGTCGCAGCAATCCGATGGATATGAGAGGGCGAACCTTTACACCTATATTTTCAGTTTGTTCACATGTTATTTATTACATCTATTACAGTGAATACCAAGCAACAGTAGACGAATTAAACACAGAAGAGCTACAGAAGGAAATGAACGAAGATGAGAAGTTAATGGAGCAACACGAGCACGACTTAGAGGAGCTCAATCAAAAGGTAAGTAGGAAATGTACGTTTAAGCTTGTGGTAGGACTTGGTGCAAGGTCCGTCCGGATAGGTACCACCGTCTTACCCGTTAACCTGCCGCCAAACTGTCGTACTGTTGTGTTCCGGTAAAAGAGTCGGTGAATTGGCTATCATAGAGGAAATCAATGTAGTTCTCGGGTTGGCAATGCTTTCGATATCTTATGATTTCATTATGACCATAAGTAAGCTTCAATGACCACCTACCATCAGGTGAGCTCGTTTGCCAGCCAATGCCTTATAGAAAAGAATACATAAGAACATAAAATAGTCGCGGGTTTCCATTAGATGTCGGTGGCGCAGGACTGATGTGCGGCGAGTTTTGGGGCGGTCAGCGCCTTATTATTTCTTGATGGTCGCATTTTACAAATCGGTCCGCTATTCGGTACCATTTTATCCATTCTGCCAATCTCCCTTAAGGATTACAGGTGATCTGTTCCCTCCACCGTCGCCCCTTTGCAATGAGCGCCACCGTATTCCTACTCACTAGTTGGCGCTACTATCTATAAGGTGTTGCTGTCAATGTCAAAGTCTGTCATTTCATGCAATAGTGTCACTGTGATATTTGACGTTTCGGTGACCTCAGTGTTGCCAATTAAGCGTGTAATATGGCACATAATGTTCTAAATTGACAACATCGCACCTCGTAGGCGGCGAATTCAGTCGCGCTGACGCTATTTTTTAGGGTTCCGAAGTCCACAAGGAACCCTTATAGTTTCGCCATGTCCGTCCGTCCGTCTGTCCGCACTATTGCTCGGAGAAGCTTAGTTTTAGAAAGCTGTAATTTGGCATGAATATGCATATTAGTTACGCTGACAAAGTGGTACAATAAAATTTTGAATTATATTTTTTTATAGGGTACCTCCCCTACTCGTAAAGTAGGGATGTATTTTTTTTTCTTGCGTACCCCATGGTGCGGCATATCGTTGAATAGGTCTTAAAAAAATATTGTGGGTTTGTTAAAACCATTTTTTGATTAAGTGATGCGTTTGTGAATTATTAAGTTAGGGTCACGTGTCCCCCCCCCCCCCCCCTGCCAGCTAAACGGTGGTATTTGGATGGCTGAAAAAAGTCACGGTTGTGGCATATATAACGTAATTGAAAGGAAAACTATCACAGCTAAGTAGGCTGTACAAACTTACGAGTAATAGTCGACCAACTTATGATGATGATTTTTCTCGAGCGGCAGGGGAGTCGGGCGGGCACGTCATACCTACCACAGGCTAGCTAGATGCTAATAAGTCTTAGAAAGGTACTGTGGGCGTCCTCAACTTCGGAACCCTATACTTTGCGCGTGGCCCGACACGCACTTGGCCGGTTTTTTTATTCATCATAGCATCATCTAACTACAAAACTTAAATCCACAGATAGCAAAACTCCAAAAGCAAACGGCCAAAATAGCCGAGCGCGATACAATAGAGCGATCGCTCAAGGAGAAGCAAGAACAGCTTTCCTCTCTCCTAACCAAACACAGTACCACCATAGCGGAGCTACTGGGTTCAGTTCCCGACCAGGACTTCGCTGCGGCCATCAACAAAGTGGAGAGCGAGTTGAGGGGAGAGGTTAAGAGCGTGAAACAGAAGTTGAAGGAGAAACAGAAAGAGGTAAAGGCTATCTATTATTAACTTCGCTGTATTTTTAGGTTTCTATGGTGCGTCAATGTTTGTAGGTATAAGTAAATACACTCAACAGCAATGAAAACGGGTCACTTTGTATAGGATTTTTCATACAAAGTGACCCGTTTTCGTTGCTGTTGGGTGTACAATGTGACATGGATATGTTAAGGAAGCTTGATTAAAAAACTTGGCACTAACAAATGAAAAAGGGTTGTGCCTTATATTGTATCAGATAAGAAACTTATTTTTTGGGTCACTGTCGAACTACGGAGAGAGTTAATTTCTTGTGATGCAATTTTTTGTTTGATTTTCCTGAACAAAATAAATTATAAATTTTGTTGTATATATTGGGTGGACCCAAATACCATCGTTGTTTTGTTTGGGGCTAGATAGATTTGTGCAAAATGAAAAATAAATACATTGAACACTTTATTTTCTTAAGCCCGACCATCCATCCATAGGAAGTATCCTAAGTTAGAGTCCTACATCCCTAAATACATTTACACAGTCCTAAATCTAGTGCCCCACATGACCTAGTGTAGCCAGTGTAATCGGTCCTGTAATACTAGGTACTTCGTTTTCAGTTGACAAGTCGCGAGGCAGAACGCAAAATGGTGGCCGAAATGCTGGCGGACAAGAGAAACGACATCGTGAAAGCCGATGCCAAGATCAAGAAGGCTTGCGGCATCCAGACTTACGACGAAGTGCTGTCAGAGATAACCAACCTTGTGGAAGGCCTACAGGTTTGATTTTTAACCCATATTTGAATATTATTGATTGCATTCATGTAGAGATCTTCTACTATCTAAAGTCCCGCGCCTTCACATTTCAAAACGCTTCAATGTATTTAAAAAGCACCACCGACACTCTCAACACATGTGTGCGTGCTGAGACAGCCATCAACCATGCGTTGAGAGTGTTGGTGGTGCTTTTTAAATAATAATAAAAAAATTGAAGCGTTTTGAAACGTGAAGGCGCGGGACTTTGGATACTAGAAGATCTCTAGTCATATAGGTTAAAAATGTTAAAGGTGAATGAAGCTATGGGGTGCCGTTCACTATGTATACAAACTTTTAGCATAATTTCATATTAATACTATTAAAACTCATAATAAACATGTTGCATAAGAATAAAATGAATAATTTTGTTTGCCATAATAATTAAATAAAATAATGCTGTGTGGTGCCGGCCTAGAGTTATTCATAGTACCGGCTTCTGCTCGCGACTTCGCCCGTGTGGTACTTGGTTATCGCGTTCCCGCAGGAACTAGGCGTTTTCCCGGGATAAAACTAGCCTAAGTCCTTCCCGGGGACTCCATCGATCTCCATACCAAATTTCATCTTAATCGATCCAGCGGTTTAAGCGTGAAGAGGCAACAGAGAGAGAGTTACTTTCGCATTTATCAGTACGGATAAAATATAAAGAAAGGGACTTCTTACTTGTTACAATAGTTAAGGATGTGTCCTTCAAATTTATCCTATACTTCATGTGTTCAACAAGACTAGTATAGCACGACAACTTAGAAGGCGCGCGGCGAAGCACTTAAGCCGTCGACGCAGAGTCTACTACTACTACTACTACTGCTACAGCTTATTTGCGTCCCACTGCTGGGCACAGGCCTCCTCTCGTCACGAGAGGGCTTGGGCTATAGTCCCCACGCGGGCCCAGTGCGGATTGGGAACTTCACACACATCTTTGAATTACTTCGCAGATGCGTGCAGGTTTCCTCACGATGTTTTCCTTCACCGAAAAGCTCAGTGGTAAATTCAAATTGAATTTCGCACATAAGTAAACTTAGAGGTGCGAGCCGGAATCGAACCGCCGACCCTCTGCATGAGAGGCGGTAGGTCGAACCACTCGGCCACCACGGCTTCACCCAGTGGCGTGCACTCCATACAGACAAAAAGACACTGTCTACCCTACCCCAACGTTATCTAATTTGCTTGATTATGATACCTAATAGCTTCATTTACATATAAAATATAAGTGCATTACGCATTAACTTAAATTCTTAAATCACAAAACAGCTCCATCTATCGGGTCATCATCGTATCCTTTGTACTGTTCTGTACTCGATAATTACATCCGAAGACAGTCGCAATTTCAATACTAGCGCTGCTACGCACGTTCAACGAAAAAGACGGACACTATTCTGTCTTCCGTCCGAAAACGTTCATGCGTGCGTCATCATATTGGCAGTGTGCACGACGACAGCGCCAACTAGCGGGAGGCGTATGAACCAAACGCACGCTTCCCGGCGGAGTTTAGACATGTCTTTTCGAAGTAATCGCAGCGCATGCCGTGGCAGAAATTGGAACAAACGGAAAGTCGGGAAGGAGTCAGGAAGTTTTCCATGCAATTTTCTGCTATGCATTTTGTATGTATGGTTGTTTAATATTATTTGTCGTTTTTCTATTTATCTGTTTTGATTATTAAATTATATTTCGGCTGAAATGATGTTCTTTGGTTTGTTCTTGTGCTTTGAAAAGTTTGATAGTCGTAACCAGGTTTTTTTTTACAATGAATATTTTGAAAAAAAAACTGCGATAATTATTTAGTGGGTCTGTGCTGTGCATGTACCTATGAACCATTGAAAATGGTACTATTTTAAAACTTTCTTTTAGCAAGGTTTAATCGAATAAGGCCGGCAAGATAATCGATATACGAATTACTAATACTATTCTTGGCCCCCGGGGTGCACTGATTATTCTGCTTCCATTGTTTAGATACATGGATATTTGGATTGATATAAATATACGCCATTATTAATCGAAAAGACGAGAAAATATGCTGAATAGGTATCTATTTGGGAAGTCTAATATTATTTTATATTTTGTTGTCTACCCTGTCTAAAAGCTCTGTGCACGCCACTGGCTTCACCAAGTTGAGTAAACCTGGTATTATTTGTTAACAGGAGAAGCAGGCTGTACTGCAAGCATCGACAGTAGTTGTCGACAAATACAAGAGCCAGTTGAAAGACAGTGGCTGCTGCCCGCTCTGCAATCGCGGGTTCAATTCCGACGACGAGGTAAATAACGATTATAGGTCGTCAACTTCGTGCCCGACCGTCCCGGGGGTGCGACAGACGCGGGGGGCGTGGCGACAGCGGGGACGGCGAGGGTTGCGGGGAGACTACACACGCGCATAGCACGAAAGGTCGTCGACAAAAAACAGCGAAAAAAGATACGAATGACCGACTCGCGTGCCTAAATCTAGACGTATATGGCTCTATGGTAGAATAAGAAAGAGGGACTCATGATATTTGACGGTTCTTTTCTGTCAAATCGAACTTAGTCAAACGATAGAATGAAAGGTCTGGGGAGAGTTAGATGTCATTTATGATGAGTCCCCTACACCACCGTTCCGTTGTGCAGAGTTTCTCGGGCGTGCGCGAGTAGTCGATGGACTAAGGAAAAAAAAGTTGTCGTCATCCATATTGTGGAGGTGCGGGACTTCCTATAGTAGATTATCTCTATCTATGTATGTATAGTTTGTCAACTTCGTGCCCGACCCTCCCTGGGGGTAAGGACGGTCGGGCGGCAGGGGAGCACCTGAAATTGATGACGTCATACACCACAGCTAACCAAAGCGCACGCCCGAGAAACTCTGCACAACGGAACGGTGGTGTAGGGGACTCATCATAAATGACATCTAACTCTCCCCAGACCTTTCATTCTATCGTTTGACTAAGTTCCAAAAAAATACGTGTCCAATACTTTTCAGTAATCTTCCTGATGAGGAAGATTACTGAAAAGTATTGGACACGTATTTTTTCTTTTTTCACGTAATCAAACTTATACGGAGATATATTGAATTGAAATGTCGCGTGACGTCACGGTTAGGTACGATTTATACCTAACGGTGACGTAGTTAGCCCCCACTCTCCAACTTTAATGCGTTTTAACTTAGTCATTCTTTGTTAATTTGATAAAACAAAAAAATACGTGTCTAATATTTTTTTATTACCTGACTGTTATTCACCCTGTCGTCATCCCTATTCAAAACACTGCAAATTATTTAAAAAGCACCACCAACACTCAACGCATGTGTGCGTGCTGAGACAACCGTCAACTACATGTTGAGAGTGTTGGTGGTGCTTTTTAATAGTACATTACAGACCTAGGGTGGTGAATTCGTTAATGTCCTAGATCGCAGGTGTTTGTGACCCGAACCGAAGGTGAGGGGCATAAATATGCGATCTGGGGCTTTACGAATTACCGCCCGTGGTTTGTCAAAAGTTTTACGTCTTACCTTGGCCATAAAGTGAGATTTTCTTTCCGCGTAGCGGGCAGAAAATCACACTTTACGGCCATGGGTGACGTAAAATGTTTTTACATCACACACATGTGGAGGCGCGGGACTTCCTATAGTAGATTAACTCTACATAGACGTAAAAGACAGAAATATAATTTTTTCCTTGATTTTATTTCATTGGCCTATTTATTTCAAGGACTGATGGAAAGTTGGAAAAAATCCAGAAAGTTCTGGCGTGGCGTCCGCGAACCGGTAGACGAGCTGTCGGTAGGCCTCGCAACAAGATGGAGTCACGGTCTTGTAAAGGTCGTGGGAACGCGGTGGATGCGAGTGGCACAGGACCGGTCTGAGTGGCGCGCCTTGGGGGAGGCCTATGTCCAGCAGTGGACGTCTATCGGCTGAAATGATGATTTATTTCAAAATGAAATCTGAAATCCAGTCTAGTCTCACCATATAAATAAAATAAATAAATAAATATCTTGGGACATTTCACACATATTGACCTAGCCCCAAACTAAGCAAAGCTTGTACTATGGATGCTAGACAACGATATAAATACTTATATAGACAAATACATACATATATAAATACTAACATCCATGACTCGAGTACAAACATTCGTGTTCATCACACAAAGTTTGCCCCGAGCGGGACTCGAACCCGCGACCATCGGAACAGAAGGCAGGGTCACTACCAACTGGACCAATCCGGCCGTCAAATCTATTATAAATATATTTGTCATTTCCAGGTAGCAGATCTAGTATCGCAGCTAGGCAAGAAAGTGTTGAACGTTCCGGCTGAACTCGAGAAAGTGACCGAGGAACTCCAGAGGACTTCGGCCAAGAAAGACGAGCTGTTGGCTCTGAAATCCTTGAACGGCAAGATTGCTGGCATGAAGGAAAAGGAAAGGGAGATTGAGACGAGACTCGAGGGGCTCGATGAGGTGAGAGATAAGAAAAAACCGGCCAAGTGCGTGTCGGGCCACGCGCAAAGTATAGGGTTCCGAAGTTGACGATGCCCACAGTACCTTTCTAAGACTTATTAGCATCTAGCTAGCCTGTGGTATGAATGACGTGCCCGCCCGACGCCCCCGCCGCTCGAGAAAAATCATCATCATAAGTTGGTCGACTATTACTCGAAAGTTTGTACAGCCTACTTAGCTGTGATAGTTTTCCTTTCAACTACGTTATATATGCCACAACCGTGATTTTTTTCAGCCTTCCAAATACCACCATTCAGCTGGCAGGTGGGGGGGGGGGGACACGTGACCCTAACAAAAAATAGCACTTTAAAGCTTAATATTTCACAAACTCATCACTTAATCAAAAAATGGTTTTAACAAACCCACAATATTTTTTCAAGACCTATTCAACGATATGCCGCACCATGGGGTACGCAAGAAAAAAATCAACATCCCCACTTTACGAGTAGGGGAGGTACCCCATAAAAAAAAATATTTCAACATTTTATTGTACCACTTTGTCAGCGTAACTAATATGCATATTCATGCCAAATTACAGCTTTCTAGAACTAAGCATCTCCGAGCAATAGTGCGGACAGACGGACGGACGGACGGACGGACGGACGGACGGACGGACGGACGGACGGACGGACGGACATGGCGAAACTATAAGGGTTCCTTGTGGCCTTCGGAACCCTAAAAATGAGTTAGCTCACCTTCACACCTCCGTCACCTCCGTCACCTTCTGTCACTGACACTTTTTTATGTCTACTATTTTATGAAACTGAATACATAATTAAGCCGTGGTGGCCTAGTCATTCGACCCGCCGCCTCTCATGCAGAGGTTCGTGGGTTCGATTCCGGCTCGCACCTCAAAGTTTACTTATGTGCGAAATTCAATTTGAATGTACCACTGAGCTTTTCAGTGAACCAAAACATCGTGAGGAAACCTGCACGCCTCTGCGAAGTCGTTCGAAGATGTGCGTGAAGTCCCCAATCCGCACTGGCCCCTTTGTGATGGCCCCCAAAACCCTTTCGTGATGAGAGGAGGCCTGTGCCCAGCAGTGGGACGCAAATAGGCTGTAGTAGTACTAGATATTGTATCACCTAGTTTAATATTACTTATGTTCCCAGCAAATCAAGAAGCTGCAAGAGGCGGTCAGCGAGCTGTCGACCTCTCTCAAGCAGCCGGAGCAAAGGATGCAGACCGCCAAACAAGTTTCAGTCGATATGCCTCTGTTAGACCGTGTCAAGGTTGAGGTCGCCAACGCCGCTAAAAAGGTAATTATTTACACGTCCAAATAATGCATGTTTCTTTGGCACAAGACAAAACCACCGTATAATAGAAGAAGAAGAAGAAGAAGAAATAAATTTATTTGACATACAAACGACACAGAGACACATAGGTACTGTCGTACCAGTATTCAAATTCAAATTCAATCATTTATTCAGCAAAATGGCCACATAGGGGCACTTTTACACGGCAGAAAAAGAATTTACCAGCGCTTCCTAGACCCATTGCTTGAGAAGAAGCGCCGCAACAAACTCAAGCAGAAGGCCTTTTTTCAAAATTTACATTACATGTATAAAATATACATATAGGTACGTACTAAAATTACATTGAAGGGATGTTATAGTCCCTAACTTAAACTTAAATCTAAGATCTTAGAGATGTATAGTCGCCAAGGGTCCAGAAAAAAAAATATTATGGAGATGGCCTCCATTGTCAAATAAATATAAATTCCATAGATGTCGACAGTCTCAGTAGCGACACTCGACAGTAGCGAAACAGATTAACCTAACACCACAGGGCGGACACGGCCTATAAAAGCACGATTTCGAACACGATTCGAATGAAGTGTCAATGTACGCGTGCGAGGACGTCTGTGTGCGTGCGAGGACGTCTGTACACTTGTAAATGTGTGTGTACCGCTACGCGGGCCAATGATTCACTCTCCATCTCCGGATGAAGAAATGACGGTAAGGGCGAGTTGGGCGCGAGTTGCGCGCCGGCTAGATTCAGGCGGGTGATTCCGTGGCCATTCTATATGTAGTACTATTAAATATTCTCTGCTAACACTGCTCGTGGCGAACGGGCAATCGAGGTATAGCAAAACCGCTCGGAACGTACAAAACATTGGTTATATAAGCTGAACGTTATCGATTTATTGACACAATTGTTTCCCTAGACACATTATTCAATCTCAGTCCTCGGGATGACAACGCATTCGAAATCTCTCCTTATATCCGATTGCCTATTGTGCGGAAGGCTGCGGGTTCGAATCCCGTTAATGGCAAACTTTGTGTGATCATCACGAATGTTTGTACTCGAGTCATGGAACACACACTAATTCTCTATAAAACGTATTATCAGAACGCGACCTAATAGTTTGACAAGATGGATGACAGGAGGCAGCTGTCACTGTCAAACAGGGCGACAAGAGCAGTCTTGTCTCGCGAGCGACGTCAAAGCGTTTAAATTTTTACACTTCGTTTGTTTTGTTAATCGAACTTGCTCAATCCCTTTTGTAATTGTTGAAATCGAATTATAGAGCCATCGTAATATTGGTGTTTTGTTTTCTAAACTCTCCTATTGCTAAAAGTATAATAATTTATATATAGTTTTCTAGCACCCAAGCTTTGCTTAGTTCGGGAGCAATCCCGACCTAGTTTTTTTTTTCTTAGCCTATTGGAGTGTCCCACTGCCGGGCAAAGGCACCCCCTTTTTTCCGCCAGCCGTCCCTGTTTCAGTGCCTGTGTTTGCCACTCTTTATCAAAGCGTTGAGGTTGTTCCGCCATCTCTGTATGATCCGTCTCTAGATTTTTTCATGCACTTGGAAACGAGGTTTCTGGCGACTGCCGCTCGCTACCTCGAGTCCATGGCCGCCCTGTTCTGTGTGATAATCTGTCAACAATTTATATGTATAAGTATATTGTAATAAGTGTTTTTTTTTACTGTCTTGTAAGTATTTTTACATTGTTTATACATATTATTAATGTGTAACTGTACCTTAACCTTAAACATCCATGTAAGGTTGTAACACTGTCAATGTTCGTTAGTTAATAAAATAAAATAAATCCATATTAATTAATATTAATGTGAAAGTAACTCTGCCTGTCTGTTACCTCTTCACGCTTCAACCGCTGGACCGAGTTGGTATGGAGATAGTTCGAGTCCCGGGAAAGGACATAGGCTACTTTTTATCCCGGAGTCACGCATAGTTCCCGCGGGAACGCGATAACCGAATTCCACGCGGGCGAAGTCGCGGGCAGAAGCTAGTAAATTAATAATTCTAATTTTTAGTCTGCCTCTGCGCCGGAAGCCGTCACGAGGAGTCCACTCAGAAGCCAATTTGGCCCAACGGTCCGGATGCATGCGACAGCCGCGTCCAGCCCACTCCCAGTTCAGCTTGGCAGACTTTTCACGTCTACAACTTGAGTACTTGAGCACCAAGATATTAATTATTATTGTAAATTTCCAGCTAGAAGGTCTAAACGGGCAGTGCTCGCCGCTGGAGCCGGAGCTGTCGCTGGAGGAGGCGCTGGGCCGGCAGCGCGACCTGCGCCACGACGCCAGCGCGCGGCGCGCCCGCGTGCGCGCCGAGCAGAAGACGCTCAACGCGCACGCCAGGAAGCTGCACGCCAAGACCGAGGCCAGGAACAAGCTGAGGGAGAAACTTACCAATATCGAGAAGAAGGTACA
>OZ020279.1:4017780-4325298 GCA_963971205.1 Aethes cnicana | reverse complement strand
GTTTCCTCACATGTGTGAAGTCCCCCAATCCACACTGGGCCCGCGTGGGGACTATTGCCCACTCTTGACGGACGAAACCCACAAAAACGCACTCCGTAATAAAAAAATAATGCTAGATGTACTAGTTGTCAATTCATCTCCCAATTTCGGCTTTTAAATAATGATTCATATTTAAAACTCGCTTTCATTGTAGAACAGTGTTTTTATATTCTCCTTCATCATTGGCGAGTGGTGTCTTCATTACATACATTTCATAACACTTTAGGAGAGCTACATTACTGTTAAAAAAAAAAAACTGTTTATTTCAACAAAAAAGAAATTTACATTTTATCTGAAACATATAGCTTTAATCTTTTAATTCTAAGATTTTATAAACTATGGAGTGTAGGGCATAACCCCCGTCTATTATAAAGTATATCAGTAGGAATAGAATATTTTAGTATAGGTACATGTAGTTTTAGTAGGTATTTAAGCTCACATTTTAGCACTAAGCGCTTTCTTAATTATATTTTTTACTAACTTTGGTTTCTCTAATATATTATCTATGACTTTTCTAGGGAAGCTATTAAAAATATAAGGTAGGAAGTTAAAAAAATGCCCCTATTTCTACAAAATTGCGTCGTTTCCTTAATTGCAACTAGCGCTCGCAATTACAAATTACAAATAACGTGGCGGGTGGATTAAGCAGTAATAGGCTCAGTGCCAAAGGCGTAAGGGTTTCGCCGCGCGCCATGTTAGTTGTGTCTTGCTGTAACTTGCCTGTAACGCGCTGTAACATTGTTGCCCGCATAGACGTAAATAATATAGACCCGGTCTAACGTACACGTAATATGTCCCCACTTCCACGGTGTCCAATCCAAAGTTCTGTCACCGAACGTGCGTGACAATAAGCGTTTTTAAAAAAACTTTTTTCGAAACTGTTTCTCAGTATCTAAAAACTCGTCTCGTTGTTGAAAAAATGTGACCCAGCTTTAGTGTCACGATATAAGTTTAACTTTGGATTGGACACCAATGAAGTGGGGAAACATGACATGTATCTACGTTAGGCCGGGTCCATACGAAGTATTATTTATGTCTATGGTTGCCCGAGACGCCCTTAACGGCCATCAGTTTCTTAATTAACTATGAAAATTTCCTTTTATTGGCGAGCTAAATTGCCTTTTTACGCGAATACGGAAGGAGTGTGATGAAGACCGTAGTTTATTTTTGACGTGATAACGTCTTATAAATTGACTAGCTTCTGCCCGCGACTTCGTCCGCGTGGAATTCGGATTGGCGTGCCCGCGGGAACTACGCGTTTTGCCGGGACAAAAAGTAAACTATATGTTGACCAGTGTTATAAACTATCCCCATAACAAATTTTGTTGCAATCCGTCCCGTAGCTTTCGAGTTAAATCCGGACATACATACATACATATGGTTTTTTTCTAAAAATCGTTATTTTGTGTTCAGTATCGTTTATATAAGAGATGAGAATCTAAGAAATGGTTGAGGGAGGCGATGGCTGAGATACGCGTCACGCTCGTGAACGGGTGCTGTCTGTGGGGTCCGGTCTGTTCATGCTTTGCAAGGACGTTTAAAAATAATCATTAGCTTTAAATATATTACTAAGTCAAACATTTTAAGCGAGAGACCTTAGAAATTTCATATGAATCGGTCAAGCGGTTGAAGCGTGAAGAGGTAACAGACAGACAGATAGAGTTACTTTCGCATTTATAATATTAGTGTGGATACATAGGTATTGAAAAACAAACATACAGTTGTCGCTAAAAATGGTCCCGTGCATATCGTATTTCCAATTTCCACGAAGGGACACGTTACCTTACCTTTGCCCCGTTTATTAGCTTCGCGGACGCGTGACGCATGTCAGCCGACACCGTGCTTTCTCCCCCAGCTTCATTACTTAAGATGACAGTGCTATAATACTGTTATAGGACCTTCAGGTGGGTCACCAAGACTTTTGATGAGATTTTTAGTCTTTGTCACAGAATATTTAATAGTACTACGTACATTAATGGCCACGGAATCATCCGCCTGAATCTAGCCGGCGCGCAACCCGCGCCTAACTCGCCCTTACCGTCATTTGTTTCATCCGGAGATGGAGAGTGGATTGTTGCCCCGCGTAGTGGTATACACACATTTACAAGTGTACACACGTCCCCGCACGCACACAGACGTCCTGGCACGTAAACATTGACACTTAAATCGAATTGTGCTCGAAATCGTGCTTTTATAGGCCGTGTCCGCCGTGTGTCTTTGTTTCTCACACATTGTACGTCCAAGTACGTCAAGATACAACTCTGTTGGCCTAAACTTGAAGCCGTGGTGGCCTAGTTGGTTAGACCTACCGCCTCTCATGCAGACGGTAGGGGGTTCGATTCCGGCTCGCACCTCTAAGTTTACTTATGTGCGAAATTCAATTTGAATTTACCACTGAGATTTTCGGTGAAGGAAAACATCGTGAGGAAACCTGCACGCATCTGCGAAGTCATTCAAAGATGTGTGTGAAGTCCCCAATCCGCAGTGGGCCCGCTTGGGGACTATAGCCCAAACCCTCTCGTGATGTGAGGAGGCGCCTGTGCCCAGCAGTGGGACGCAAATAGGCTGTAGTAGTAGTAGAATATGTTAGACGTTCCCACCATTCATTTATGTTAGATTTATGTTAGGCCCATGGGGCCGGAAAGTTTCGAGTGGCGTCCGCGAATCGGGAGACGAGCTGTCGGTAGGCCTCCAATGAGATGAGCCGACGTGACGATCTCGTGAAGGTGGCGGGAAGCCGATGGAAGCGAGTAGCACAGGACCGGTCTGAGTGGCGAGCATTGGGGGCGGTGTATGTCCAGCAGTGGACGTCCGTCTGTAGGCTGAAATGATGATGCCAGTAAAAACAAGGGTCTGATCGAAATATGTATTACACATAGAGATCTGCAGACAAACTGTTTATACAGTTTGCAGGGTTCTGTATAGACATAACTCTGCAAATAATGTAATCAGATGTATGATTACATTGTTGTATGTTTAATAATGCCTTGCCTTCAATTTGTGAGATATTGATCAGGCAGATGTCCGTTATCTCACTCCATAGCCCGATTTTCCAGTCCACACCTCCCATCCACATAGCCCACTCCAAGTCGCTTCCTTCCTCGGCAATAGTTTGGCAACTGGGGAGGGCTGTCCCCCAGTACAGTCTCATGTTGTATTGGGAGGACAGATCTCCACCGTTGCGGCCATCTCACATTTCTAGTAAAAGGTACCAAAAGCCTCTTCATGTTGGCTTCGGCAACATGAATGCGAATGACCGGGTCTCCATGGGCCCGTGACATGTAAATGTACCAACAAAAAACAATAAAAATAAGGAGCGTCCATATCTAGAGTGGGTAGAAAAATAATAGATATTTAGATCAGCTCCGTAAGGAATAATGAAGGTCCTAACTCAAGCGATGTGTCCTTTCTGAAAGGATAATAGAATAGAATTATACAAAGTCCGCGTCGTTACTGTGTTTGTACATTCTTGCTACTTTTTATATAATACTAGCTCCTGCCCGCGACTTCACTCGCGGAGAATTCGCTTTTTTTCCGTTTTTAGGGTTCCGAAGTCCACAAGGAACCCTTATAGTTTCGCCATGTCCGTCCGTCCGTCCGTCCGTCCGTCCGTCTGTCCGCACTATTGCTCGGAGATGCTTAGGTCTAGAGAGCTGTAATTTGGCATGAATATGCATATTAGTTACGCTGACAAAGTGGTACAATAAAATTTAGAAATATATTTTTTTATAGGGTGCCTCCCCTACTCGTAAAGTGGGGATGTATTTTTTTTTTCTTGCGTACCCCATGGTGCGGCATATCGTTGAATAGGTCTTAAAAAAATATTGTGGGTTTGTTAGAACTTATTTTTGATTAAGTGATGCGTTTGTGAAATATTAAGCTTTAAAGTGCTATTTTTTGTTAGAGTCACGTGTCCCCCCCCCCCCCTGCCAGCTAAATGGTGGTATTTGGATGGCTGAAAAAAATCACGGTTGTGGCATATATAACGTAGTTGAAAGGAAAACTATCAGAGCTAAGTAGGCTGTACAAACTTACGAGTAATAGTCGACCAACTTATAATGATGATTTTTCTCGAGCGGCAGGGGCGTCGGGCGGGCACGTCATACCACAGGCTAGCTAGATGCTAATAAGTCTTAGAATGGTACTGTGGGCATCCTCAACTTCAGAACCCTATAATTTGCGCGTGGCCCGACACGCACTTGGCCGGTTTTTTTAATACCTATGGTGTAAGCAAACGCGCGCACAGCCCACCTGATGGTAAGCGGTCATTGCGGCCCATGGACACCGAAATCCTATAATATGATCCCCCATCAAGAAATCATAAGACCTCGAATGCGTTGCCTACCCTGAGGCCTAAGATGGCATGCCTCTGTGGCAGAAATTTCACCGGCTGCCTTAACCCCCTACCGGAACACAACAGTGCGAACACTGCTATTTGGCGGCAGGTTAGTGGGGAAAGACGGTGGTACCACCCCGGACGGACCTAGCACCAGGCCCTACCACTAACAAAATATTTTATTGGTTATCGCATTCCCGCGGGAACTATGCGTTTTCTCCAGGATTATAAAGTAGCCAACCAAATTTCATCCAAATCGATCCAGCGGTTGAAGCGTGAAAGGTAACAACATACTGACAGACAGAGTTATACTTTCGCATTTACTAACGGAGTCAATAGTAAGTGACGGACTGAGTGAAAGACAGACACAGCTGTAGACCGTGTTGCAAAAGGCGCGTTAATACGCTCTAGAACCCATTGACCCGATTTTGACGAAAGAGGTGTCGTTATCTATGTATTCGTTACTTAGTATGGATTCAACGAATGTTGGGGTTGTAAAGAAAATGGTATACGCATATAGAAATAGTTTCGGAAAACGCTTTAGATCAATAAAACTGAATTTTACATTTTCATGGTCACATTTAATATCTACTTAGATACGAGTATGGCTGGATGTAAGTAACTATAAGACTTGTTTACACTTGCCGATTAATGTAGTCAACTTGTTCGACTTCGTATTCATTTTAAAATCGACCGATTATACGTCGGTAACTACACAAAGTGTCCATCGCTTCCATTAACAGAGCAAGACTCAATTTTTGTCAACTTCGACCCGAAACTTTGGTCGTTAAGACGACAAGCGCCATTTTGTGAGCCCTGATCCTTTGTCAATAATAATGTCGGACTTATCAATATCTTCATTGTTGCCAATACCGCCCTAATGGACTCGAACATGGCTGCTTCTTTGAAGCTCTCTTCGTCTTAAAATGAAGCCTTTAAAAGGGTGGATGGCAGTTTCTCTACTCGGTCTGCTAATTCGAGATCAAAAATCTACGTCAGATTAGTTGGGATTTTGTTTTTTGTATTTTTGCAAGAAAGTATAAACTATTTGCTTATTTAAAACGTAGTTTTAAAAATACAAAGAAATACTTAAATCATCATAGCGTGTGATTTTTAAAATAGAAATATTCCTATGTAAAATAAATGTATTTTAGGCCACTCGTTTCGATCTCGAATTAGCAAACTGACTATAACATAGAAATAACTCGATTTTTGCAAAAACATAAAACCCGACTGCAAACAAACTCTTGATTTCACACACATTATTTATATATTTTTGTGATCCATTCATTCAGCCCTTCATTTTGATACCCCACTCGATAGGTTATGACAAAAAAAAATTGGAAACGTTTAAAATGCTTCCAAACGTCAGCCATTTTGTTTTTTGCAACATTGATATACCCAGAGTCACTTTCACGATTAAGACAAATCTAACGACACCTCGCAAGCTTAAATCCATCCAGCCATTTAGGCTACACAGCGTGCCAAAGAAATATACATACATACACTCGAAAAACATAACCCTCCTTCTGGCGCAGTCGGGTAAAAAGATGTGAGGATAAGGTACACTTATTTACAAAGCTTTTTATGTATTCTTACTTCAATTCAGTTACACAAAATCATTAAGTATTTATGAACGATTATTCTGAGTGTTTGACACAATACCATCATCGTCATTTTGTTTTCCGGAATAAATAGTATCTATTTTATTTCTTCTCATAAACTTATTTACTTATTTCTAGTAACACTGTAAAATCTGTAAAAAGTGGCAAAAAGAATATGTTTTGTGTTCCTGATTGACATGATTGATCGCCGGCTCACGGGCGATTAATAATCAGAAGTGCAAGAATCAATCATCGGCTGGAGAAGTAAAAAAAAAACCGGCCATGAAGCGAGTTAAACTCGCGTGGAGAGGGTTCCGACCCTTGATTATTTTCAATGACGTCATTTTCAAACCGTTTCAGAGGATAAGCTCTTTTATATGATATATTTCAAATGCCATGGACTTTTTAATAATTTTCCTGTAATCTATAGGTCAATAAGTATCTTCCGTATTTTTTCCATAATTGTAGGTCCAGTGGTTTCGGAAATAAGGGGGGGGGGGGGGAATGGTAATTTTTCGCCTATTTTCTTAAATAACTCGAAAAGTTGTGACCAAAAAAGAAATACAAAAAATATATTTGAAATCCTTATAAAAAGTACTTTCATTTGATATGTCACAAGATATAGTTTGAAAAACTTCATTAATATTTTTTCAAATTTAGACCCCAAAAATAGGGTCTAAATATGCTCAAAATTCATTTATTTTCGTTACCCGTCCGTTTTTGAGTCACAAATTTACATATAAGTACTAAATTTCAACTTAATCGGTCCAGTAGTTTCGGAGAAAATCGACTGTGACAGTCGGACGGACAGACACACGAGTGATCATATAAGGGTTCCGTTTTTACCTCTTGAGGTTCGGAACCCTAAAAGGCTGTCTATTTCAAGATAAGCGCTGTACAAATGTTGTGTAAGTACGAGTAGGTAGTTGCGGATTATTGATAATGGTTTCATATCGTGTCTTCTAGATGAATGAAGTTAAGCTATTTCGGACCTACTGCTAGGTATTGTAAAGTCCGGATGCTTTTCTGACATAGGCTTCTTACTTCTCTCGCTTCTTCAAATTTCATTCCATTTCGCAAACATGCTCATCGGCTTAGAGTATCCTGTCTGTGGGGACAGGTCTGTTCATGCTTGCAAGGACGTTTAAAAATAATCATTAGCTTTAAATATTTTACTAAGTCAAACATTTTAAGCGAGAGACCTTATCATGTTCTTATTGACATGTATTAATGAACTCTTTTATACATGATGTATTTCATTATTTATTGACATTTTAAGAATGTCGACATCTATGGAATTTATATTTATTTGACAATGGAGGCCATCTCCATAACAATTTTTTTTCTGGACCCTTGGAGACTATACATCTCTAAGATCTTAGATTTAAGTTTAAGTTAGGGACTATACATCCCTTCAATGTAATTTTAGTACGTACCAATATGTATATTTTATACATGTAATGTAAAATTTGTAAATTTTGAAAAAAGGCCTTCTGCTTGAGTTTGTTGCGGCGCTTCCTCTCAAGCAATGGGTCTAGGAAGCGCTGGTAAATTCTTTTTCTGACGTGTAAAAGTGCCCCTATGTGGCCAATTTGCTGAATAAATGATTGAATTTTGATTTTTTTTGAGTACTGTTGACCTGCAGCGGCGGTATTACGTTGGGCCATGCATTTGCACTCAAGACAATATTGGTTTTCCGTTTGTTTGAATCCAAATCAATTACGCCACAATGTCGTAATTATAAGTTCACTGCTTGCGTTCAAGACAACCACTATTTTCAAAACGAAATGGAACCAATGTCCAAACGTAATTGCAATGTGATCATCACAACGAGCCCCACGGCCGAGACCTCTTTCCGTAAAAAAATTGACTGACGAAAATTTCACGTCACGCGTCACGCTTAAGCCGATCGTGCCTTTATCGCTTGTTGCGCTCGGCTCAGGCGGAACGTTACAATTGCATCATGATTTTCGTGCGCGCAGCTGGCGTTCATCGATTTATATAAGACGTTATCAGATCAAAAACACAAAGGGAACTGATATCCGTGCATTTGTGACGCGTTGTAATCTGTCTCTCTAAATCTTAAGACGCACTTACGTCGTAAATACTGACATTTTAATAATCTCTCGAGCCCGTCGTAAATCTGTTCCGGCCTCAATTCGATCTGGCACGGAATTGCCTCGAATCCACTAAACGGTTTTTTATGCCTTACACCCGGGTAATCTTATAAGACTCGGCATTGCACGAGTCCCAATGCATCTGGTAGGTATTCAATTTGTATAACCAGCGTGAGTTTTTACATACCATGCATTTAATTCTTTGGAATTCGAGAACATCACGGCGTTCTAGTGCGACCTAAGCTTCATTCAAAAAGGATTTGTGCACAATACGCACGAGTAAGCACACTTTTCACACTTGCAGTTCAAATTACAATTCATCAGTAATTTTAAGTCATAGACATAAATAATACTTCGTATGGACCCGGCCTAACGTAGATACATGTCATGTTTCCCCACTTCATTGGTGTCCAATCCAAAGTTAAACTTATATCGTGACACTAAAGCTGGGTCACATTTTTTCAACAACGATACTGAGAAACAGTTTCGAAAAAAGTTTATTTAAAAACGCTTATTGTCACGCACGCTCTGTGACAGAACTTTGGATTGGACACCGTGGAAGTGGGGACATATTACGTGTACGTTAGACCTGGTCTATATTATTTACGTCTATGTTTTAAGTACTCTACTGTTCCCAAGATGCGTTTTGCCATTGATAGGCGATATAGGACAATAAAAACAGGATCAAGTCGAGTGTTTTTACACTAAATAAGGGGGAAAAAAATGAAGTGAAAACATTAGAAAGAAAACTGAAACATATATCAAAATGATTTATGGCGTGGCCAAAAGAAAAACACAATTACGTTGTACCCCCCTGGGATTCTCTTCCTCCAAATTCGTCTTGAGACCGGAAAAACCTTATAAAATCACTGACCGCCTTATTATACCCCCTGGGGACCAATCGCTGATCTCCCACACAATCTATCACATTGTTGGCGTAAAAATAGGTTCCTGACCGAGATTGCGCTATTGCGCTTCCCAGTGGGTGGTAATTTATCAAGATTTCAGTTGCTAAAGACATGTTAATTTCTACAATGTAGCGAACATTTAAACCTAGATAAAAGTAAGAGCATGGCCATTAAAATATTACACGTTTTTTTTAATAGATAGAGTGTTTCAAGAGGAAGGTTTTCGTATATAATTTGTTATAGTTAACGCTCAATTCCCGCGGGAACGCTATAACCGAATTCCAGAAAGCAGAAGCTAGTGTAAAATAAAAGGCTCTAGTCTATAAAGGAAGTATTATCATTTACTTATGTAGTGAAACAAATTTTAGTAATCAAACGACACGAGGTCCCAGTGAATATTTACAAATAAAGATTATTGTGATGAATCCCCTAAAGTCAGACACCGGAGCAGTTTTTGTACGTGATCCAAAGTGACACAGCCCCGACGTATCACCGTCCCACGTCCACATTAATCCCATTCTAATTAACCGAATTCAATTTACCGCCCGCAAGGGAAATTCCGTGCACCCTTTTCAACCAAAAATCAACAAAACAAACTCTATGTCAAGGGGAGAAGGAAGATAAGAAGTGCTTTAAGTGTTAGACATACGGCCTGTTTAAGTAGAGACGGCCGAGTATAAAGAAGAATTGATTGTCATCAAAAGCGAACTTATTTTCCTTTATTAAGTAAGTATAGCTTTATCGGGCATTTCATATTTTAATGCGCGTGCATAATTACGGTAGTTAGATTGATTAATCAAAGTGGATTAAAAATGATGTCGAAATTACTATAGATAGACCAAAAAAGTGTCCACAGAGTTGTCCAAACCCTTTGATAAAGATTTCACCTTTGAACCTAACACATACCTACTTATATATTTATCGCATTTAATAAAACCTCTTCACCATTTAAGAATCTATACTTACTAATATTATAAATGCGAAAGTAACTCTGTCTGTATGTTACCTCTTCACGCTTCAACCGCAGGACCGCTTGAGAAGAAATTTGGTATGGAGATAGTTGGAGTCCCGGGACAGAACATAGGCTACTTTTTATCCCGGAAAAACGCATAGTTTCCGCGGGAGCGCGATAACCAAATTCCACGCGGGCGAAGTCGCGGGCAGGAGCTAGTAAACAATAATTAAACTTAGTTGTAATAGACAAAGCGCATTCTCAGGAAATTGTTACATATAGTCTACTCGTAAATATGGCGTTTGAGAACATTTACGAGTCAGTTCCCAATTTTGTTAATTCTCGCCGGCTTGACGCCATTGTGGTCACGAAACTGCTTTTGTGGGGTCATGGGACCAAATTTATGTTGCTATTGGCTAAACTGTCTCAATTATTCATCATAAATATCTAATTTATAAACTAACTGCTGCCCGCGACTTCATCCGCGTGGAACTTCGCTATCGCGTTCCCGCGGGAGCTATGCGTTTTTCCGGGACAAAAAGTAGCCTATGTCCTTTCCCGGGATTCCAACTATCTCCATGCCAAATTTCATCTCAATCGGTTCTGCGGTTGAAGCGTGAAGAGGTACAGACGGACGGATAGAGTTACTTTCGCATTTATAATATTAGTATGGATATGGATGTATGTCCTTTCCCGGGACTTCACTTATCTCTATACCACATCTAAATGTTTCCAGGAGTTTAAGCGTAAGGAGGTAATAGACAGACAGAGTAACTTTCGCATTTATAATGATAGTATGGATTTATCAGGGTTAACAACGTATTGGCGGCTCTTACTGCTATTTTGCCCTTTTTAATAAAAAAATATACTAGGGAATTGATAAATATGATGTGACTAGCTTCTGCCCGCGACTTCGCCCGCGTGGAATTCGGTTATCGCGCTCCCGTGGGAACTATGCGTTTTTCCGGGATAAAAAGTAGCCAAGTAGTAGCAAAGTGTTCTTTCCCGGGACCCCAACTATCTCCATGCCAAATTTTATCTCAAGCGGTCCAGCGGTTGAAGCGTGAAGAGGTAACAGACAGACAGACAGACAGACAGAGTTACTTTCGCATTTATAATATTAATAAAAATATGATGTGACTAGCTTCTGCCCGCGACTTCGCCCGCGTGGAATTCGGTTATCGCGCTCCCGTGGGAACTATGCGTTTTTCCGGGATAAAAAGTAGCCAAGTAGTAGCAAAGTGTTCTTTCCCGGGACCCCAACTATCTCCATGCCAAATTTTATCTCAATCGGTCCAGCGGTTGAAGCGTGAAGAGGTAACAGACAGACAGACAGACAGACAGACAGAGTTACTTTCGCATTTATAATATTAATAAAAATATGATGTGACTAGCTTCTGCCCGCGACTTCGCCCGCGTGGAATTCGGTTATCGCGCTCCCGTGGGAACTATGCGTTTTTCCGGGATAAAAAGTAGCCAAGTAGTAGCAAAGTGTTCTTTCCCGGGACCCCAACTATCTCCATGCCAAATTTTATCTCAATCGGTCCAGCGGTTGAAGCGTGAAGAGGTAACAGACAGACAGACAGAGTTACTTTCGCATTTATAATATTAATAAAAATATGATGTGACTAGCTTCTGCCCGCGACTTCGCCCGCGTGGAATTCGGTTATCGCGCTCCCGTGGGAACTATGCGTTTTTCCGGGATAAAAAGTAGCCAAGTAGTAGCAAAGTGTTCTTTCCCGGGACCCCAACTATCTCCATGCCAAATTTTATCTCAATCGGTCCAGCGGTTGAAGCGTGAAGAGGTAACAGACAGACAGACAGACAGAGTTACTTTCGCATTTATAATATTAATAATATGGATTATCATGCATAAAACATTTTTATTGATTTTTGTAAACTACTTACTACTACTACAGCCTATTTGCGTCCCACTGCTGCGCACAGGCCTCCTCTCATCACGAGAGGGTTTGGGCTATAGTCCCCACGCGCGCCCAGAGCGGATTGAGAACTTCACACACATCTTTGAATTACGTCGCAGATTCGTGCAAGTTTCCTCATGATGTTTTCCTTCACCGAAAAGCACAGTGGTTAATTCAAATTGAATTTCGCATATAAGTAAACTCAGAGGTGCGAGCTGGAATCGAACCCCCGACCCTCTGCATGAGAGGCGGTAGGCCGAACCACTAGGCCACCATAGCTTTGCAAACGGCTTTTTGGATTTTTGTAAACACTACTATTAAATATTGAAGAATAAGAAGGAATACATTTATTCACACCACATATGGCACACATAATACGAAAAAAAAGGAACAAACATGAAAAAGGAAAACGAATTGAATAGAAAAATAAAATATATGACAATTTATAGTGTGTCTGTCATTGCGGCATATTCTGTGTCGTCGGGTTGGCATTCAAAGTCTTATGATTCCTTAAGTAACAAATACATTCAAATTAAGTAGGTTGATTTTCAATAAGTTTTGGATTTTACTTATTTAGGATAATATTCTAGAACTTAGCACTGATGTTGTAGAAGGAAACACTGTGTTTAAAGTAAAATATTGTTATAGTAAATGTTTTTATTATTGTTAGGTGTAATTAATCTTAAGTGGGTATATGTAGCTTGCTGTCGGTAGGCCTCCAACAAGATGGAGCGACGACCTCGTGAAGGTCGCGGGAAACCGGTGGAAGCAAGTAGCACAGGACCGGTCTGAGTGGCGAGCCTTGGGGGAGGCCTATGTCCAGCAGTGGACGTAACGTCTTTCGGCTGAAATGATGGGTTTATGTATATTTATCGTAAGTTCCAAATAGTTAATTTGCTGGCGTTCGTGATGTCACCGGCTATAGGTTTAAGTCTGCTGAGTGAAATCCTTTTTTGGCACAATTCGGCACAATTGTATGACCGTACCTATTTTTATCTTTTCTTATTGTATTTGTTGTTGTGTCGAATTTATGTGTCAAATAAATGTTTTTCTTCTTCTTCTTTCTTCTTTAAGTTACGTCTATTGGCCACAGTGACCACGTACCATCAGGTGATCTGTGTGTTCGTTTGTCAAAATGGAAAGCTGTCTACGATCTGTTTTAGCACATGTAATAAGTTATTTAAGTTTAATAAGCACATCCACCAGCATCAAGTGCATCCATAGCGGTATTACTCACAACCCGAGCGAATGCTTTATTAAATTCTACTTAATTAAAATTGAGCTCTGCCGGAGCTAGTTCAAGCATCGTTTATTTGTACCTCAGATTATAGAAAAAAAATATATGTCGTAAGTGCTGATTTATCCTACAAATATCATTGGTACAATAGGTTCACCAAATCTGTGACGGAAGTGCATAGGAGCTCCTTTGCACTTCCACCATAGATTTGGTAAAATATACGAAATGCCCGATAATGCTATACTTACTTAATAAAGTAAAATAAGTTCGCTTTTGATGACAATCAATTCTTCTTTATACTCGGCTCTACTTAAACAGGCCGTATTTCTAGCACTTAAAGCACTTCTTATCTTCCTTCTCCCCTCGGAAATTTCTGTATGAAAATCCACGCGGACAGACAGACAGGCAAATCCTTATAGGTATTATATAAATAATATATTAAAAAAAAATACCTAATAGCAGGGCTTGAAACCGGTTTTGCCCCCATACAAATAAATCGGTTTGCTTATCGTTATTTCGTTTACTATTTCATGTTTAATAAGGCTATAAAATAATACGAAGTAATAACCTAAATACACTATGGAGTTCCACATAAAAAGTATAAAATAATTCTAAATATTTGGCTATTTCGGGGTTTTTTCAATTAACCGGTTACAAGCCCTGCCTAATAGCCATCAAATAAAAACCTAAAATGTTAAAATAAAAATTTCCACATATTGAAGAAAACATCTCTTTCTTTGTATGGTCTGAGACTGAACCATCGTACGCGCAGCGTTCGTGAAATGAACAAAACATTTTCCCGAAACAGCGGTGTCGGTCTCTTAGTTAAGAGGGTTTATCCTGAAAGTTGGCAACGTCGCATATAGCTGTCAAATGTTTCGCTGTTTTCATTAATTTCTCAATATTACTGAATTAAAGAAGAAGTTATCATTCTATGGTTGAATGACGCGTCTCGTTTTATATTTGTTGATTAAGCATTCAAATGATATGATTGCATTAAAACGCATGGAAAATGCGATGGAAAGTTTTCAAAAGATCATCATCATCATCATTTCAGCCGAAAGACGTCCACTGCTGGACATAGGCCTCCCCCAAAAAGATAGTACTTCCGTAATCCTAAACATTTGATGTTCCCAGGATAATTCTTGCAATCCATACTTAAGGTTTTATTCAACCATAGAGCGACAATTCATATGTTCATTCAGTAATATTCATAAATTAATGAAAACAATGAAATATTTGACAGCTATTTGCGACGTTGCCAGCTTTGGGAGTAAACCCTCTTAATGCGAGTCTGAAAATCGCTGCATGCAGTATACTCGTAGTATAATAATTAATAGGTTAGGTTATCTAAAACAGCTGTGATTATATCAGCTTGCAAATCCAGAAATCTAAGTTCGATGTGGAAACAAAAGAACATCGCACCGACGACATTCCATACAAACGGAACCTAAACTGCACAGGAAAATATTATGGTGTACAAATCGTACGCGTACGTGTGTGATTGCCCATTCCGATCGATCTTTCTATGGAGCGGATTGCCCATGTGGATACGCCGATATACTATGGTAAACATAGTCTGCAATACTTAAGTATTCGTGACTGAGATCAAATGCCATGATCCTGTTTAGAAAGAAAGGAAAATTTAAGGGAGATTGAGCTCCGAAACATATTTCGGTTTAGATTTATCTTGTTTGTATATGCCATATGTTAGCACAAACGCCTAAACAAAGTCGTTAAGGCCCGGATTATGGGCGTTTTTGTCGCTTCCCGGTCGAAGAGGCAGCTGAGCCGGCAGCTCGCGTTACATGCGGATAGAATAATATTTCAAAATACAATCAACAGAAATAATATTTACCGTCAAAGACCTCAAAATGAGCTGAACTTGGTTTTTCACCTCAACCATGACAACAGCCTCTTCATTTTCCACTGCTACCTTTCCTACGCAAAGGCTTTACAAATACACCACAATGATTGCCGATTTTTTCACATTTGAAATTTTCTACCGTTTTCAGAACTCACAACATTTATTTTGACATAAAAAATACACACTACAAATAAAAAAGAAAATAAGAGAATGATATAAATAAAATGTATTAAAATGACATGAAAATACGCTGCGTGGCTGTAGTGCCAGTCAAAAGAGGACTCGGCTCAGCATGTGCTGCAGCAGGAGCCACGGCGCTGGTTTTCAGCCGAAGCCCTAAAAAGCATTTTCACGCCGAATATGCAATTTCTGGCACAGAGGCATTCCATCTTAGGTGAAGCCTAAGATGGAATGTAGAATGGAGGTAGGCACATCATTCGAGATTTTGTGGTTTCTCAATGGGGGATCATAGGACTTCGATTTCCATGGGCCGCAGTGCCCACTTACTTATCAGGTCAATCGTCAATCGAAAAATCAAAACCATTGTATGCATTGCATGTATGGTATGGCATGCATGTTTGACTTTTTCGAGTTGTGTCCGGCCAAATATTCATATGTCAGGCCTGTCCGGCTTTTCTTTGGCTTTTTGGTAGCGCCTCAAGCGAAGCAATCATCACTACCTACTGTCAGGCATGTGAGGACTGATCGAACAAAGCTGAAATCTGGCATGTAGGTTCCTTGAGGAGTGTAAGGGAACTCTAGGAGAGGATTTCCCGAAATTCCCACGGGTATCTCCCAAGTACGAGTATGTCCGGCTTAATAAAGTTGTGTTTGGCTTTTAGTTGTGGACGTTGTGGTGATGTCAGGCTTTTAGGGTAAAATGTCTGGCTTTTTTTTAGGCTTTTTCATTTTAGGAAATGGCAACCCTACATGCATCTAACCATACTTATGTAAACTTATGGTGTCTTGGATGATGCTTAAACTTTTCGAAACGCTGCATTTCAGTATACAAATTATTCATTTCCGAGTTTATACTCATTTTATCAACAACTTTTCCCATTTCCTTCTGAATCGGATTGTAAAGTGACCTTAGATTCTCAGATGAAATACAAAGTTCTTTTCATTTCTCATACTCTGAAAGAAGGTCATTAGCGTGCAGAAAGTGGCTCATCGCTGCTCTAGAGCAGAAAAGTATTTTTTTAAAATATGACAGTTTGAATCGTCGGCAACGGCAAAAGTCTATACAGCCACACCAATTAATTTGAAAATGAACGCATTTCTATCATGTTTAAAACAAATAACTATAATATTTAATATAATGAACGCTACTATACAAAATTTAGAAAAAAAAAAACAATTATTTCTTGTTTCAAACATTAAATCAACAAGAAACCGTGTCAAAAATAACTGGCTCGCATTGTGCATGACGTTTAACAAATGTTGCGTGAAAAAAATGAAATTAAAAATAAAACGGGTTGCATCAAATAAGTGGGTGGACTCAAATCAACGTTAAATATGGCGCCAAGGTATCATACCATAGAGAAATGTCATTTTCTCCATAGTGAAGCTCTCGGTAGCCATGTTTAACGGGCTCATCGTCGTCAATTTTACTGATGCAACTTATGCTAAAAAAGTCGAAATCGAAAGTTCGAGTACTAGTAATGTAGTAGTTAATTAAATATTTAGGAATTAAAATAATTAATGATGAATCATGACTATCATGAGTGTTTCTGAAATGGACATAAACCGCTTGAATTGATAAGAAAATAGGCTCAAGCTGTTTTGGAGAATCTTTTACTGCCAATCTCTAAAGTATTGTACTTATAACGATTTTATTGAAATAGCCGACCTAAAACAGTGAAACCCTTTCCCAAGCCTTGTTCACTTCTTACATAATTACTTATTTCAACTAATTATTAAATAAACTTTGGGGTATCCGTATTAATATTAATATATTATTACGCATACATTATTCAAGATTATAAATGTTGTATTTGCATTTTCTTCAACTTTACTTTACGTCGAAACGGCTGGATAGATTTTGAGGTAATTTGTTATGGAGATAGTTCAAGACGCTGGAAATAACATAGAATAGTTTTTATCCCGATATTTTAATGGAATAGAGTTTTCCATGGGTAAAACCATTTTTTAATAATTGTGTTTTATATACCTGGCTTGTTCTCTTTCCTCATATTAGAAATGAAAAGTAGAGTGTTTAACTCGGGTCGAAAGCACCCATTTCTGCCTCGAACTATTGGCGCTCTCACTTCGTTCGAGCGCCAAAACATCTCGGCAGAAATGGGTGTCTTTCAGCCCTCGGTTAACAATCTACTATTGTATCCCGATTGGAATTGATTCAAGGCAAAGCCAGTAATGGTATGTTTACATGCACGGCGTTCAAAATGACATTCACGTTCACGTTTACGGGCACGGCGGGCGTAGCGTGTAAACAGGCTATTTTTGAACGCGCTCGTGAATGTGCACGTGAACGCCTTCGATCGGTCGGCTGTCGGTTTTCGACAAAGATCAAAGGTGAATTTGATCGTGCTTGGGTACCTGTTTACACGGTCGGCGTTCAAAACGACATTCGGCGGACACGTTCACGTGCACGGGCACGCGCGTAGGTACAAACAAGTAAAGTAAATAGGTATCAAGTGTTGCATAAAATGGATGGAAACGTCCTTTTTTTGGGAACAAACAAGTTACATTAATTTAGTCAATGGATGAGAGGAGGCCTGTGCCCAGCAGTGGGACACAAATAGGCTGTAGTAGTAGTCAATAAGCCGTGCGCTATCGCACCTCTAGATTAGACTAATTATATTTTGTATAGTGACGCAAGTTAATACTAAAAGTCTGTCTGTCTGTAACGTCTTTTTTTGAAGCTATACTAGAGGTACCTACTATTTCAATTTAACAGTAAGTATTATTAATTCCGCGAACCGGTATAGATGAGCTGTCGGTAGGCCTCCAACAAGATGGAGTGACGATCTTGTAAAGGTCGCGGGAACGCGGTGGATGCGAGTGGCACAGGACCGGTCTGAGTGGCGCACCTTGGGGGAGGCCTATGGCCAGCAGTGGACGTCTATCGGCTGAAATGATGATGATGATTATTAATTCACATACTATAATTAACTAATTTTTACCCAGGCCTGCGATGACCTTTGATCTAAATCCACCTCGGATCATTAAACGGTAAACTGTTCCAAGTATTAAGATAAAATTAACGATCCCACACAATTTCCCATTGATTAGCTCTGGCAACTGGTTCGGCATTTATCTCCATTTTCCCATATCGTGAATAGACGCCAGACACCCTAGTCAACTAAATTAACTAACTACGGCTAAAACCAACACAGCTGTTGTACAAATAAATTCCTTTACTATTCAAATTCAACCGACTCATTCAGACACGGGATTACGAAATTGCACTTTACAAACGTGTACACTTGAAATGAGAAACTGTAAAACGTGCTACAGTTATAAAATAGAACAGTGTCTTGACTAAGCTCCACTGAGTAAATATGTATCTACTTTTAGTCATACGATGTACAGATGTGAAGAGCAGCCAAATTAAAAGTACATAATCATAACCACCGAGCTTGCCTGAAGGGATGAATATAGACGAAGCGAGATAGATAGAGATAATCTACTATAGGAAGCCTATTTGCGTCTCATTGCTGGGCACAGGCCTCCTCTCAACACGAGAGGGTTCGGGCTATTAGTCCCCACGCGGGCATAGTGCGGATTGGGGACATCTTTTAATTAATTCGCAGATGCGTGCCGGTTTCCTCACGATGTTTTCCTTCGCCGAAAAGCTCAGTGGTAAATTCAAATTGAATTTCGCACATAAATATTTTTTAGAGGTGCGCGCCGGATTTGAACCCACGACCCTCTGCATGAGAGGCGGTAGGTCAAACCAGTAGGCCACCGCGGCCCTCTCATATCTGCCAATAGCAGCCAAATTAAAAGTACATAATCAAAACCAACGAGCTTGCCTGAAGGGATGAATATAGACGAAGCGAGATAGATAGAGATATTCTACTGTAGGAAGGCCCGGTACCTCCACAATTAAAACGCTTCAAAGTCTTTAAAAGCACCACCAAGTGTGCGTACTGAGACAGCCGTCAACTATAGTGGAATTTTAAAATTCCCCATCCAATCGACATTTCTGTAACACACGAAAATGATACAGTTATTTGCCCTCCGAGAAAATTGCTATAAGTTGATATAAAGCACAGCAGTAAATCCTTCAGGACGGATTAAATCTGCGGGTAGGCAGCCAGCGGGAGCGCGCGCAGAATTCTAATGATTTCTATGACTTGAGGGTAGGACGAAATTATGTGGTTAAGATACGTGTTCAATTGTATTCTTCATACGCCTTAGTTTGTAGGATGAACCTTATTTTTAAATTTTGATTGATTATAATCGATCACAATAAAAAAATAAGTAAGTATTGAAATGCCAATATAAAGCGTGAAGATGCTCGGTATATATAATAATAATAAAATATATAATATATTCAATTTGAATTTATCACTGAGCTTTTCGGTGAAGGAAAACATCGTGAGGAAACCTGCACGCATCTGCGAAGTAATTCAAAGATGTGTGTGAAGTCCTCAATCCGCACTGGGCCCGCGTGGGGACTATAGCCCAAACCCTCTCGTGACGAGAGGAGGCCTATGCCCAGCAGTGGGCCGTAAATAGGCTGTTGTAGTAGTAGTAGTAATATAATATATTTGCTCTAAACATTTATTTGCAAAGAAGCGACTCTAAAATGAACTAGGGTTTCACCACCGCCTCTGGGTCGGGGGTTCGGATCCGGCTCGCACCTCTGAGTTTACTTATATACGAAATTCAATTTGAATATTACCACTGAGCTTTTCGGTGAAGGATAACATCGTGAGGAAACCTGCACGCATCTGCGACGTAATTCAAGGATATGTCTGAGTGCCCAATCTGCACTGGACCCGCCAAACTGTCGTGATGAGAGGAGGCCTGTGCCCAGCAGTGAGAATTAAATAGGCACCAGAACAGAAAGTGTATCTTTGATTAAAAATCAATAGTTACCGTGGCACTGATTGATTTTTAATTTTGTTCGGTTCAAGGTTGTCTTGTAGGTAGGTTATCTTTTAGATAAAATGATTTTTTTAAGCATTGATAGCGTTTTGACATTTCAGCCTCTCACACAGAGGACCGGTGTTCGAATCTTGACCTACACCTCTGAGTATAAACTATGTGTGTGTGATAGTGATGACAAGAGGCCCATCCCAGCAGTGGGACTGGAATAGGTTACTAGTAAATAAATAAATAAATTAATGTTAATGACTCACAATATGTACTGTAGCGGGGGGTTGATGTTAGCTCAGGTAGATGCTGCAGGCACGGAGATCAGCGGTGGAATCCGAAGACACGAAGACGAAGTCTAGCTTATTAAAATAACTAAATCTTGAAGACTGGCCTATTTACTGCCCTAATACTGTCTAACTAAGGAATAATAGATTTTAAGATGAATTGATATTATATTTTGAGAGATGCGCTCATTACAAAGGATATTAAAAAACTAAATAATAAAAGCTACACAATATTCTACGCTTAAAATTACCTATTTTTGGAAGAGAATGTGTCAACTAACCAGAGGCGTATTTAAAAAAAATGCGCCCTGGGCCACTGGGTTTTGCCGCCCCTTGCAAGGCGGCAAACTTATTTATTTTTTCAAAAATAAAAGTGAAATCAATAGGTACAAATAATTTATTTAAGTAGAAAATATACTTATATAAAAGGATTTTGTTAAGAACGCATTCATCTGCAAGATCTATTGGGTAGGTAAATGCTTTGCAAGTTTATGGCTTTTTGTTTCAGCCATTGTCGCTAATTTGCCTAAAAACGCAAAATTCGCGGTCACTGCGTCTAAAGCTCGGTCCACACTTGTATCATTTCAGCGTATCGTATCTCCGTCGCGTAGCACCGACGCGTATCATGATCGTTAGTGAGTGTGGACGCAAAAAGATCGCGATCATGCTACGCGTCGTATCTGATCGCTTGCTGGATCGCATGTTGATACGCGTGTATTAAAGTCCCCACACACTCGCGATCGGATACGCGTATCAAGGTTGCTAAGTATGGACTTGTTTTCATGATACGTAGTTACGATTTGAGGCTGTTTTCACACCTCCGCCGCGAATTGGAAATAGCGGTAACGCTGAACATCCGCGATCGTTTGTCCGTTGTACGACGAACGAATCATTCGCGAAAATGCCTGTTCATGGCCTGCACTAACGCGATGAGTCGACTATAGTTCTGTCTCTCTCGCACGGAATACCGCCGCGGTGCCGCCGCTCTTTCTAGACGCCATGCACATCTCCGCGTAGGATCCGCCAGTCCGCCACTGTACCGCAGTACCGCGGCGGACGATCTGTGGCTGTCGACAGCTTTTTCTTGGCGGAATAGTTAATTTTAGTAAAAAATGGGCATTGAATTTACAGAAAACTTATTAAAGAGGTCAGGAATAGGCCGATTATATATTTAGTTAGTCATCCAAACCACAATAATACAAAAAAATAAGAAACAAAAAACCCGTCTACGTAAAATATAAAAAAAAACTAAAAAATACAAAAATAAGGCTAACGTCAGTTTGATCTTTGAAATCAAAACGGGTATCCAATAAAATAAATTTAATTTTACTTATAGGTATACGTATGTAGGTATATTTCCATTTTAAAAATCACACCCTGGGATTATTTATTTTTTTGGTTGTTTTAAAACTACGTTTTAAATAAGCAAATTGATTATACTTTCATTATTTTTGCCAAAAAACTACATTTTGTGTCACGTGTACCCGATCTGAGCACCGATCCGATCAGTGTGGTGTGGTGTGAACATTGGCGTCCACAGTTGTTACAGCAACAAGTGTTTATTTGTGTGTATGTTTGAAATCATGAATGACGGGCGTAGGGTACTATTAAGTACAATTTTTTGAGCTATAAATCATTCCTGAGACCAAAGCCGTTTCAGAGATCCACGCAGTGTACGCCAGCTTGATGCTCGGTAGCGTACACCGTGAACAAGCCTTATATTTCGGGAAATTCAATGGTACTATTTTTTAACCTAGATATTCCGTATTTGGGTACTATTTATTGGCATAATCAGATCCTGGATAACGTTACGGTGTACGCCATCTTGACGGTCACCAGATCGCGAGTGTGTGGGGACTTAAATAAACGCGTATCAACAAACAAGCGTGAAAACAGCCTCAAATCGTAACTGCGTATCATGAAAACAAGTCCATACTTAGCAACCTTGATACGCGTATCCGATCGCGAGTGTGTGGGGACTTTAATACACGCGTATCAACATGCGATCCAGCAAGCGATCAGATACGGCGCGTAGCACGATCGCGATCTTTTTGCGTCCACACTAACGATCATGATACGCGTCGGTGCTACGCGACGGAGGTACAATACGCTGATATGATACAAGTGTAGAACGAGCTTAACAAATTTTAATGTTAAAAAATTCAGTAATATTTTAATGTAGAAAATACTCGTAGTTTTGTTTGATTTTTAAAAATCATACAAAAAAAATAAAAAATAAAGTGTACAAAATTCGACCGAGATCAGCTTTGAGGGGCGGCTGGCGCCGCCCCTCAGAGCCTGCCGCCCCGGGCCATGGCCCCCTTGGCCCTAGGGTAAATACGCCTCTGCAACTAACCGATTGTACTCGGCCAGTCTCCACATTTCCCTCCTCCCCTTTATGTAGCGGGGGGTTGATGTTAGCTCAGGTAGATGCTGCAGGCACGGAGATCAGCGGTGGAATCCGAAGACACGAAGACGAAGTCTAGCTTATTAAAATAACTAAATCTTGAAGCCTGGCCTATTTACTGCCCTAATACTGTCTAACTAAGGAATAATAGATTTTAAGATGAATTGATATTATATTTTGAGAGATGCGCTCATTACAAAGGATAGTAAAAAACTAAATAATAAAAGCTACACAATATTCTACGCTTAAAATTACCTATTTTTGGAAGAGAATGTGTCAACTAACCGATTGTACTCGGCCAGTCTCCACAGTACTTATATACATCATCATCGCCGAAAGACATCCACTACTGGACATAGGCCACCCCCAAGGCTCGCCACTCAAACCGATCCTGTGCTATTTGCTTCCACCGGTTTCCCGCAACATTCACTAGGTTTCCGCTCCATCGTGTTGGAGGCCTACCGACAGCTCGTCTCCCGGTTCGCGGACGCCACTCGAGAACTTTCCGGCCCCATCGGCCATCAGTCCTGCGAGCAATACACAACTTTTATACAATTGGAGTTAAAATATTGATATTTTAACACTGAAAAAGGTCTCATAATACCATTAATTAATTATATTCCGTTCAAAGGCACATAAAGCATTTGTTTGGAATTTTTAGTTAATTAAAGTACCCACGTCGAGATAAGCCTCGAGCTTCAAATAAAACCTTATTTATACACACGAATAAATCTAAATTCATAATGTTCATGACATCCATTTCGTTGCACAAAACATGAGGTTTTAAAGGTGGCTACTTTTTTGTCATAAAATATATTTTATTCTTGTTTTGTGCACCTACAAAGCGCGGAAAAATATGTACTACAGCAACTTTAATGTCAAAGCAATATAGTCGCTGTATACATATTTTGACGCTTAAGCAGAGTACATATCTTTTCCCTTGATTAGACTGACAAAAAGTTCTCTACGCTCTAGGATGCTATAATTGCATAACATCCAACAGCGTAAACCAAAAAACAGAATATTTCAAACAAGGATAATCGCGCTCCCGAAGTGTTTTTATGGGCCATAAACGGAGCCCGCTGATTGGCCCTTACTTATCCACCCTTAATAGGGGCCTTATTGGAATTGTGGCTCTTATTATACAAGGCAATAAGGGACCGGAGCAGTGTGGCGGTAAACTCATTAGGAGGGTGTGCGTTTTTCTCAAGTAGGTTAATCAAGGAATAGACGAACTTATTCTGTATCAATTAGTATTGGTTTACTGATCTTTTTAATTTAATTATGGTTACTTCAAGAAAAACGCTCATTACTCCCCTCTATGCAAAGAAATAAAAAGTCCTTATACTCTCAAGTTTTTCTTTACTACATTTTATCTAAATCCGCTCAGAATTTTGATCGTGAAAATGAATAGGTAATTGACAGAAATATACAATGTTACGGTTAAGTACTCGTTTTTAATCTTCTCGATTACGCAGTTACCTAACTTTCCTTTGACATAGCCTTTAGTAAAAAAGGAAAGTAGGTAAGTAATATTATAAAAAGAGACAAATGTATCCCCATATACAAGTTACAGTACATTATATTATTCATAATGCAGCGTGCTGAGCGGGTAACAAATTGCACGGCATTCTATCATCGCTACTTACAGAGGGAGCTAAACAAATTTACCTTTAAAAGGCTTACGATGATACCCACTGGAAGCTATGATAAATATTAGAGTATAAGTGAAGGAAGAGAGTACGAAATGATGCCATCTATATTGAGCATGGAAGTAATAACTAATACTTATCTGGAACTACCACTGTGACCAACATTTAATTTTGTTCCAGGTGCGAGGGGATGAGGGCCGTAATAGTACATTACAGACCTAGGGTGGTGAATTCGTAAATGTCCCAGATCGCAGGTTTCTGTGGCCCGAACCGAAGGTGAGGGCCATAAATATGCGATCTGGGGCTTTACCAATTACCGCCCGTGGTTTGTGAAAAGTTTTACATCTTGCCTTGGCCAAGAAGTGAGATTTTCTCTCCGCGTAGCGGGCAGAAAATCCCATTTTACGGCCAAGGGTGATGTAAATGCTTTTGACAAACCACGGGCGGTAATTCGTAAAGCCCCAGGTCGCATACCTATTTATCGCACTCACCTTCGGTCCGGGCCACAGAAACCTGCGATCTGGGACATTTACGATTTCACCACCCTAGGTTTGTAATGTACTATTTTATATCAATGGTATAGGCAAACGAGCGCACAGCTCACCTGATGGTAAGTGGTCACTGCGGCCCATGGACACCGAAATCCTATGATCCCCCATTAAGAAACCATAAGATCTCGAATGCGTTGCCTACCCTGAGGCCTAAGATGGAATGCCTCTGTGCCAGAAACTTCACCAGGTGCCCCTACCGGAACGGCGGAATTGGCGGCAGGTTAGCGGGGAAAGTCAGTGGTACCTCCCCGGACGGTCCTCTCCCCTATACCTCTCTTTATCAAAAGATCAATTTTTCATGTTTGGAATGTCTTACTTACTGAGTAAATTCTGAGTGAAAAATCCGCTAGGGGCGTTAGTGGCGTTGGTGTCTGCCAACGGCGCCATTGGCCTTTTGCGTTGTTTGACATTGACAACTACACAAACCTCGTACGCAGTCTCCAACGAAAACGGCGCGCCCACGGGTGAGCATCAATACGGTGGCACCTCTGCCACCGAGAAGGTAGACGATGGAGCAAAAGCAGAACGCTCATTAAATTAATATTGAACAAATTTCAATAATGTAGGTAAGTAGGTAATAGCTTTTTTTCCCAACCATCAATCATTCTTCTCATGTCATCCCAGATGCAATAAGTCGTAGCTCTAATAAATTGAGCGTAAAAATTATGTCTTGAATGCCTAAAATTACTGATAATAACGAATAAATCATTAAACATCTTATCGCCCGTTGTAAAACCAGCTTTAGCTCATAAATCTCCGGGAGGTAAATCAATTTGCTCACGTGAGCGGCTGGCTTATTGAAATATTGCCAACGAATACCGAACAATGCCGGAGCTGAAATAATGATAGCACAAAAGATAATTCACTGTGAGGACGTTCTTACGTTTGAATAGGGAACATGCATATAAAGTATTCAATACTGAAATAGATAGACGATTTTTTCCATCCTGTATGCTGTATATGTATATATCTTATAATAAATGTGATGATGCCTGAAGTACTGAAAAGGGCTTGATCCACATATACGAGCTGTTTAATGCTCATTCTCTTGAACGGAAGAGTTTCTTCAAGACTATTCTCGGTCAAGGCTTTCAAGGCCCTTCATAAACTTCAGAATACGGCCTTCAGAAGGTCATCACATGAAAATTCCTAGCCTAGATCTGCTTCATATTATACTTATCTCCACAACTAGGTATCACTAAAATCTTACGCTATTCAATTTAAGAGTACCTACCCATTTTCTTTCTATAACGCAGAAACTGTGGAACGAGCACCTTTTGCAAGTGTTACCTCATACAGTTCAATTTCATAATAAACAAAAGTTACACTTTACTGACATCATTGCTCGCAGGACTGATGGCTGATTGAAGCCAGAAAATTCTCAAGTGGCGTCCACTATTCGGAGACCGGGACGAGCAGTCGATGGACCTCCAATAAGATGAAGCGACGACATGGTGAAGGTCGCCGAGCCCCCAGATGCATGGACTCCAATTCTTCGAGCTTCATAGAGCAATGTGCCCCGCTCGCTGCCACTTAGGTAAGTTTCAGAATTCTCCGGTACCTAGGTACTTACAGCACATTCATGGCTCGCTCTCTAAAGAGAAGAAGAATCAATACATTTATTTATAACGGTTTACATAATTATAATAACAATACACCGACACAAAAACATTTAGTCGTTATAAAATGGTCCCGGCTCAGTACCATTAGTACTTAGATAGCCAGCGCTGGTCTTCCGCCGGACCTTACCCGGACCAAATCAGGAGTTATTTGGCTTCACCACTTCCCTGGGTGTCGTTTACGTCCCAATAATGCAAGGGGTCATCGTAATTTCCGACGCAGGCCGCGTTCCAAGCCTTGGTGTAAAACCCTAGATAACTTACGAGTATTATTACATTGTATTACCATTAATTAGTAATATTACTTATTCTGTGGTATTACGTAAGAAAGTAGTAGAACAAGCGGATTTTACCTTTTCTTTCCATTTAAAAATAGCACGTTACAACTGAGGCATTTTGATTATTTGCATTTTAATGAAGACATTTTTGGTGCAATTTGTACTACGGGCATTGACTACGCCATTGACGTACTTATTGAGCTTGTCTGTTTGTTTTTCACGTTTTGTTTATAATAAATAAAATTACAGATAGAGACGCATAGCTGCTAAATACATTTTTGAAGTTCCAAGTTACTCTCGCTTCACTTCAAGCGAAATTTATAAATAGGATTTTATATCAAGCTAAATAGATATATATCTCTCTCCTATTTATAAAAAAAAATCCGTGCGTTAGTCTGACCACAACTCGAGACGGATTTGACCAATTCTTTTTTTTATCTTAGTTTCAAGTTAGGTTTACAAAAAAACGGGAAAAATCTAAAGGAACAGCTAAAAAAAAGAAAAATAACTTTGTATGGGAATCCGTGGTGATACGAAGTTCACCGGGCCAACTAGTTACCAATAAAACGTACACCTGAATAGGCTCGACTGTTTATCATCGTTACCGTGTCTAGATTCTGTGGACGAGGGTTTCGCTAATCGTGATTGGTGTTCTCGCGGTCAGAGGGCGCACAAATCGTGGTTAGCGGAAACTCAAATTACGGTAGTTTTTGCCCTGACTTTGGACCATTTTCTACTTCATCTAGCTTTGCTCGTGGAACATGATTTTGTTCAACTACAACGGATTCGGTTCTTCAATCCATACTAATATTATAAATGCGAAAGTAACTCTGTCTGTCTGTTACCTCTTCACGCTTCAACCGCTGGATCGATTTGGATGAAATTTGCTATGGAGATAGTTGGAGTCCCGGGAAAGGACATAGGCTACTTTTTATCCCGGAAAAGCGCATACTTCCCGCGGGAGCGCGATAAAACCGAATTCCACGCGGGCGAAGTCGCGGGCAGAAGCTAGTCACTTATATAGCAGTCTTGATCAATTTACTTTTCAGCAAAACTTTTAAAAAAACAGAATGCACGAAACTATATACAAGTTTAGACTGCACAGGTACACATATTTTCAGTGCAGGCGCAGTCGAAATTTGAAACCTCGGAGCATTTTATTCATCATTTCAGCCGAAAGACGTCCACTGCTGGACATAGGCCTCCCCCAAGGCTCGCCACTCAGACCGGTCCTGTGCTACTTGCTTCCACCGGTTTCCCGCGACCTTCACGAGGTCGTCGCTCCATCTTGTTGGAGGCCTACCGACAGCTCGTCTCCCGGTTCGCGGGCGCCACTCGAGAACTTTCCGGCCCCATCGGCCATCAGTCCTGCGAGCAATGTGCCCCGCCCACTGCCAGTTAAGGCTCGCAATTCTTCGGGCTATGTCGGTGACCCTAGTTCTACTGCGGATATCCTCATTTCTGATTCTATCACGCAGAGAAATCCCGAGCATAGCCCTCTCCATTGCCCTCTGAGTGACTTTGAGCCTTCTTATGAGGCCCATCGTAAGCGCCCACGTCTCGGAACCATAAGTCATCACTGGCAACACACACTGGTCGAAGACTTTCGACTTGAGACACTGCGGTAATTTGGACGAAAAGACACTGCGAAGCTTCCCGAACGCTGCCCAGCCGAGTCGGATTCGACGATTGATCTCTTTCTCGAAGTTGGACCTACCTAACTGGACTGTTTGTCCCAGGTATACATAATGGTCAACAACTTCGAGCGCAGAGCCTCCGATTATTACGGGAGTTGGCACAACATGGACATTAGAGCATTTTATTACCTTGTCACAATATCAGTCTTCAGCTATTAGCTTCTAGCTTTCTGCCTCCAAACCATCTAGCTTTATCTAGCCACATGGAAAGTAAGACGTTACACTATTTATTTTGCCGCTTCGCGAACTCCACTCGAGAAACTTGTCTGCTTGAGCGTTATTTTGCGTTTCTTAAAACAATAATTTTGACGACAGGTTTGGCTCAGTAGATAGTGACCCTGCCCACTGATCCGGCGGTCGTGGGTTCGAATGCCTTTAGGGGCAAACTGTGTTATGAGCACGAATGTTTGTACCCGAGTCAGGGATGTTTAGTATTTCTCTATACATGGTGGGTCAGATCAGGTCAGGGTTGGTAAAATAATAATTGTATATGGGATTGGTTGCGTGAGCGACGCCTGAATCCCATACAAAATATATTTTTTTACCAACTCAAAAAAAATTAAAGACCTATACAATATACTTAGAATCGATAGCCGATACTGTGGGTTAATTATTAATTATTTGCTATAGGACTGACCGCCACCATGTATACAAAGTATTTCTATCGTTGTCTAGCACCCATAGTGCAAGTTTTGCTTAGTTTGGGGCTAGGTCAATTGGTGCGAAATGTCCCAAAATATTAAGTATTCAATAATAAGTATTAAATAATACCTATTTTTTCAATACCAACTAAAGACGTCCCTGTTCCGTGCACCCGATTTTCACCCTTAGCGTCTTTTCGCATTGCATCAGATGCTTACATTGGTACTGTACTTTTTATTTATGTGTAATAAAAGCGAGATTTGCTCTTGAAGGCCGCGCGAGGGCGCTTCCGTCACAAATTACGAAGCCTACAGAAAGTTCACTCTAGCACCGGAAAGCTCAATCTATTTTATAATACTGTACATTCTCAACAATGGGTACCTATACCTTTTCTGCGATGAGGGTAAATAACTGCAATGTAGAGATATGGTTGATTTCAGTAAATAAATTGATACTAAATGTTTACCTCATTGTGGCAAAATCTCATTCATTAGCTTAAAATGTAGCGGACGAAGTTAAATTTCTATAAGTATGCCGTTTTTTTTTCAAATTACCTTCCGTCTGACGGTCCCGCGTGTGCGTCTTTGCCTTTGTTGTCTAGCTAGAGGCATAATTTATATTTTTTGTTCAAATGATTAGGCACAAATATATTTTTTGTTCAAATGTTAGTTTCGTAGTGGCCCTTCTGTAGGTACTTATTTATTTTGTGCGTCTATGGGTTAAAGTATGTATACCACTCCACTCCGTTCTCTGTTCGAGGTCATCTGTTCTATATACGGCGATGTGTGGCATACTGCTCCATTTATCGAAAAGTACTCGGATTGGATGGATGGCGAGAATGGTCCCACTTGACAGCTACCCTCCACATTTACACAAGAAATAAAATATTCTATTTATTTCCCTTTTCCTAAGTTGTTTCCTCAGTGTGGGGGCCAGACATATTGTAAAATATTTGTATCTTTTATGGAAAATAAATAATTTCCATTTGTATTTGTGTAAGTACATCTCAGTGATCTTACCAAGTTGTAAGCAACATTATACTAAGTCCAACATGTAAGTAATTCAGAATCTTAAAAATGAGGCCACAACGCCCACAACTAAACAACTACCTATAATAACTAGTGCAACATGTAATTCAGAATCTGAATAATGAGGCCACAAACTACCTATACTACTCGATGCAGTTTGTGGTTAAGTACCCTTTTTCCATAAATGTCTATGATTATTTGTTAAAGCTAAGGAATGTTGCATGCTGGTATGGAAAATAAACGAATTTGTATTTGTATTTGTAAGTCGTGCAGTACATACTTACTTATAGACTACTCGCTTCTAATCGCGACTTCGCCCGCGTGGAATTCGGTTATCGCGTTCCCGCGGGAACTATGCGTTTTTCCGGGATAAAAAGTAGCCTATGTCCTTTTCCGGGACTCCAACTATCTCCATGCCAAATTTCATCTCGATCGGTCCAGCGGTTGAAGCGTGAAATGGTAAAAGACAGACAGACAGTCAGAGTTACTTTCGCATTTATAATATTAACTAGCTTTTCCCCGCAACTTAGTATGCGCAGAAATATTAAAAAGTAAAATCCCGATTTTTCCCGTTCCCTTGGGAATTTTACAAAATCCTTTCTTAGCGGATGCCTACGTCATAACATCTACCTGCATACCAAATTTCAGCCCGATCCGTCCAGTGATTTGGGCAGTCAGTCAGTCCAAATCACCTTTGAGTTTTATATATTTCCCTTAATGGTCCAATGTGGATTGGGAACTTCACACAGTCTCATCGTGATATTTCACGAAATCGAAAAGCGCAGTATTTAATGTCTAATTTAATTTTAAACATAACTACTCGGAGATTATATTTAAGAATAAGAATAAGAATGGTTTATTCGGCGTAAAAATAAAAGAAATAAAAAATAAACAGCAAAATTACGATCAGCCGAAAGGGCTGGACAGCTCAGCATGATGCTGTGGCTAGGAGGCACAACGCTGATTTTCAGCTGCAGCCTAAAATTAAAAATTACAAAAGAATACTTAATTCTAAATAACGGCAAGTAATATTTCAATATAAATGAGGTTTTTTTTTGGATAAGCGCTTTAGTTCTTCGCCAAAAAAGTGTCCTGCAGTTTGGCGACAAAGCGTCTTTGTATTTAAACTGTGCAAAATTTGAAGTAATTAAATAAAATTAATAAATAAGTAAATAAACAGATCCAAGATTTGGACCATCACCGTAAATACGCCGCGCCACCGTAAATTATGTGTAATTTACCTATCAAAGCGGTCTTAAGGCCGTTCATAGACCCAGCTCAGCCGTCACTGTCACCCGTGGGACGAGTGAAAGAGAAAGCGCTACGCACAGAACGCCCGATTTAGTTAGTATTTAACGCGTTTTAATTTCTATAAAAATACCGTCTAAAAAAATGGCATTTATAAAGCTGTCGATGTATGCATATAATATGGATATTTTTTGTGTTATAATTAGTTTTACACTGTTTGATATAATAAACTGGAGTAAAGTTGGATTAGCGGTCCGAGTTAGAGGTTACTTTGGAATTAAATTGTATCGAGCGAAGTTTCGTGAAACGTGTATCGAAAGCTGTCAATGTAAGGATGATATAATCAAATATAACATATGTTTTTTTTCATATTTTTAACTTTTAACATTTCTTAGAAAAGTATGATCTCAAATGAGCAATTTGACGATGCTGGGTCAGGGAAGGGCCTTAACGATTCTCATTTATTTAACAGTTCAATCGGCCACGTCCATTGCAGTCTGTCGTCGAGACACGAGTACTGGCCGTAAAGAAATCCAAAACGAAAATGTTTGTTCAAGTTTTATTTCTGAGCAAAATTGAGATCGAGCTACGTGCGAGCAAAATGTGCACATATGTAGGTACCTCTACAACAGCCTATTTACAGCCCACTGCTGGGCACAGGCCTCCTCTCATCACGAGAGGGTTTGGGCTATAGTCCCCACGCGGGCCCAGCGGATTGGGGACTTCACACACATCTTTGAATTACTTCGCAGGTGCGTGCAGGTTTCCTCACGATGTTTTCCTTCACCGAAAAGCTCAGTGGTAAATTCAAATTGAATTTCGCACATAAGTAAACTTAGAGGTGCGAGCCGGAATCGAACCCCCGACCCTCAGCATGAGAGGCGGTAGGTCGAACCACAAGGCCACCACGGCTTCCATGTAGGTACCTACTTAGGTATAAACAGTTCATATAAGACTTACTCGTACACGTACAAAGGTTCGCAATAAATTCGCTTCCTTAGGGAGTTTGTAAATTTGATAACACGTAACTTTGAAATGTTTATCGAATGATGGATCGATTGCATTTCTTTTCAATAAATGGATGTTGTATTCATTCGACTTTGGTAGGACGTCGGTTTTAATATGTTTTTGATGTAGTGGAATACGAAGACATTAGCGAATTAATTAAAAACTTTAGCCTCCAATCTGCATAGACAACATACTTACTCATGGTAAAGCCATTTCGTTTGAGAGGAGACCCTTGCCCTGTTTTATGTTTAAGTTGTCGTGGTAGCTAGTATTTGTTCTATTTGGTTTGTGACAAAGAGATAGTGTAATAGGGATGACGACAGGGTGAAGAAATCGAAATTCTAATTAGTCCGTCAGTCAGGTAATAAATAATTATTTGTACAACAAGAGAGCAAAATTGTTTTTTGCTTCGAGTGCCATGTTTGAGTCCTGAGCTAGCGAAAGATTCTATAGTTGAATCACGAGCGTTCAGCGAGTGATTCTAGTTTAGAATCTTGAGCTAGCGAAGGACTCAAAGGCACGAGAAGTAAAAGAAATTGCTCTCGAGTAGCACATACAATTTTTCACCTCAGTAGCGAGAACACATAAAAGGTAGGTATTTGCAAAGAATACTTACAACACGAGAAATCTGAAATAACATTTCTTCTTCGCTCCTTTCACTCAAATTATTACTTGAATTTCATGTTTTAAAAGAATTACTTAAAAGTTAGTTATCGAAAATTAAGAAGAAAGACATGATTTGACATGAGACAATGGCGGCAATTTTCCAAATGTATGTTCGGAAACTAGTACAATGATATATTTCGAATTCATTCGGTAATATTTGAAAACTTTTAGTTTACTTTAAATTAAAACTTTAGTTTAAAATGATAATTATATGAAAACATAATTATATGAAATATAAGTCATTTGAAAATTGTAAGATTTTCAGAAGTTAAATCAACGTAAAATTTTAATGTCTAAAAATACGGCGGTATTGATGCGTTGCGCATATCCGAACGTTTCTAATTCAGTTTTTTTTCTACGAAAATAGATTTGCACTAAGACTTGCCTAGTATAATTCTACCTCTTTTCTTAAAGAAATGAAAAGAAGAGGACGGATAAAATCGAGATAGTTAGAATTATTGGTATAAGAAGTAGTTACTAGTTAGATGCCGCAGTATGAAATGACCATTCGCAGTAATCAAATTAAAAAAAAAAAAAGCGCGGGAACGATTTAACTGTGGCTGCAAGGCTTAGGCCTTTGCCTTTGCCTGATGGGATTGTCTGATGGGATAAAAGGATTTAAAAAAAAAACAAATTAAAAAAATACTTTGTCTCACTGAGTGAAACAAACACACAGACAGCAAAGTCTACTTGTTCGAGCTGCTGAGGTGAAAAAAATATTAGACACGTATTTTTTGTTTTATCAAATTAACAAAGGATGACTAAGTTAAAACGCATTAAAGTTGGAGAGTGGGGGCTAACTACGTCACCGTTACGTATAAATCGTACCTAACCGTGACGTCACGCGACATTTCAACTCAATATATCTCCGTATAAGTTTGATTACGTGAAAAAAGAAAAAATACGTGTCCAATACTTTTCAATAATCTTCCTGATAGACTAAGGAAAAAAAAGTGGTCGTCATCCCTATTGTGTGTACCTTTAAGGATTTTCATTACATTCATCTACTCATCAGACAGAACATGCGCCCCGTTCCTAATATCCACAAAACACCTGCTCTTGTGGATATAGAAACCGGGCTTTAATAGTAGTTTAGTAGTAGATGAGATAAGCCCTGGTAGCCTAGTGATTTGACCTACCGCCTCTCATGCAGAGGGTCGGGGGCTCAAATCCGGCTCGCACCTCTAAAATAAGTTATTTACCTATGTGCGAAATTCAATTTGAATTTACCACTGAGCTTAATAAATAAAAAAAATCTGCGAAGTAATTCAAGGATGTCTGTGAAGTCACCAATCCGCGTTGGGCCCGCGTTGGGATATAGCCCAAACCCTCTCGTGATGTACCCAGCAGTGGGACGTAATAGGTTGCGGAGGTGGTGGTGGGTGAGATAAATGTTGACTACTTATTTTTAGTTATATTCTCAATGCCATTGGAGGTTTTTAAATATATTTTCATTTACCAACTCATTGGCTCTCGTCACACAACCAGCCACACTGGAATATGCAATGTTCTATATCCAAATACGTAATTCACGATACAAACCAGCAATACAATTTCATTAAGCATGACAAAACACAGTAATCATGTTTGTCAAAATTTCGCGCATAGGTAACTGGGATTTATATAGAGCCACAAAAGCGTGTATTGTGTATTCGTGTATTCGTAAATATCCTTTTGCGAACGCGATAATTAACGGCTTTCACGTCGAGCGCAGCGGGTTGTGCAGGTGACAACGGGTGCTAAATGATACGTTTTGAATAAATTAAACACAAGGAAAAAAGGGTTCAAAATGAAATATATGAACTTACTAGCTTCTGCCCGTAGAGTTCACCCGCGTGGAATTCGGTTATCGTGTTCCCGGGGGTGGTATGGAGGTATGCGTTTTCCGTTATGAAAAGTAGTCTTATGTCCAACTCACAATATATCCACTCATTATATCTAAATCGGTCCAGCTGTTCTTTAACACCTGGTAAAGAGGTAACAGACATAGGTAAAGAAAGACAGAGTTTCTAGTGTCAGCCGTATTCGTTACGCACACTCACTGTATTTACATACAGAAAACCCTATTTTTTTTTCGAGTAGAAAAAAAAGGATTGAGTGATATCCGAGTTCCATTCTGGGCCATACTTACTTTTTCAACTCGAAAAAAATTCTATAATAACTGATACTGTGGTCGTCATAACGTTTTGCATAAGCGCCTGAAGGTTAATAAATATAGCTGCCTAGGCTCGAGCTATGAGTTTGTGGCCTTCGGGGTGGAGACTCTGGGGTCATGGGGCAAAGGGGCGCTGGGGCTCCACAGGGAGCTAGGGAAGCGCTTGAGGGAGGCAACGGGAGACCCTCGCGCCGGCAGCTTTCTCGCGCAAAGACTGGCTATTGCCATACAGCGAGGGAATGCTGCCTGCGTGATAGGAACCCTTCCAAAAGCCCTAATTTAGGTTTTTAGGTTACTGTTTTAGCTTTAATTTCTTTTTATTTCTGTAAATTTAAATGCTATTTGTAGTACATTTTTAATTTTTTAACTTATTCTTTTCTGAATAAACTCATCTATAAAGATTCGAAAATAGGATATAAATTGAAATTTATACGTACGAGTATTTCCAGTATTTTATTCTTCCCCTCTGTGTCCTGGTCATGATTATTTCAAGATCGCCTCGTCAGCCTGGGAGCTCGTAAAAAAGCCTTTCTTCTTTATAATTTATCGCCATTTCACAGCCGCGACGACCCGAATATTCTCGAAGGTCTTTTAATGGGACCCCGGAGCTTTACATATCTATTATATTATAATAGATTATTATAATTTTTCAGACGCTATCAATACAATTTCATAGTTGGATGGACGAATAAAAAAAAAACATTCTCGTGTTTTTTTGTGACCAGGTTGCTAAATATTATTAGGTACTTAAGATATAGATTTTTTTATCGATTACTTTTCTTTGAACTCTTTCATTATGTCGGAGCAATGGGGTTCGTCAACATCATCATAATTTCAGGGGTTCAAAATATGAAAAATATGCTATGTAATAATGGACTAGCAAATGGACACTCCTCAGAACTACTACTACAGCCTTTTTGCGTCCCACTGCTGGGCACTAGCCTCCCCTCATCATGAGAGGGTTTGGGCTAGTCCCCACGCAGGCCCAGTGCGGATTGGGGACTTCACACACATCTTTGAATTACTTCGCAGATGCGTGCAGGTTTCCTCACGATGTTTTCCTTCACCGAAAAGCTCATGGTAAATTAAAATTGAATTTCGCACGTAAGTGAACTTAGAGGTGCGAGCCGGAATCGAACCCGCGACCCTCGGCACGAGAGGCGGTAGGTCGAACCACTAGGCCACCACGGCTTTTTAGAACTACTAGTAATTACTAGGTTATTACTGACCGAGCGAGCAAAGCGAGCGAAGCGTCTCCGTTTTAACTTGGCCAAAAATGCTTTATGTACTCAACGGCGGATCCAGGGGGGGGGGGGTCATGGGGGTCATGACTCTACTGCTATTATGTATTTTTAACCCCTGACGCGAAAAGGGGGGGTTGTATGACGTGACCCCCCCCCCCCCCCTGAGTCGAAAGCTGGATCCGCCAAATGTACAAACCCGTTTAGGATCCCACAGCCAGCAGTAACGTTAGAGATACTCGTACTCTCGATTGGACTAGATCTCAATTAGAAGGTTCGAGACTCAAAGGGCAGGGTTGTGTCGTCGAGCTATTGTGGGCCGGCCTTGGCCTGTCAGATGCAGCGAAACATTTATACAACCCGATTCTTAATCCAATCTCTATTATTTGGCATTTTCTTTTCAACTAGAACCATTGCGTAGAAAACGTAAGTAGGTATCGTTCAATCTATATATATATAAAACAAGAAACTGACTGACTGACTGATCGAGCAACGCAGAGCCGAAACTGGTCGTAGAGAGCTGAAATTTGGCATGCAAGTTCCTTAGGGAACGTAGGGGAGCACTAAGAGAGGATTTCCCGAAATTCCCACGGGAACGAAAAGAAGACGAGATTTTAAATTATAATATTTCTGCGCATAGAAGTTGCGGGGAAAAGCTAGTTATACATAAATATTACGAATCTTATGATATCGTTTTAAACTTCCCTTGCTCTGAAATCGAGGGGTTTGTCTTACTCCGCATGTGAAAACTAGCAATTATGTTGGAAATTAAATTATTTAATTAAAACTGCGCTATAGTGTTAACCGTGGAAATTATTCTATAACCCATCGAGGTAATCTTATCCTATACTATTAAACGAGCAATATTTGTATATATTTGTAATCGCGTTCTCGAAAACGGCTCTAACGATTTCGATGAAATTTGGAATACAGGGGTTTACGGGCGCGACGAATCGATCTAGCTAGGTCTCATATCTGAGAAAATTCGGTTTAGACTATTTTCACACGAGCAAAGTTCGGTCGCCCAGGTAGAGTCGAGTTCGTTAATATGTGTACACTTTTGGACCTTATCACAAAGGAGTAAGGTGCAAAAGTGTGTACATATTGGCCAACTCGACTGTACTTAGTGTAAAGAGTAACAAACATCCATTCATAGACACAGTTTATCGCAATTATTTTCTTGAATTTTGAGTACCTAAGGTAAACGTTACTCTTAATAACCGTTCCAGCAATGGACGTTTTTCATTTCACAATTAATGATTGATGATAAAACTAAAAATTTCACCATTAGACAGTGACGTCATCCTTCAATAATTTACCTATTTCACCATCACGGTAAACACATGGGCGTGCGTTATTAAATTGACATTTACTACCTTTGTTCATAAAGGTCACGTAACTGGCTAAAAATAATCCAATATTGACTATTTTTGAGACCGAACTAACTTACTGAAACTCTTATCTCATACTATTGAGAAATTGTAAACGGAACTTTACATTGTAAACCTTACGCTATAATTTACTGTGACGGTAATTAGTTACTTAATTGGTTGAATATGCTATCGATATAGGTGCCATCAATTTGAATGTTTAACTACGGGTCTTGACTTTTCTGTGAAACGGCTGTGTATTTTGGAATTTTAATTGGATAATTATGTCATCATTTCAGCCAAAAGACGTCCACTGCTGGACATAGGCCTCCCCCAAGGCTCGCCAATCAGACCGGTCCTGTGCTACTTGCTTCCACCGGTTTCCCGCGACCTTCACGAGGTCGTCGCTCCATCTTGTTGGAGGCCTACCGACAGCTCGTCTCCCGGTTCGCGGGCGCCACTCGAGAACTTTCCGGCCCCATCGGCCATCAGTCCTGCGAGCAATGTGCCCCGCCCACTGCCACTTAAGGCTCGCAATACCTCAGTAAATAATAAAAATAATAATAATCATGTACCTATTGAATAGTAGTGACTAATGTACTGAATTAAAGAAATATTCGTTTAAACAGAAATGTCTGTTTATTATCTTAAAGACACTCGGAAGCAATATCTTTTGAATACATGTACGAATAATAACAGATCTGTCAACAGACAGACGACCATAGTCAATGGACACAGGCAGTGAATCCTTTTTACTAGTTAATCATTATACTATGAAGGTTATTTTGTATTAAAACATTTACACAATTGGACGCAGTTCTGCAAACCAGATCCAACCCACAGCATGACAGTTTTGAGAAAAAGCCGTTTTTGTTAAAAATGTGTGTACAAAATTTTCTATAAATATTTTTAATAAAGTTTGAATGCACAATTATAGAAGATGGCTAGCTCTATTAATTGTTATGTTAATCTGTTGCAAAAAGCATTTATTACCTGATTTAGAACCAATAAATGGGGATGGATCTTTTTAATAAAAATGCGAATGTGGGTTGGATCTTTGTTTATTTAATAAAAAAATAAGGGAAAATTATATTTACACGGTTTTTTTTAATTAATTTTAATCAAAAAGGGCACAAGTACTAAGGCAAACTTGTAGCGTGAAAAGATTTTAGCAAAAACAAAATATTTCATACAAAATTTTCAACAGAGACGAAAACTGCAATACTTTAGTCATTAAGAGAATTCGAACAAAACGTATGAATTAATCTGTAACTTTTTATATATAATTTCCAGTTTTCGTGTTAGTAAATGTCTTCTACTTCAAAGTCAGGTTGTCCTGAAAACCCTTCCAGGTCATCATCCTTCAACCGGTTGGTCTGGAATAAGTTCAGTGTAAAAAAGGTGGTATTCCTGTGGAATCAGGTGAAGGAGAGTTTTCAAGTCCTTTAACTTGGCTTCGAGAATAGAATTCCCACAGGTCAAAGTACCTCTACTTCTTTTTTGTGAGAATAGCCCCTAAGTGAAAGTTTTTTTTAAATATATTCGTCCACCAACTCTTCGTCAAGGTTGCTCGCCTGTAAATTTTGAACATATCCTGTATTTTAACTATATCCCTAATCTGCAGCCGTGGCAGCTTATTCCCGTCTATAGTTTTCTTCCTAGTTGTTCTCTAATTGTATTGAAAATAAAAAGTAGGTATAAAAACGTGCAAGAAGACTTCAGTTTAAGATGAATGTTCACCGTTTTAGCAAAAACTACTTTATATCATCAATAAAATTAGAGAAAGTATAACTAACAGGGAGAAACTACTTATAGACGAGAATAAGGCTGCAGATTAAGGAAATAGAGATAAAATAACCGGATAGGTATCCTTCCAAGTCTAAAATCCAAATTTTGAACATAGGTAGGTACCTATGTTCAAAACTTACATGACGACCAACCTCGACGAAAAGTTTGTGGTCGTAGATATATTTAAAAAAGTTCGTTCGGGGGCTACTCTCACAAATGAAATAATGGAAGTACTTTGGCCTATGAGAAAACCTATTCCCGAGGTCAAGTTAAAAGACTTAAAAGCTCTTTCACCTGATTCCACAGGCATACCACCTTTTTTTACACTAAACTTATTCCAGAAGAACGCTTGGAGGATGATGACCTGGAAGGATTTGCAGGACAACTAGACCTTGAAGTAGAAGACATTTTCAACTATGAAAACTGAAAAATCTAGAAAATAATTTACAGATTAATATATAGGTTTTTTCGGATTCCTTTTTTGGTCTGATTTTTGTACAAAATAAGTAAATACTTTATTTTTGCTGGATTTTTTTCATTCCACATTTTTTGCTATTGTTGCCTTTGTATTCTTGCTATTTTTCTCCAAAAAAAAACCGTTGAAATGTTTTTTTCCCTTATTTGTATTAAGAGTATTAAGACCCTGTAAATCAACAAGGATTCAACCCACATTCAACATTCTTACTTTTTTTATTGAAAAGATCAATCCCCTTTTATTAACCGTAAATGTAATTAATACTTTTCGCGAAAGAATATCATAAATCCACAACTCTGTTATGTCATAATCCACAACTCTATTTAGTGAAAAAGATTACGTAAAAATACTTCCATGTGTTAAAATATTTTCAATATGGAACCAAGTCACATGAACCCTCATAAAATTGAAAAATTTAGGCTATTTTTAATATGCAAACAAGATTCAAGATACATGGTTTCATATAACTGTGAAATCTTTATTTTGCAAACGGGATCCAACCGCGCTTGGTCTCTTATAGAGTTATAAAATTATACGTCTATGAGGTACCATGTGAAATGAATCTTGTTTACAAAATATGGATTTGCTGTTTTGTGGAATGGTAACTTTGTCAACATATTGTTTTGATAGGTTAAAATGGTCAGATCATTTTGATTTTTATAGGGAAGGTGTAAGGTGCATTTTAAAACCTATCTGCATATTTAACTCAATTTTGACAGGTGTGTGGGTTGGATCTGGTTTGCAGAACTGCGTCCAATTCAACACGCTCCCCTCAAAATAAGCTTCTAACCTTTAATCAAACACACAGTACATTTGTAGAAAACCTACCGTTTTCAACAAATATAACTTCCGAGTGCTCAGGTGGGGAATTACAATATGATCCAACATTTGTTGCAAGGATTAGGGAAACCCAGAAAAACCTAACCAGATCATTGCACCTCAAATAATCAACAAAAACAAAATCAAAATTCTAACTCTATATCACACTATAGCACAGCACCGTAACACGTTTACTCCAAACCCATTTTCTTTTTCATAGCTTGAAAAGTATAGGATGGCAACGGCTTAGTCAACACGTCAGCCAGCTGTTGACCTGTAGGAACATATTTTAATTTTATAACATTTTTCTCAACTTGCTCTCTCGAGAAGTGATACTTGATGTCAATATGTTTAGACCGCTTATGATTAGTTGGATTATTAGCAATGCTAATACAGCCATTATTATCCTCATGTAAAATTATGGGTTGTTCGATTTTTAAATTAATACTTTGTGCTAGAGACTTAAGCCATAATGCTTCTTTGACAGCCTCAAACAGAGCCATGTACTCGGCTTCTGTAGACGAAACTGCCACTGTAGTTTGTCTCTTTGTGCACCACGTTATTGTGCAACGGTCAAATAATTGAAACAAGTAGCCGGTAGTACTTTTCCTGTCACTATTATCCTGACCACCCCAATCAGAGTCTACGTAGCCACTTAAGATGTTATCATACTCACTTCTTTTGTAAGTTAATTTCAAAGACATGGTACCTTTAAGATACCTTAACACCCTTTTGAGACATTGCCACAACTCCTGATTATTATTATTTGTATAGCGGCTCAATATACTAACAGAAGTACTTAAATCAGGGCGTGTGCATAGCATTACGTACATTAAACACCCTATTAGGTTTCTACAGGGAGCATCACATTTGTTTTGTGAATTTAGAGCCTCATTGTTTAGTTTAGCTTCAGTGGGAGTACTAACCGGATTACACTCACTCATGTTAAATTTAGTTAGAATTCTTTGTATATAGGCACTTTGATCTAATGTAATTTTATCTGAATATCTTGTTACTTTTATACCAAGAAAGAATTTTATATCTTTTAGGTCAGTCATTTCAAATTTACTCATCAAATATTCTTTAAAACTATGCATTGTTTGGGTATTTGCACATGCTATTACTAAATCATCGACATATAAAACTATGTATATATTTTTATTTATGTCATTTTTATCCAAAATATATATACATCTATCTACTGCAGAATTTTTAAACCCTTTTTCAATTAAAGATTTTTCAAATACTTCAAACCAACATCTTGCAGCCTGTTTCAAACCGTACAAGGCTTTATTTAATTTACGTACAGTATTATTATTTTCAGTTATGACACCTTGAGGAACTTTCATGTATATTTCCTCTTTTAAGATGCCATTTAAGAATGCAGTCTTAACATCCATGTGATGAATGAGTAAATTATTTTGATTTGCAAAACTTATAATGAAACGAAAACTAGCTATTCGAGCTACTGGCGCGAAAGTTTCATTGTAATCAGTAAGGTATTCCTGACTAAAACCTCTAGCAACTAGACGTGCCTTATATCTCACGGGTTTACCGAAACCATCATTTTTAATCGTAAAAATCCATTTACAATCAACTATGTTTTTATTTTCTGGTCTCGGAACTAGAGTCCACGTGTTATTACTTTTGAGCGAGTTTAGTTCATCATTTACTGCTTTGTCCCACTCAGCTCTTTCATCAAGATATTTGATCTCATCGAATGATTTAGGTACCTTTGAAGAAACCGAATGAGCGCTATATAAATACTCTTCGTTCACATCCTTATACGATACGGATGGTTGACCTTTTATCCTTTCACTCCTCCTTGGTTCAAATGATTGATCAATTGCAGAAACTTGATCATTAACAGATAATCTATCAGGAATTGTATCAGATTGAAGTGGCATTGTATGACCTAATTTACGAATTTTACTAATACTGCCTTGTTCATCAATTTTCGAATCAATTGATTTAGGGATGCCAAAACGTTGAGACTTTAACGGTACTGATTTCGGTACATAATCCTTATCAGTTTCACCACGAGAGCATTCACCTTTACTCCCTTCAGGCTCTAACAAAGGCCTGGAGTCAACAAAATTAGTCTCTTCAACAATAACATCCCTGACAGTTTCAAACTTTTCAGAATCTGTGCTCCAAACTTTATAGCCATTGGGGTGATAACCTACTAGTATACCCTTCCATGACTTTTCGTCAAATTTATCTTGACTTCTTTTGTTATGTACATACACAGTTGAACCAAACACCCTAAGTGTTTTTATATTAGGTTTTCTATCATGCCACATTTCATATGGTGTTTTGGTTAGTTCTAAAGCCCTTGTTGGAGTAATATTAATCAAATGTACTGCAGTTAATACTGCCTCGCCCCAAAAATATTTCTCCAACTTTGCACCGCTTAACATGGAACGAGCTTTTTCAGTTATAGTTCTAACCATTCGTTCTGCTACACCATTCAACTGTGGAGTTCGCGGTACTGTTAAGTGATATGTGATACCTTTTTGTTTACAGTAATCTTTCATATCAGTAGACAAATATTCTCCACCATTATCACTATATAAATATACTAACTTCGAATTAAACTTAGCTTCACTTTTTGCAACGAAGTCTTTAAATGCTGAGAATACATCTGATTTATAATTCAATAAATACACCACACAATAATGTGTAAATTCATCAACAAATAACACAAAATATTTTTTGTTGTCAATTGTTGGAGGAGTGACAGGACCGTTGATGCCATATTTTATAATCATTATTACTTTGACATTTTTGGGAAACTGACACGTTCATCTTTATAGGTAAACTAAAATCTAAGATAATTAAATTCTGACGAGATTTACCTTTCATGATGACTTTACCATCTTTTATGACGTGTGCTCCGTCCTGGTCAAAGATTACCGTCAGCCCCGCTTGCTGCATCCTGGCCACTGACAGCAGGTTGTACGGTACCTCGCGGCAGTACAGCACATTCTCCAACACGCCGGAAGTGCCCGTGTTACTGGTGACCTTAATAGAACCACGTTTTGTAGCTGAAATAAATTCACCCTTTTTAGCTACCGTAATTTTTACAGGTTCATTCAAATTATGACAAGAAATGAAAATATCATCCCTGTTAATAATATGGTCCGATGCTCCAGAGTCCAGTATGAAAGATAATATATTGGTATTATTTTCTTGTTGGTACAGCGGTACATCATTCTGAAGTTTCAAACTTAATAGTTGCTTTCTCAAAGCCAGTTGGCAAGCAAGACTTTTACGTTCGTACAAAGAATCCAAATTTTGAAATACTTCCTGGGCAGTGATTGTATCATTTACAAATCCAATTAAAGAGTCCGACAAATACTCTACCAGAATGTTTTTTACGGTCCGATTGTTTTTCTCCCACGCGTTAGTTCTCACTTGAGGAATCGGTTCATCTATCACTTTTAAAATTTCCATCTCACTCAATAAAGAACGTATTCTGAATTTCCATATACTATATTTTTCACCATCAAATTCCTTTATATTTCTCTTTTTTTGTTTTGTAGGATCCATTTAGTAGGAAATTTTTTTAAATTTACGTCAATTTATATGAACGGAACACGTCATGAAAATTTTTAAATTTTGAAAAATTTTACGAAATCACAATATAATAAATACGTAGCTGGGCCCATAACCTATTGAATAGTAGTGACTAATGTACTGAATTAAAGAAATATTCGTTTAAACAGAAATGTCTGTTTATTATCTTAAAGACACTCGGAAGCAATATCTTTTGAATACATGTACGAATAATAACAGATCTGTCAACAGACAGACGACCATAGTCAATGGACACAGGCAGTGAATCCTTTTTACTAGTTAATCATTATACTATGAAGGTTATTTTGTATTAAAACATTTACACAATTCAACAGTACCTACCATTATATTTGAAGCTGAAACACGTAAAGAGCCCGAATAGCATATTATTTTATCATCATATGCCTGCGACTTTTGCAGATGATTTACGAGTAGTTCTATATCCGTCATCATCATTGGCCTTTGCGTCTATTGCAGACGATTTAGATGCGTCTAAGAGATGAGTCTAAGGCATTTTCGTTGATGGATCTCTTTAGACCATAAGTTATAAGCCTTAAGATTTATTGTTACAGTATCGAAAATAAAGATTTTCTATTTATATTTCTATATACAGCCCAATGCGGGAACGACAGCAGGTCCCACAGGTATGGCCACCGAATCCTACACCGGAGATGACGATGCAGCGGAGCCACGCCGTTTCGTCGCCTAAATAGTTTTATTTGGTTTCATGACGCATTGGTGTTAACTGTAATGTCATGTTAAACTTTTATAAAATAAATAAATAAATGGCAGGTATAAGCACCGGCAATTACAATACCCGTATCATGGTGCCGTAAAACGTACCTACTGGTATTATAAATGCGAAAGTGTTTTGTTTGTCCTTCTTTCACGTCAAAAGAATGGGATATACGCGGGAGACAACCAGTATGGGATTGATGGTGTGAGCGATACCTGAATCCCATGCATTTTTTTTACCAACTCAAAAAAGAACCTAATAAACATACTTAGAATTCATAGCTAATTTTGTGGGTAAAATATAGTCACAACGTTTTGCTTGACCCGGTAAATAAATAAAACAACCACAGCCTTCTCATATTTTATTTATAAATGACACCTGTTAGTTGGCGTTCATTCGGAGTGAAACGTTACATACCAAAATTCTTATTAAAATATTACGTAAAGTATGACTTAAAAAATATTGTGATTTACGGACTTACAAGTAGTTAAAGTGAGCGAGGCCTATTTCCAGCATTTTCGGTAGCTTGGATTCATTACTCGTACCTACCAATTTATGTAAGTAGGCCATTGTGTTTAAAAACTAAGTTTCGTAAATCAAGATAGATCAATTTTCAGATTGGTATTTACTATCTTCACAAACAAACGTTTCCGAGTAATTTTACACAGTACAGTACCACAAAAAAAGAGCAGAGCCACGGATCGAAATTAGAAAAAAAAATGCTTTTCAGTAATAAATACTTATTTGTAGGACGACACGGCTCCATATAATCAAATATAACATTTCAACGTCTCTTCATCAACTGAAAAATAATTGTGAAACAATTGCTTAGTTACTTAGGTATATATTTAAAACTTTTTATTATTTTATAATATCATTATAAATATGTTGTAATTTATTTTTAGTTCCCATTGTGATATCTGAAGTAGGTAATGATGGCTGGAAGCAAATATCAATTAGGTACTGAAATTATTAGGCTGTATAAAAATAGTTTTCTTCGAGACTACGTGGATGATATGACTTGCAGCACTGCACTGACTTCGTGTATTTAATTTTCAATGAGTACCTATTATGTGTGGCTTTGAACGATTTTTCAACATAAAAATACAGGACATAGGTATACATATATAGTTATATTTGAAAAAAAAAAACAGTTGGAGAGACTAAAAGTTCAACGAATTATCATATTTCTTATGCCATGCGAAGTATCTCGAACTCCAATTCAGTTTCAGTAGTTATCCTTGTCAGTGCAGAATTATTTAAAAACAATATTTCAAGTAACTAATATACAATTATCGAATAAATTAATAACACTACCTATTAAGGTTGAGCACATATTCCAAGTTTTACAATGAGATCTTTATAATCTTTGATTTATATTCGTACAATGCTTCGACAGTAGGCTACAGTAACTTTAACATGTTTCAATTTAACCTAGAATATAATCTAATCAACTACTATTTGATCAAGACTTCAGATATACAAACTATTTATTTTACAAGAATAAACGGTTATTTATTCAAATTGGGCCTATAATCGAAGTATTAAATGGGGATCTCGCTGTTCCCTATAGGATCGCTTAGTTGAACTTTAAATCTAGCTGCTAAAAGTTCACGCGAGCGCGTGAGCGATCCTGTAGGGAACAGCGAGATCCTTATTTGAGACTTCGAATATAGGCCTTGTATGTTTTTAAAACATAGGTACGTACAGCATAAACTGAAAGTAGAATTCATAAGTTAGTTACATTGAATACAGCATTCTAAAAAAAATAAAAGCAGCATAGGTAGGTATCATCATCATTATCATTCATCATCATTTCAGCCAAAAGACGTCCACTGCTGGACATAGGCCTCCCCCAAGGCTCGCCACTCAGACCGGTCCTGTCCTACTTGCTTCCACCGGTTTCCCGCGACCTTCACGAGGTCGTTGCTCCATCTTGTTGGAGGCCTACCGACAGCCCGTATCCCGATAGGTAGGTATAGCACGACGTAACTTAGAAGGCGCGCGGCGAAGCACTTAAGCCGTTGACGCAGTGCCTATTATTGCTTAATCCACGCGCCTTTAGGTTCTGAAAGTTTGGGGATTCTCCCTAGACTTTTAGCACTTCATTGTGTTTTTTTTTTACCAAAACATTGGAATACGTTTTTGCAGCTTCTTGGGCCTTAGGGTAACCAAATTTTGGTGAAAAGTATTTACCAGATGACAATATAAGGTTAATAATTGAAGTGAATAAGTTGAAGAAACCTACATACTTTAATAACTGAAAATGTATAAAAAATACTGAACATTTGCCACCTATCTAAGTACATACCAATAGGTTTACATCTCAAATCCAAATACTGTTAATGTTAGATAATTTCTGAAAAAAGAAAACTTAATAATTTGTCAAAACTTTTCACAACTTTTAGACCATTTTATTTTACACGTAACGCCACATCATTATATTGAAGTCTTAAAATAAGTGAAACATGATGATCCAAATCACAGGAATGGAACTCTCTTCCGTCCTCTGTTTTCCCCGACAGTTATAATCTACAGGTCTTCAAGACTAGAGTGAATAGGTATTTACTGACCCAGTGAGCTACATCTTTGGCCTCATCGTCACTTTCCATCAGGTGAGATGGAGGCTAATCGCTGGTCAGTTCTACATAAAAAAAAAACAGTCTTGTTTCCCTTTCAAAAGTTAATCACGAAACAAGTGTTAAGGTGCTTCTTGGGAACATAAAAAAGCCATAACATTTTTGTTTGACAGCCCTGTAAAGCGATCTGTGAAATTGAGCGGGAAAAGTGCTCCCCGGGGCAGCTCGGTACCGACCGTTATTCCACGGGACGAGAGGTTCAACTTTGATGGAAAAAGGCGGGGTTACCAGTCACAGGCAAAAATGAAATGTATTACACATTTCATACAAAAATGAAATGGTAACCTTCTGGCATTTTCGTACTGTTGGTCTCTGTGAATCGTGTTTTTAGACATGAATGAGCATGTTATTTTAATATTAGGTATACGTTTACAAGTTCGCGAAATATTATAGTAAATACATACTTTTTTTTGGCAGATGTTACATAGGTATGCCAGATCTACAAAGATGTAGGTACATGACTTCATTTAAAAGGTTTTTCGAATTTTATTTTACTTACTAAGTATCTATAGCACGACACAACTTAGAAGGCGCGCGGCGAAGCACTTAAGCCGTTGGCGCAGAGTCTATTATTGCTTAATCCACGCGCCTTCTAAGTCGTGTAAACCTGTACATGTTACTACGAGTATGAACTATGTCTCAACACCGAGTTCCTATACTTAGTTGAAACATTGTCTAGAATTTTTCAAGTTTTTCTTTTTAATTTAACCACAAGATATATTGTGTTGATTCCACCAGCCTTGACTTATTTCAAACACCTTCAACTTAAAAAAATGTTTACTTTCGTATTTAGTCCCATTTCAGTTACCAAAATGCAAAATTACCAAGTCAAAGGTTCAAGACCGCATTGGTAAACATTTTTACCGAATTATGTTCGACTTGAAACCGCTCATGAATATTCGAGTGCGGAGTTATAGTCCAGATTGTATGCAGACGCTAAAGATAGCTGGATCGATTCGGGCCAGGCCCTACTAAATGATCTCGTTTTGACACTGAGCATTTGCAATGGGCATTATTGTGCCTACCGTGATGACCTACACAGTGGGGCGTAGGTAAATCTAGGCTTGATATGTAGGTCATATGACGGTGGTGAGATTTACCTCATTTCCGAAAAAAAATGCAGCTCATTGCTGCGCACATGATTCCTCTCATCACGAGACAGCTTAGGCTATAGTTCCCACTCGGGCGCAGTTCGGATTGGGGTCTAAGGTATAAATAGTAATACATACCTACTACTACTACTACTACTACAGCCTATTTACGGCCCACTGCTGGGCACAGGCCTCCTCTCATCACGGGAGGGTTGGGCTATAATCCCCACGCGGGCCCAGTGCGGATTGGGGACTTCACACACATCCTTGATTTACTTCGCGGATGCGTGCCGGTTTCCTCATGATGTTCTCCTTCACCGAAAAGCTCAGTTGTTAATTTAAATTGAATTTCGCACATAAGTAAACTCAAGAGGTGCGTGCGAGCCGGATTCGAACCCCCGACCCTTTTCATGCGAGGCGGACATCGAACCACTAGGTCACACCACAGCTTCACTTTATGTGTTAACTTTGTAATATTTTTTTAAGGCCTCATTAGCTCTAATTCTCTGTTATACCTACTATACTTTGATAGTAGGTATAAGTGCAGTGCAAGTCCTACAGTATCTAAACAGTTTGATTAAATTCACCCTTTTTATATTCGCCATATGTAAATAAGGACTCCTAAATGTCCCACTAAATTATCAAAGAAAAACAAAACTATATAAAGCAATTTCCATTTAAGAATTTCTGAAACCAAAAAATATATAACCGAATTGAAAAAATCCCTGTTTTTAACTTAAACTACGTACAAACTAAATCAGAAATGAAGATATCCGCAGTAGAACTAGGGTCACCGACATAGCCCGAAGAATTGCGAGCCTTAAGTGGCAGTGGGCGGGGCACATTGCTCGCAGGACTGATGGCCGATGGGGCCGGAAAGTTCTCGAGTGTCGCCCGCAAACCGGGAGACGAGCTGTCGGTAGGCCTCCAACAAGATGGAGCGACGACCTCGTGAAGGTCGCGGGAAACCGGTGGGAGCAAGTAGCACAGGACCGGTCTGAGTGGCGAGCCTTGGGGGAGGTCTATGTCCAGCAGTGGACGTCTTTCGGCTGAAATGATGATGATGATGAATGTTGAATTTTAAATTTTTGAATTTTGATGATGACGTACAAACTGACTTGAACGGCTGATTGTAACTTACTTTGTAACATTACATGAATCGAACCGATAGTAGTAAACGACTAGCTTTGGTTTCATTATTTACGATGAACGCTGTATTCAATGTAACCGTTTACGTGCAATTTTACATTGTTACATACCTAAGTGGCAAATGAATTGAACAAGTTGAAAATAATATATACCTACTTGAAGGCAATGGGGGCTATCGCGTGTGAATTTGCCACTAGAGGCGCTAGTGTCGCGTGAGGTTCAATAACATTCACTGGTTTTGGCAGGCTTCGTGATATAAATTATAATTTCTTTAATTTACCTGTTGAAAAGTGATCTCTTTCGTGAAATTATCGCAAATATGGATTATTTGGCGTTAAATGTGAATGCTTTAAAAAAAATGTTTTCAAACAAAACGGAACTGCACAACATTGCGGCATAGCTACTCGATATGATGATAGTTATTTATAATTAATAAAATTAATAAGATTCAAGATTTATAACTTTGTTCCGGCGCCGAACTTATAAAGTCGCCTTTGACAGCTATTATACCTCTGGACCTTAGTCAACAGTGGCGCCAACTGGTGAGCAAAGAAACGATAGTCCCCCATTGTGCGTGACGCTTTTCCGTTCTATTTTATTTCACAAATCTGGAAAGCCACTGGTTCAAGATTAGAACGCCAAGTATGCCTATAAACAGATACACCAAGATGGTTTTAGGCAACAGTATAACGAGCAATAGCTATGCCCATAGCTCGCTACTGACAAACCAACTTACATAAACTGCTTCACTCCGGCTCGACTCGTATAGTACGACACAAATTGAAGGCGCGCGGCGAAGCACTTAAGCCGTTGACACAGAGTTTATTATTACTTAAACCACGCGCCTTTTAAGCTAGTACGTGCATACCTCGCTGATTCCAGCCTTTTCTGCTCTAGCAATAACCGGTGGTGTTACAATGAGTGATACATACCTAATATGTAAAACATAAAATACTTGTATCATAACATTTCCAAGATTACTAAAATTGAGCTATATTTTATTAAAAATCATGTCTAGAAGGACAGTGCTTCAATTTTACATTAATTGGCATGAAAATCGTTATGAAAAAAAATGGCAATCAACTCACAGACCATCGAAACCTAGCAGTAGTTCACACAATTGACATAAAACTGTTGAAAGTAACAATGATGATGAAATTTACATACTTTGGCTACAGATTCTGGCCCTTAAAACTATGAATATTTACAAATATGTATATATTAAAGTTTCCGTTGGTCTAAAATGTACATTTCTATTCTACCCGTGAATATGTTGTAAAAGGCTAATTAATTACTGGGTCCCATTTTAATCTAGTGGCAACATCATGAATAAATTTTCATCAAGGTACTCTGTTTATCTTGACCATTGCAGTACAAAATGTGAAATGATGGAACTCGTAAAAATTGCTCACGGGATTTAAATCCTCGGCCACGTGATTAGAGACAAATTTAAAATAGCGGAGTCTCGTGTTTAGCTTATACTCGAGGCAGACTTTCAGAATGTTTACCTCCGTATAAAGATGTAATCTAACCACTCAATCTTTCTCTCTGAAATATACATTAGTAATTTCAGAATTAGAGGACTCGCAGAATGTATATACTTTATACCTATTAGGTACACTTTGTTGTCTGTTTCTTAATAGCAGGTGACAAACAGGTTTACCTGATGAAAATTGATTAAATTGGGCACATGTTCTTACATTTATTAATTATATATTTTTTTAGCATTAGAGCCAGAGTCACCGGTGCGTTGTTTCTATAATCAGAGTAAGTCTAAGGAATATTAAAAAAGCACTTCTCTTGCCTCAATTTCTTAAATAGTGACCCAGTAACGTCTAAATACGATAAATATTAAGAGTAATTCTAAGATAGGATAAGATCGAAAGGACGTTTACGACAGGGCAAAAAACAACTAGGAATTGGAGTATCTATGTATAGTTAAATCTTAAGACATATTGGATTAAAAAATTTGAATGTTGAATAAAATAAATAATAATTTAAGAACCAACCTAATTTTACTTTTAATAATATTAAGGGAAATTTAATAATGGAAACCTACTTTAATATTTATGGAATTTGTAGAAAGTACAAAAATCCTAATTGAGAATTTCCTTCTTTGTTATGTTGTTCAGGAACTAAGAAAAGAAGAACCATAGATAATAATTTCAAGTTTATTTTTTCTTAAAGTAGCACCACACGACTAATGAGTACTATTGACCAGCGTTACACGCCAAGTCTTTATACGAATAGATATGAAGAGAGAGAGAAGAAACTACTCTACTGGAAACGTCGAAAGAGGATAGCTTAGATTAATTTAGATTAATTGGTACCTTCAATTTGTAAAGATATAATTTAAGACGTAAATTATCACAACTATGTTATCTGTGCTTGATGATTGAAATGGTAGACAAAAATCAATTTCAAAAAATATCATCGAATGATTTTGTCAATTTGTACTTGTTTGTTTTTAGGTTACGCCATCTTTTGACTCTAATTGACTAAAACTGACTGAATGGCTCACAGATAACATAGGATATCTGTTCCACGTTTAGATATGACTTATTTATTAACAAAGAAAACACAGAATTCAATTCAAAAATAATACATTCAACAGCAAAACTTTAGACGAACTACAGCCTGAGATAGGACAGCAATTAAGATGCCATCCATATATATACGGAATGTCTTCATTGAAATTAACACACTAAAATAAGTACTTATGGTCAAACCCTTTAGATCCTACTTTTACTAGGTAAGTAACTGCTAATGTTGTCGATTACAAAGAAATCTGAATTTAATTCTTAAATAAAGAAAAGATGATGAATCTTGTACAAAAAAATAGTTTGACTTTCATGTTCCCAAAACAGTTTTTTTTAAATACAGGTGCTCAAAAAACAAACATTTCGATACTTACCTGTTTAACGTACCAAAAGTTTGTCATTTCCGAACGAGCTTTTTTTGTTTTTTGACAGCTAGTAAGCGTGCCTAAAGTTGTTTTTTTACGAACCAGTGCGTAAAGTTTTTTGAGTTTCATCCTGATCGTTTATTTCTTTATTCTTTCTTTTCGTTAATATATTAAAAATATCGTTTGATAGACGTGCGCAATTGTCATTTGACAAACTTTTCGCACTTGCATCAAAATATACTATTTTATTAGTTAAGTTGAGCACAATTATGTTTAGAAATCAATGAATTTGAGTTACTATACGTAGTATCCCCAGCAGGAGTGTCTGGAAATATCTTTCGTACCTACTTTCAGTATTTTTTTCAAATATACGTCAGTTAGGAATAAAAAACCTTTTTTTAAAACGTCGTCAACTTTTTGTTTTGACATATTCATATTCTTTGGCCGCCAGAATGTGTTGGAGATATTACTTATAAACTTGGAAAGAGGAAAGATATTTTCAAGACTCATTCCCTAAAAATCTTTCAGACTGGAGCGAGCGCCCTCACACGTTGGTAATAGTGAGTCTCCTTGGACTTCTAGGCTTGTTGAGGTTCCCGCCTGATCCTCGGACGTGTACTTGGACGGAGCCTGGCATATCCACGGAGGAATGGAGGCTAGCGGCGCGGGACGCGCGGGGGGATGGCACGTGGAGTCTTAGGTCTACTGCGCTGTGGAGGCTCGCGGCGCGAGACGAGCGGGGGGTGTGCGAGGCTTCGGAGGGGGGGACGAGGGCTGGCAGGTCGGCGGCGCTGCGCGAGCGACGAGGGGGACTCTCCGGGATTAGGGCCATGCCTCCCATACTGCCAACGAATACGGAGTTCTGGAAAGAAGCGCTTGTATTAGGTCCGTGACACATGCCTGTAATCCCGACTGGCACCAACGCCACTAACCTCGGGTTAGAATCTAACTCGAGTTAAGTTGATAATACAAGTAAGCCTGGCTTATGATCCTAACCCGAGGTTACCGGGTAGTGGGCGTAAGCTGTCAAGATCGGAAAGAAATCGATGCCATCCAACTACCATACCATAATCCATACTATAATATTATAAATGCGAACGTAGCTCTGTCAGTCTGTTACCTCCAGAAGATAAGTAGTTACTTCAACCGCTAGACCGATTTAGATGAAATAGTGGTATGAAGATAGTCGGTGTCCCGGGAATAAAGGAGATAGGTAGGCTACTTTTTATCCTTGAAAGGCGCATAGTTCCCGCGGGAACGCGATAACCGAATTCCACGCGGGTTGAGGCGCGGGTTAGCTAGTCGTACCATATAATATCATCAAAGTCGGTTCAGTGGCTTAGGCGTGAAAGCGTAACAGCAGAGACAAGAGTCACACAGATAGAGCTTTTTCCGCATTTATTATATTTGTAAGGATTGGCTCACTTTCTTATGACTACACAATAAAGTGGTTTCCAGGCAAGCTATATGAAAATGAAGGTTTTTAGCTCAATCAGGATGTTCATTTGCTTGCCGGAAAATTCTGGCAATCAAATGAACACATGATTGAGCAACACATTTACATATGTAAGTATTTTTCTTTTTAAGTATTCATTATGTCTAGTAAGAGTGGGTGGTAAGGTAAAAGGTAGGTCAATTGATGTAAAAATATCTCTATGTATCGATTTATTTCGGAGTTAAGTCACTTCGTGAGTGTAAGTAGTAATTTTACAGGTAATATATGTATATACCTACACTCAACAGCAATGAATTCGGGTCACTTTGTATAGTTTTTTTTTTTGAAAAAAGGCCTTCTGCTTGAGTTTGTTGCGGCGCTTCTTCTCAATCAATGGGTCTAGGAAGCGCTGGCGCTCTTTTTCTGACGTGTGGCATCTGAAAATGCCCCTATGTGGCCAATTCGCTGAATAAATGATTGAATTTTGAATTTTCCATACAAAGTGACCCGAATTCATTGCTGTTGAGTGTATGGGTAAAGTAGCTGTACCTAAATGTGAGTGATTTTGGCCAGAATAAAAGAAAGCGCGATAATACCGTATGTTTTTGCGAACTTCAAAAAGTATGCCTAGTCATTTTTCGAAAAAATACCCTCCATCAATGGTCTCGAAAACGAATTAGTAACGTATGTTACTAATTCCAACTTTAAGTATGTAAAGTTGGTATATCATACACCTACAATATATTTTGTATATTTGCTTGGAAGCCCAGACAGATTCAGATTACCATATTTGATGATCATGCGGTTCCAATAATATTATTTACATACATGCGTATTAAAACTATAACCTCCTTTTTTAAAGTCGGTAAAAAATATCAGCCAAACGGACGCGCGAACGATCTTAGAATAAAAACAAACTAGACCTCAATTTATATCGGTCCACTTTACGATTGTTTTCAATTTTCTCTTGTTACACATCAAAGAGTCACTGAAAACTTTGGAGTAACTTAATAAAAGAGCTTTTAGAGACATTTATACAATACAGGTATTTATCAACTTCACAAATATTCAGCTTTCCCGTAACTTATTCCTGGCCTTCCATTTTCAGTTATCAATCGGGAGCTTTCCGATCTTACATCAAAGAAAGTTTTCAGATTACTTTCCTTGCCAGAGAAGCTTTGAGATGTCGGTGCTTAAGCTTTTGCTACGAATACGAGTGATAAAACCTTTTAGTGAGTCAAATAGTACTATTAGAAACGTTTTTCCCTTACTCGGCACCTACTTAAGAACTTAGAAAACCTTTTTTTAGGGTTCCGTACCTCAAAAGGAAAAAACGGAACCCTTATAGGATCACTTTGTTTGGTATCATCTATAAGTCTAAGTAACTGTATATTTGCTGAGTTGAGTACCAATTCTCGAGACACGGGAGAAAATTATAGATATCGAGCGCAAAACGATGAATAAAATCTTGTGAATTCTTCGTATTTGAGAGCGGTAGCAACTGCTAAACGGTCGGGTAATCGGGGTTCAGCCACTGGACGCTAGATGCCGATCTAGTGTTAACCCGGGTTTCGGAGCACGCACTACGGTATAGACTATGCTATTCTTCTTGTATCATTTCTCTTTGCTATGACTTACTTGTCTAGGCCGGTGCGCGAGATACCCGCATGGCTGGTAGGCTGGGAACGCCGCTCCACAGTCGTAGGACACGCAGCCTCGGGACAACGAAGCGCGATGCTGGAAAAAGAACTGTCCTTATTATTTTGTCACGCATAACAAGCTGAAATTTTCTCGGATATATTCGTTAGGTATAAGTCCGTAATTCTGCATCAATCCAAGGATCAAACCAAGTGGCGAAAATGTGAAAGTGCGTGTTTGTTTGTTTGTTTCTCCTTCCTTCACGTCGCAATGAGTGGACCGATTTGGATGAAATTTGGTATGGAGATAGTTGGAGTCACGGGAAAGGACACAGGCTAGAAAAATTAAGATTTAAAAAATCACACATTGCATGAACAATAAAATAAGCAAATTTTTTGGTATGAGTATGACGGAATAAAGTATGTATTTAATAATAGAAATCTGCGTCAAAAAAAAACTTATATTTTTTCATCGAACCGATTACATGAAATCCTTTTTACGAAATTGCAAGTTTTTTAAGTGTATAGTGAATATTAACATCTATTTTACTAGCCTTACAAGATCAAATAGTTTTCGTTTAAATACTGTTTAAATAAAGTATATTTAGGTCTGGTCAGCGCCTTAAGTTAGGGACTGTATATCCCTTAAATGTAAGTTTAGTACTTACCTACATTGTATGTATTTAAAACATACAACATGTAATGTGAATTTGTAACTGATATTTAAAAAAAAGCTATGTTTTTTGCGGCGTTGAGAAATTCATTACAGACTCACGTGCAAAAGTATCCGTAAGTGGCCAATTTGCTGAATAAACGATTGTTTTTTTAAACTTACATGAGGAGGTATGACCACGGAGGTCTCCGCGAGCACACAGCTCTGGCGATGCTGCTGCTGGAACTTGGGCTGGTACGGCTCGAGCATCCTGTCAAACACAATCCCTGGTAACTCTATCAAAAAACCCACAGCAATGCGGTAGGTTCTGGCACAGTATACAAAATAGGTACCTACTAATCGTACCAGTAGCGTCACGTACCGCCCCGCACCATTACAAGTTACCTCACCGCGCCCGCGGCGAACGTGCGCGTTTTACTAGAACAAAACCGGTCGAACGTGCACTCGCACACACACGCGCACGTATTTGTAAATATAATATTTTAGCGTGCATTTCAAACGTTCAGTTTATATGGAGTGTCGTGGGTGTGGTTCTGATGCCACCCACTACCTGGCGCGACAGCCGCACCGGTAAGCGTTTTACGGACACAATGTGCCGTGCGCGCTACGGTTGTTAATATAGTAGGAGAGTTTTTTTCTTTGAAATGACACTGCTGTTGATCATCATCATCATCATTTCAGCCGAAAGACGTCCACTGCTGGACATAGGCCTCTCCCAAGGCGCGCCATTTAGACCGGTCCTGAGCCACTCGCATCCACCGCGTTCTGGAGTGGCGACCGCGAACCGGTAGACGAGATGTCGGTAGGCCTCCAACAAGATGGAGTGATGATCTTGTAAAGGTCGCGGGAACGCAGTTGATGCTAATCATTAATTAAGTCGAAAGAAGTCCGCTGATAGACATAGGCTTTCAGCAAGGGCGAGCGAAGTGCATGACCGATCCTGCGTTAAATGTAAATAAAAATAATCAAATATACGCGTCGAATTGAGAACCTCCTCCTTTTTCCTCGTCGGTTGATAAATTACATTTATCATTTCTTTATACGTATTTTATTCTTTTATTATATCAGTGCACTCCAAGACGGACTCAGCAGAAATGGCTTAACTCCAAAATCAAAACCACAAGTACCACAACGAAATAATTTCATATACTTTAGTTACATACATATATATGCCACGTGTCTCTTAATAATCACATGTGATGTAAGTTTCAAAATTTTACATAGAACCTGGCGTTCGTGGATCTAGAGCAACATTTTAAAGTGACCATCTGCTGAGCGCGTCAAATCTACAGGTGCAGATATAAAATGAAGGAGCCACGTACAGTTTATAGACGCACCTGATCTTGCCCCAACGGTTGAAGAACAGGGCAATAGCCGCCACCCAGAGAAGAAGCACGAATGCCACGATCAGAGCCTCCTCGGCTCTGACTACCACGCCGCTGCCTTCTGTTGGCGGAAAATGAAGTAAGAAGAACGAGAAGAAGAATATTAAATGAATAACCGACGAAGCATGTCTTATCACTATTTTTTCTAGTCAATTACCATGTTAATAGGTAAGTAAGTAGTAATTTAGACATAAAGTCCTCCTTATAAGATAAGAGTCGATAATCTGATGTGTTAACTTGCATGATGATTGTGATAGCTTTTTTTACAACGAAGTCATTATCATTGTTTTGTAGTTAATATAGATACAATGGTATTGTTTTATGCAAGTGGATTAAAATATTCTAAAAAAAGAAGACCATGCAGACTATCTAAGCAGCAACATCTATTATCTCATTTAAGAGGGTTTATCCCAAAAGTTGGCAACGTCGCAAATAGCTGTCAAATATTTTGCTGTTTTCATTAATTTCTGAATATTACTGAGTGAAAACATTAATTATCGCTCTATGGTTGAATAAAACATTAAGTATGGCTTGCGACAGTAACCATAGGAACACGGAATTTTTAATATTATGGAAGTAATATCTTTTGAAAACTTTCCATCGCAGTTTCCATGCATTTTAATGTAATCTTATTATTTGAATGCCTAACCAACAAATATAAAACGAGACGCGTCATACAACCATAGAATAATATCATCATCATCATGGTGGCCACATAAGTATCCATTCTTGGATGTAGGCCTCTTCCGGCGGTCTCATCCAGTCCCGGCCTCCGTGTCGTCTGATGTCATCGATCCAGCGCTGTGGGGGTCTGCCGCGCCCTCTAGTATCGGCTCTGGGTCTCCACTCAAGGAATCTTCGAGCCCAGCGACTCACATCCATCCTAGCAATGTGTCCCGCCCATGCCCACTTTTTCTTTGCAATAACCACCATGACATCCTTCACTTTGGTCTTGCTCCTAATCCATTCTATCCGTTTCCGGTCACGCAGGGTGATACCGAGCATAGTCCATTCCTATCTGCGCAACACGGAACTTTCCAGCCGATCTCTGTGTGAGCGTCATGGTTTCAGTTCCATAAGTGAGGCATAATACATTGCTCGAAAACTTTAACCTTTAGGTGTAAGGGGATGATATATTCCTTTTTAATTCAGCAATATTGAATAATCAATAAAAACAGCGAAACATTTGACAGCTATATGCGACGTTGCCAACTTTCAGGATAAACCCTCTTAATTTCTCAATATTACTGAATTAACAGGGAAGTTATCATTCTATGGTTGAATGACGCGTCTCGTTTTATATTTGTTGGTTAGGCGTTCAAATGATAAGATTACATTAAAATGCATGGAAAATGCGATGGAAAGTTTTCAAAAGATAGTACTTCCAAATCCTAAAAAAATCGTGTTCCTATGATAATTGTTGCAATCCATACTTAATGTTTTATTCAACCATAGAACGATAATTCATGTTTTCATTTAGTAATATTCAGAAATTAATGAAAACAGCGAAACATTTCACAGCTATTTGCGTCGTTGCCAACTTTCGGAGTAAACCCTCTTAACGCATTCACTGCCACTTCTGTTTTTCGAACTTCCGCCAGGTGCCACATCTGTCATTAAGGGAACATTGCAACGCACATGTGCGTTCAAGGCACTGCGGGAAAGTCAGCAAAACGCACATATGCGTCGGTGGCAGTGAATGCGTTAAAGGAACATTGAAATGCACAGGTGCGTTCAAGGCACTGCGGGAAAGTCAGCAAAACGCATATATGCGTCGGTGGCAGTGAATGCGTCAACATTCATTTCGTACTTACCTTTACCGAAGGAGTCTGAGATGGAGGAAATGTTGGCGCTTGCAGTTGTTTCAGCCGGGTGCAGCCGGAGGACGACCTCCGCCGGTGGACCGCCGGTCGCTCCACTCCATTCTGCGACAGAAGTTCGATGTGAAAAATTCATATGCTGCTGACACATTAATGAATCGATTTAAAAAAAAAAACTTTTGATTTACCTAGTGTCACTCTCACTATGAACACGAATATAACGACACCTCACATGCTAATAATATATGCGTCAAGTTGTATTGGCCGTAGAGCGTGCCAAAGAAATATAAATACATACACTCGAAAGAAACACAACCCGTCTTCTGGCGCAGCCGGGTAAAACGAGTTTACTGACGCAATTCATTTAACCCATGCTTCGAAAGTCAGAGACGACCAGAAGCAATTACTAAATTAGACTTAAGATCATTGAAGTTAGCAATGAAATAAAACATTGTTAAGAGTTCGCAAAGCAATCTAAAGATGTGTGTGTGTGATTTCACTCACTACTTGGAGACTTTTCCAATCGGAAATGGGCCCGCGTAATATTGCGACGGACGATGTCTTCAATCAAAAGAAGTTTTTAGGTAGGTACATTTCAAAGAAGTACGTAATATCGTGTACATTTTGCTATGGAGACCTTCCCAAAGTGTGGGCGGTATTCAGTCAGCGAGACGTTGTTTATGGGGCTATATTTATTCGGTCTAAATTGTAACCAAAGAGAATTTTATCGGTTACGAATCCGAGGTGCCGTTATAAGCAGGTGAAAAACATGCGGAATATAGTGAAAATAATATGGAGAATGTTCTATATTAAAAATAAATATATATATTAAAAACGCATTATTATTAGAACTGTCAAATTTCAAGTCCTGAAACACTAAAACCCAAAATAAACAATTTCCAAAATTGTATGTTATAATAATAATATTAATACTTATCCTGACCGCCAGAGACACAACCGTTCATATGATACACTCAACAGCAATAAAAACGGGTCACTTTGTATGGAAAATCCTATACAAAGTGACCCGTTTTCATTGCTGTTAAGTGTATTCCGGGTAAAGGAATGTAATAATCTGATAATGGAATTGAACCTTTTAAAGTTTGACTTTTCTATGAAAAACACATGAGTGCTTAACGCATTCACTGCCACCGACGCATATGTGCGTTTTGCTGACTTTCCCGCAGTGCCTTGAACGCACATGTGCGTTGCAATGTTCCCTTAATGACAGATGTGGCACCTGACGAAAGTTCGTAAAACAGAAGTGGCAGTGAATGCCTTAATACTTTACCCCAAGGAGGTGTAATAGCCGTGTGGTACAACAACAAGTAAACCGTGTACGTGAGACTCTACCTAAGGCCTCACCGGCGGAGACACGCGACGGCTGCGCGTGAGTCTTTCTCGTAGCGTCCTCGGGGAGGTCTGTCGCTGACGAGACGGCTTCTGTGGACAAAGAGTTGAAGGTACATCACGACACAACTTAGAAGGCGCGCGGCGAAGCTTAAGAGGATAGGCTACCCAAAAAATTGGTATTTGAAAAATCTATTGCCGTCGCTCTGCGTTCGCTCCAGGTGGAAATAGTGCGATAGGGCCAACTCCATCTCGGAACAATTTAACCTTCAATATGGGCGAAAACAGGGTTACGTAGTCCCCTATTTCCTCTTCCAAAAATGAACCAATTTGAATTTTTCTTTCGCATATGTAATAAGAACGGTTTTGGCTATGCCTCTGTTTTTTATTTTATATTCCTTGTTTTTTTACTGGGTCTGTTTACGGTACTTGAAAAGTGGCAATTTTCGTACTTTTCGAGGGTCTGTTATTCTCAAAATACAACAATTATTCAGAAAAACAAAACATACCTACATGGAAAGGGTAAGGATAGATTTGTAAAAAAAAACATTGCTGTGTACATCTGTACTTACATTCACAATGAAGGGCAGCACACGTGAAATTTACGGTATTTGTGGCGGTATGCAGAAACCAGAATGTAAATGGAGGCGATCTGTTTCTTTGATGTGAAGTGTTTTTAATACTTCTACTACTACAGCCTATTTGCGTCCCACTGCACAGGCCTCCTCTCACTACGGGAGGGTTTAGGCTATAGACCCCACGCGGGCCCAGCGCAGATTGGCGACTTCACACAAATCTTTGAATTACTTCGCAGATGCGTGCAGGTTTCCTCACGATGCTTTCCTTTACCGAAAAGCTCAGTGGTAAATTGAAATTGAATTTCGCACAAAGTGAACTTAGAGGTGCGTGCCGGAATCGAACCCCCTACCCTGTGCATGAGAGGGGGTAGGTCGAACCACAAGGCCACCCCGGTTTTATGATATAATCTAACCTATTTAAGAAAAAAAAACGACTTCGGACACTGAAAAACTGCATTGTCAAGGCCAAGTTCAGTACCTAGATTTGTTGGTTTGTTTTAGATTTTCCGGACTTTTAGAGTTTGAAACACTGTATTTTCGAAATTAATGCCAAAATTAGACTAACTTAGACCAACCTTATTTTAAATTACACAATTTTCGTCATAAAAGTATTCTACGAAATTTCCTCATTTCCTATTTCACGAGAAATCGCGAGTTATTCGAGAATCCACTTCCATTCATTGAACATATCAATGGTAGGTATAATATATATATGCTACAGATAAGTACAGTATTCAGAACTTAGTTCGAGCCACTAATAATTCATGAACACGAAGAATGAACGCTGACGAAATTTCGGAAGCTTTTCAGTATAACACTAGACTAAGTTCTGAACCAGACACAAAGGACTAATTTCTGCACTTCTCGAAGTCAAGCGTTCCAAACTTGGCGACGGCTAGTCAGGTCTCTTACACGTATTATGGTTTTTTATGGTGAAGTGAAAATCATTAATAGAATTTCTGCTTTAGGTCATTATCTAAAAGTAATTGGATTATAATAATAGGTGTTTAATATTAATGCCATTTGATTAGATGCCTTCTCGTAGTTGAATGCAAGTTTTATGCGACTTCGATCGATGTGAGTGTGTGTGAGTACTTACGAAAGAATTTAAATTTTATCGCCGAAAAACCAAAAAAAATTGTATTTTCATTAAGAATGATCTGGGATTGGAAGCCAACTTTATACTTTACATGAATCACTTTTAAATTCCAATCCATGTATGAAGCCAAGCCGTTTCTTTGCCAACTTAGATCATATTTCACATACTCGAGCTGGTGTGCATTTCGAACCCTTTTAGGGGAAATGCGAGAATAGTGTTTATATTCGTACTAACATAAAATACGAGAGTAAATCTGTATCACTTTCACGGCCAAATCTCTGAACTGTTTTTGACGAAATTTGGTATGAAGGGAGAAAATCATATATTTGTTGTACGGTAGCGTTACTATTATTTGGGTCAAGGTATAAATAGTATACTACTACTACTACACCAGCCTATTTACGGCCCACTGCTGAGCACAGGCAAAGAATATTGTATTGTATTGTGTACTGTTTGAAAAAGCAACGCGGGTTTTCCGTCAAATTCAATAGTTTTTTAATTTTTGGACTTATTAATCTATATTGTCGACTTCATTATTTCTATGTAACTTAACTGAGGACGTAAACGTACGTACACTCGTACATTTAGGCCCGGTTCCTATATCCACGAAACGCCTCGTTTTGCCTACGGACGGTTGATTTTTGACATTTGTTCCATAGAGAATCTGTCAAATTTTAACCGTCCGTAGGCAAAACGAGGCGTTACGTGGATATAGGAACCGGCCCAGTCAAGTTCATTAATAACAATTTAAACTTCTATGAATACATATTCTAAAAATATGTGTCCAAGATTGTTTTGACTAGGGATACCAGAGTTCAAATAATTTTAAATAATAGGTTTTATTTCCATACCAACGACGTATGAAGCAACCTTTTCCTTTTTCAAACACTACACCACCTCCTTCTACGATTTTTTTTATTTCTACGCTTATCTCACTCTTCGTCATAACCCCATTTTTTTTTAGTAAACATGGCGCATTAAACTAACAGGAGAGACACAAGGTCAGTCGTCAACGGTGAAGCGCGTCCCACTGGAATACTAATCAATTAGTTCGGCTTGTAGAATGGACGGTGGACGAGCGTTTTTGTCGCTTAAGCCCCACTTGTACCAAGCCGCTAACCTCAGGATAACTTCTTAACCCACGTCAAATTCATACAAATAAATCTAAGTTAAGCGGTTAACCCGAAGTTAAGCTTGGTGCAAATGGGCCTAAGTATTTTAACTTGAGCTTTCGATTAAAAATTAGCTTTTTTTTTGACTTCAAAAAAGGAGGAGGTTCTCAATTCTTCGGAAGCTTTTTTTTATGTATGTTCACCATAAATGAATAGTAAACGTGAACCGATTTCGATGATTCTTTTTTTGTCTAGCACGTAAGATGATTTTGGTGTCAATTTCGAAGACTTCAGAGTTACTTATGTACTTCTATAGTAATATTTGAAAACTGTAGCCGAACAAAAAAAATTAAATACAAAAATAAAAACCGCCTTCAAACTCCGACAGACTGCGAAGTCGGTGTCAAGTGAAGCGACCCAAAGAAATGATAATCATATAGTGAACTTGACATTGACATCGCAGTCTGTCGGAGTTTGAAGGTGGTTTTTATTTTTTATTTAATTATAGCCAAGTTTCTAGTTGTGTTATGTTTCTAATCGAATTTGAACAAAGACTTTTTCTGTTATATCTTGCGAATGCAGTTTTCCTTTTTTTAAATTCCAGGGTCAATTTAGTTCTACTCGACAGTACCCAAATTAGCACCTGTATTAAGCTTACAATGATCATTTTGCATACACGCGTAATTGGCTTTTATTCCGCTAGTTTAATAAGCCTTCCTTGCTGAACAAATAGCCTCCTATATTCCTAGTAGGCTACATTTGAAGGCCGTAGCTTGCCAACGGGTTTTGCTTCGAGCAATAGAGAGCACGCTTTCGTTATTAACCTTTCTGAAACTGGCTTAGCCTGTTTGTAATGTAATATATTAGCAAGTCGCTATTTTGGCTCAGAATATGGCATCTCTAAAACGCACTAATATTTCAGTGTGTATTCGAGAGCAAAGATATGTATTCTGCCAAAGCATCAAAATATGTATACTGTATACAGCGACTCTATTACTGTCATTACATTAGAGTCGTGTATACGTATTTTGCCGCTTTGTTCAGATATATAGATATATAGTCTTCGCCCTGGAGTGTAGGCACATACCTGTGAATAGATATGAAATAGGACATTATAGCACGACTAGTTCAGGGTTTGGGGCGAGTAGGCAACTGGGCAGGTTTGGTAAATCACAAGACACACTTGACGCTAGGATATAAGTATATATTATCTTAACACGTAGCTTAGTCTATAAAACAAACAGTAAGAGTGCGCTTTTACTTTTTACAAGTTAGTATTAACGTTTCACAACGTACCGTACCGGGCAACACACCTCGGAAATCCGAGGTCGCTCCAGCAACAACAGACCCTTGTCTGCTAGGCTTTCTTCAGGAGGTGGGTTGGCAGGAGTAGCCCCGCCAGCCTAAAACCACGCAAAATAGGCGCAATATTGACGTCGAGTTGCGGAAAACCAGCCCGCGCATACCTATACCTATACCTAACGTTTTACAACTCGTACCGAGACGGTCGGACGGTTACACGGCGAGGGCGCGTCGGCGCGCATGCGCCTTGCTGACGTTGCGTCGCTTGAAAGACGCTCTCATTGGTCGACGCGGGCGCGGCGGCGCTCTGATAGGTTAGGCTGGAGCGATGAGGTCGGACCGTGTCAAGGCGCGAATTATTTGAATCGCGCGCTATAACATGATATATATTTCAGTGGTATTTTTTTTGAAAATGCAGCATATTACCGCGACCTTAAACAAGTTGATACATCTAAGAGAAACCTACATTTTGTGATCCAGTATACCTAAACCACTACATGGTTCAATTTTCACCATCAATTTTACGATCAATATTATGTGCCCCGCATAGGTACTATACTCTCACTAAAATTAGCAGGATAGCCTTGAGAAAATTGCCCCCAGAGTTTCGAGTTCAAAACTATGAACAAACGGGACTTTATGTAAAATTAGCATATTGTACAACTTGTTTGAATTAAAACCGATAAAAAGGAAATAGAGCATTTCAAATTTTAAACATTGAAAACCGACAAGCAGCGCATTGGCGCTTTACAAATGTAAACTCGGTTCGTTCTACATAGAACCAATTTACATTCGTAAGCGGTAAGATGTAGAAATAATGCAGGACTATTGATTTTTCCTGTCTGTAACAGGCTTTAATGTCTTCGCAAATTAATAACAGCTTTGGGAAGCGCAGGTGTGATAAATACTACATCATGTTATTATTTTAATTGATATAAAACCTTTTTGTGTACGATGTATTATGATGCACTAGCTTTTCCCCACAACTTCGTATGCGCAGAAATATTAAAATGAAAAATCCCGTTTTTTTCTGTTCCCGTGGGAATTTCGGGAAATCATCTCTTAGTGCTCCCCTACGTTCCCTAAGGAACCTGCATCCCAAATTTTAGCTGTCTACGACCAGGAGTTTCGGCTCTACGTTGATCGATCAGTCAGTCAGTCAATTTCTTGTTTTATATATACAATATATAGATTATGCATTGCAGGTAGGACTCCAACAATGAAATGAAATATAAGTATTTATTCAGGTCACACAACACACGGAAAATTAAAAACTTACAAAAACTTGCTTAAGTGAAAATTAAATACAACATACACACTCCGTTCATCAGATTAACCCTGAGATCTATAACGATGCTTTTTTTATATTTTCTGGTTTAGTAAGGGAACAAGTAAAATACAATAAAAACCTTACTACTACTACTACTAATACTACAGCCTATTTGCGTCCCACTGCTGGGCACTGGCCTCCTCTCATCACGAGATGGTTTGGGCTATAGTCCCCACGCGGGCCCAGTGCGGATTGGAGACTTCACACACATCTTTAAATTACTTCGCAGATGCGTGCAGGTTTCCTCACGATGTTTTCCTTCACCGAAAAGCTCAGTGGCAATAAAAACCTTAAAATAAACTAATTAAACTCGACCACAACTAACAAAGGTAACTAAATTTGAAAAATAAAATTATCTAAAAAGGGTCCTTGCGGCATTGTACCGAGGATGCTGGCAGCATTTCCTCGCTGGATAACTATGTTAATCCGTTGAGCAAATTAAATTAATTAAAAGTAAGTAATACTTAACTTAAGACTTACCGTACGGTGGTGTGACACCGAGCAGGATCTCCACTTAGCATGACAGTGTAGCGATACTGAGGGCGCCGTTACGCGCTGGAGTTCCGGATCGAGTCGAGTGCGAAAGCGACAGATTAAAACTAAACCTGAATAGGTAGGCTGTAGTCTGTAGTAATAGTAGGTAATGACCTACTATTACTACAGCCTATTTGCGTCCCACTGCATGGGCACAGGCCTCCTCTCATCACAAGAGGGTTTGGGCTTTAGTCCCCACGCGGGCTCAATGCGGATTGGGGACTTTACAAACATCCTTGAATTACACGCAATCGTGCAGGTTTACTCTGGTGGTACAATTACCTAAAAGGACTCACCTATCTGCCTTCGTCTCCTTGCTTTGTGCTGCTCATAACGTCTCATGCGTAGAGCCTCTTTTCTTCTCGCCCAGCCCTCATCTGAAATAAACAATCAAATTGAGACCTTTTCGAAAACCATTCTGCTTAATTTAACTTGTGTGCTAGTTTCTAGGGATCCGAAACAATCAGAACCTAAAGTCCTGAACTACGACGGAATGTACAAGTTTTGGGTTAAATATAAATTATTATTCTACCTTTATAGGCAGGTGAAAACAAGTAAAATAAACAAATCAAATTGAAAGCTTGTACCCTTCAATCCAATAATACTTATTGAACAGAAGGGATGAGGTTTTACCCGACTGCGGCAGAAGATGGGTTATGTTTTTCGAGTGTATATATGTAATTTCATGGGCACGCCCTGTAGCCTAAACGGCTTTATGGATTTTAGCTTGTGAGATGTCGTTAGATTCGTCTTGATTATGAGAGTGACACTGGGTATCAAAACTCGGTTTTTTTTTTACATTTATTTGTATACCTACTAGCCACTTTTATAACGAGATTTTAGTCTCATAATTTACTAAAACGCCAAGCTTCTTTTCACTGATCGCACATTGTCTAAAGGGCTGGAATATTCAGCATTCATCCAGCGAATACACTTAAAACAGTTACATTGTCTCTGATAACTCCGACGTCGACCCAGAAATCTTTATCCGACTGCCAACTTGAGGCTTACTTACTTGTCAAGTAATTTTCTTTGAAACTTGAAAGCTAAGACACTTGCTGAAAGTCCTGGTTGAACGTGTTCGTTTGTTTTTGTGGGAAGGATTGGGTAGGTAGAGGTTATATTGCCTTAGGCTTAGTTAGACTCTCATTAGGGACTAGTTGGAATTCGTTAATCCCGCGGGAACTATGCATTTTTCCGAGATAAAAAGTAGGCTATATTTTGACCAGTGTTATAAACTACAGTCATACCAAATTTTGTTGCAATCCGTCTAGTAGTTTTCGCGGGAAACAGGCGTGACTTGAACGGCACGGATGCCAAATTACATCGACCACAGGGTACCAAAAAATCAAGGAAAGGAAAAAGAAGAATGCCCAATTATCGAGACAATGGATGGAAAAATCCAATTTCATCGCAATGTCATGACAAAAAGTTCTTTGTTGAGCATATACCTAATTTATAAAGAGTTATATAAATTCTGAGATGACGACTCACAGAAAGGAATGGAATAAGACGATTAATGGGCGATACATATGTAAGTATATAGAAACCAATCCTTAGTAGGTAATATGGATTAAGAATAAGCTTTTGACGTTAAATCCCCTTTGAAAGAATTTACATGACTTCTTTTGCTTAAAGTATTTTCGTATTAAATAAAGACATCTCTCAGATTTCTTCTTTTGTTAGTATGTACGTACAATGTACATACGTAGCGCGTAGGCGTCTAATTCTCACACCCCCGTTACAATAAGCGAATAAAACGACAGAAAACGAACTCAACGGGACAAAACACAAAGGGAAACAGGAAATATAGAAATCTATCAATAACTATTACATTTGTAGCCAGACGCCAAAATGCCAAGCCAAATATTGGCAGCGAGTTATTTCGTCGAGACTATGAAATTATGGATAGACATGCATTATGTATTATATTTGATAAATAATATAGAGAATAACAAAAACAGTATTGTATTTGTTGGAGATAATTAAATTGATAAACATTTGTTACAACAACCAAAGTTACCTGCAAAATTCCAGCTAGGTAAACAATGAAAAGTAGATCAAGTACTTGTAACTTTTGGTTTCTCCTACAGACAGACCCAATCCATATCTACTAATAATACAAATGCGAAAGTAGCTGTAGCTTCTTCGGCTGATTGTGAATGCTCACTTATAATAGATCAATGTAAGTAAGTATAAAATATAATACGTACGAGTATTATGTTCTATGCACTTGCATCGTATTGAACTGTAGTGCTTAATTAATATAAAATGATGGCTGATTGAATGAGCGTACCTCTCTCGCTCAATAGTCAATGTTAGCTTTCAACTCCAGGTGGGATGTTAATCAAGTAAAGTAAGGAACCGTGATTTTTAGAGTTCTCCACCGAAAATAGAAAACAGAGTCGAATTAATCGTAGATTAAATATTACTACGGCTACTTTGTACCTTTCTGTTACATTACTTACGTAGTAGTAAGGTAATGAAAATATTAAATACTGAATCGAAAATATTCACCGTTTTGTCTAGGTACAAACAAAATTTTCCCCAATAGAGTATGCAAATATAACAAATACACTTACATTTCAACACGAAGACAATTTTCACTTTTGTCCCTAACGGGTTTTTCCTGGATAAAAAGTATCCTAGATATGTTTTCCCGCTAGGATTTTTACCAAAGGTTTTTGGTAATTTTTGGTAGCACACCAATTGAGAGATAGACAGAATTACTTTCGCATTTATAATATTAGTACGCATATGTCTGTAAAAAGCTAGAGACCTTTTAAAAAGCTTCTATTCAAAATTCGAAACATCTGAAAACTTTGCAAGAAAGTGAATTAGTAGTGAAAATGCAAGACATAATTTAACAAATTACAAAATAAAGCCACGAAGCGTGTCAACCTCATTTCGCGCCCATTTTATGAGCAAAGTTTTTGAGGAAATCTGTAATAATAATGCGACATTGTAATTAATGTCTGTCACGGAGTCCGAAAGCCTAATAAGTCGGTAAACAACATGTTTTTTGCTTGTTTAACGGAAATTTCATTCATATTTTTCCCTACAACGGTCTAGCAGTAATGACATTGCTCTAAAACAGAACATTTTGAGTAAGATGCATGGAAGTAGTAACTACTAACTGGAACTGCCACATGACCAAAATTTGTGCCAAGTGTACGGGTACGGGGTGTGTGAAGTCCCCAACCCACACTGGGCCCGCGTGGGGACCCAATCCCTCTCGTGATGAGAGGAGGCCTGTGCCCAGCAGTGGGACGCAAATAGGCTGAAGTAGTAGTAGTAGTAGTACGCGATGAGGGGCGAAAAAGGCTTTCCATCATTCTCTTGCCCTTTTTCCACGTCATGTGGGGTCGGCACAACTGGTTTCTTCTTCTATTCACTCCTTTCAGCCGTTAGCTCTGTACTGTCTTTCATTCGCATATCTTTTACGCAATCCCATTCACCCCTTTCTATGTCTACGGTAGTCTACCTCTACGTTAGTATCTCTTTTTATCTAACTTCATAGCGAGATTTAGTACGTAGCTATGTACGTAGTATGTATATTTTATACATGTAATGCAAATGAAAATTTTATAACTATGTGGATTTTTTGAAAAAAAGGCCTTCTGCTTAGTTTATTGCAGCGCTTCTTTTCAAGCAATGGGTCTAGGATGCGTTGGTAAATTGATTGATTGATTTTTTAATTTTTCAGAGATAAAGACCAAAGAAGTCTGGGATGCATTTTTGGGCACGTTTTTGAATTGTAAACGAAAACGATCTTCTTCGGACTCACGTCGATTTTTATTGTTTTGAAATTGATACCACTACTCGCTCCAGTTGTATCTACTTATTTAGTACCTCCATGGTGGTGGTATCGGTGGTAGCCATTAACAGACCCTGCATAAGTTCCTACTACCAGCAACAGTGCGCAGCGAAGGTATAAACACAAGTGAGCATTATTACCTACACATATTTATGGGCCGGACCGCTACGTAATTGGCATTTCTGCCTGCCGGTCGGAATTCAGTGACATGCCTCCTTAATGAGACGTGCTTAAGAAATATCGCAAATTGCGCCACTTGGCGAAGCTTTATATTAGACAACAGTGTTAATTTGACGTTCATATATTACCTATGTACCTAGGCATTTTTAGGGTTCCGAAGTCCACAAGGAACCCTTATAGTTTCGCCATGTCCGTCCGTCCGTCCGTCCGTCCGTCCGTCCGTCCGTCCGTCCGTCCGTCCGTCCGTCCGTCCGTCTGTCCGCACTATTGCTCGGAGATGCTTAGGTCTAGAGAGCTGTAATTTGGCATGAATATGCATATTAGTTACGCTGACAAAGTGGTACAATAAAATTTTGAAATATATTTTTTTATAGGGTACCTCCCCTACTCGTAAAGTGGGGATGTAATTTTTTTTTCTTGCGTACCCCATGGTGCGGCATATCGTTGAATAGGTCTTAAAAAAATATTGTGGGTTTGTTAAAACCATTTTTTGATTAAGTGATGCGTTTGTGAAATATTAAGCTTTAAAGTGCTATTTTTTGTTAGAGTCACGTGTCCCCCCCCCCCCCCTGCCAGCTAAATGATGGTATTTGGATGGCTGAAAAAAATCACGGTTGTGGCATATATAACGTAGTTGAAAGGAAAACTATCAGAGCTAAGTAGGCTGTACAAACTTACGAGTAATAGTCGACCAACTTATAATGATGATTTTTCTCGAGCGGCAGGGGCGTCGGGCGGGCACGTCATACCACAGGCTAGCTAGATGCTAATAAGTCTTAGAAAGGTACTGTGGGCATCCTCAACTTCGGAACCCTATAATTTGCGCGTGGCCCGACACGCACTTGGCCGGTTTTTTTACTTAATCTTGTACCCCAATTAGTGTAAATGTCAGAAAAAAATAAAGACCGTGTCAGTTTTGTGACCATCATCACTAAGCATTAAGTTTAATGGAATTATACATTTTCATATGATTTATAAATTGCTTAATGAATAACATTTTAAAAACATCGAGAAAATAGTTTGCTTTCATATGAATTTCGTTCTTAATTGTGGTCACAAAACTGACGCGGTCTTAATTTCTTTCTTACATTTTCACTAATTGGGGTACAAGATTTAGTAAAAATGCCCACCTACTGCTTTATCCCATGGTCTAAGAAAACAAGGTCTACCTACCGATCCGGGTGACATGTCACCGTAACGTAAAAGTCGAGTTGCCACTTTATTGCAATAAAACAAAAACGAAAGGAAATATTTGCTACAAAATGAATTATTGGCGCATTACAATTGTCATTTACTTGTTTAAGCACACAAAAATGGAACAAGTTAAAAACAAATGAACGTAATAATTTAACGAAACACTCACAGGATACATGGGTGTCGGGGATTATATTAATGCACCACTTGCAACACACAGCAGTGCGAATGACGTTAGGGTGACACCCACACTACTACAGAATACCGGACTGTCATACCTGGCAAAGTATATTATTGTATCATGCATTGACCTATAATAAGTAATAACATATGGACGAACAGTACCTAACAGAATATGTGTAAATATATGGAGCAAACTGACATTAGAAAATACGTTCCAAACAACGGGTGCCCGAGCTGTTCGAGCACCCATTTTGGCGGGGCCATTTTTCTCCGGCTGATTGTGAATCCTTACTTATAATATATCAATGGTATCATGGCTTTATCCCGAGACTTTTTCTGCTTGGAATACTGATTACTTACTCTGTGGTAATATGCTGTTGTAGTGGGGGTACGTCCCATACACGCTAGTCAGATGATACCATCGATCGATACGGTCATTCACGGAGTGACCCATTACCACCAACGTATTAAAGTCCCATTAGACTGACCTCGGGTGCAATTAACTACCTTATAGGTAATCGATTATTGTAACGGACTGTTACGAACGGTTGTAACACGACATTTTCATGCAAATATGTCAAACCGTAGCTGAAATGATTCGTATAACTGTTATGACTTGGCATATCGCCAAATTTAGACTTGATGTTGACTAACAGATTTACAATATACGACATCCCATATTTTCTATCCAACAAATCGAAGTCTCGAAACAAAGCTCTATAATATAGCATTATGGGTGATTGAATTGACAAAACAATGATGGTCTCTATTTATCTGCCATCAGATGGCGCCACCGAGCCGTCGGGTCTAAAAGCAATGATGGTCTCTATTTTTCTGCCATCAGATGGCGCCACCGAGCCGTCGGGTCTAAAAGCTGATAAAATGTATGGCATATTACTCGTAGGTTTATGTTAAAATACTGAGCGCCTGAAGGTTAATAAATATAGCTGCCTAGGCTCGAGCTATGAGCTTGTGGCCTTCGGGGTGGAGACTATGGGGTCATGGGGCAAAGGGGCGCTGGGGCTCCACAGGGAGCTAGGGAAGCGCTTGAGGGAGGCAACGGGAGACCCTCACACCGGCAGCTTTCTCGCGCACTGGCTATCGCCATATAGCGAGGTAATTCTGCCCGCGTGATGGGAACCCTTCCGAAAGGCCCTAATTTAGGTTTTCAAGTTATATTTTAGCTTTCATTTTTTTTATTTCTGTAAATTTAAATGCTATTTGTAGTTTATTTTTAATTATTTAACTTCTTCTTTTCTGAATAAACTAGTCACATGTTAAAATACTTGGAATGTATTAGGTTTATTTAATGCAAGTTTGCCATTTGGCTTCGAAACCCAAAAAATCGCACGTAAAACAAATGACCAAATGAATGAAATGAATGAACGAAAAGGGAAGTCGCTAACCGCCAAAGTCTGTTCCGACGCTAAAGTATTTTCGAAGTAAAATTATAAAGATTACAGATTACACTTAACTACAAATCTAGATAAGCAGATATTTTGTGCAAAAAAGAACTTTATTTAATTAATTATTCATTCCTTGCAATCACCTTTAATTTCTGAATAAACCATAAAGTTGAATAAAGCTTTTATCCCCGTGCATTCGGGCTTAAAGTTTGCCGTTGGTTTCGAAGCCACCGAGGCTTATGCAGGTGTATTAATTATCACAATTTATAAAATATACGTAAATCTGTGTTAATAATATAACTTTACTACTTTATGGAATAAATAATATACTTTATTACAAAAGAGGGATACCTAACATTGATTAATCAGCTATAATTTATATGAATAAGCTACAGAAATGTAATCTTTAATTCAAAAGCATTAATTAACTGAATTACTTACATAAATAACTCAAACTCAATCATTTATTCAGCAAACGCCGCATCTGTACTGTATTACGCGTTACATGAATTATTTGTTACTATAGCTGCTCCCTGCGACTTCGTCCACGTGAGATTGGGTTATAGCGTATCCGCGGTAACTACGCATTTTTCCGGGATAAAAAGTAGCCTATGTCCTTCCCCGGGACTCGCTAACATGAAAACAATGTCAATTTTCAGAAACGTCATAGTTGTGTAATGTGTCGCGACACATTACACAACTATACTGACGTAAATCCTGCGTCAGGATTTACGTCACAGCGGCCGATGACTATAAAAGTTTAAAACTTATACTTAGAGGCATTTTTTATTCTTTGGATCTTGAAAAAAACGCGCTTAGCTTTTTTGTGGGCGTTGATGCTGCAGTGCCCTCTATGCGACGTTTAGTGCGCATGCATCCGCAATTTTTCAATGCACGGCAGTAAATTCGAGTAGAAGAATAAAACAAACAGGATTTTGTTACAAGCGTAACAAATATTGGGATCGCTCCTCATACATTAGCACGTTTTATTTTATACCTTGTAAATCTCAAGGTGGAGATTCGAACATATTCCATTTAAAAAGACTAAAAGACAAGAAGAGGAGATTTATCGTATGTGAACAGTTTGTCAGCATCCTAATATTTCTAATGTTTCCTTCTCCTACAATGTATCTACTCATTCCCATTTCTGTTTGGCCCAATGGTTGACTGGTAGAGAATGCCTTTAGGCATTACATCCTCCAATTGTATCTGCAATGAAGTTTAAATAAATAAATAAATAAAAGACAAAACTTGTGATAAGAGCTTGCTTATTTAATTCTAGTTTAATTCTCATGTCAACTATACCGTACTCAGTCTGAAAATGAATTATTGAAAGGAATAAATAAACCTTCTTTTATGAGTGACTTCACTGGTTGCTGAGTCTGCCGTGAGGGCCGACTATACAGCCTCCAGAAATCTCATTTATCAGATAGGTACATATGTCTTTTTTGAAAACATACAAACAAAAAATAAACATAAAATGGACGACGCTTGCACCCAATACATACTTGCTCCTATTTACCTTTGTACGTTTAGTGTAAGCTAGCATTAACTAATGTTTAATATTATAAGCTATTTAAGTCCTTCATCTGCCTGAAACACAGGATTTTCCTAGCTCAGGTACAGAAGTAGGTAATGTTTTCGCCCCATTTAGATTATTTTACTATACCCATGTCAGTAAATTAAGATATCATAACGCCTAGTGTATTTAATGTTATATTGTAAACTTACTTTACTGAATAAATTTATTATTATTATTTGTTGGTACATTTTCATGTCACGGGCCCATGGGGACCCGGTCATTCGCATTCATGGGGCTGAAGCCAACATGAAGAGGCTTTTGATACCTTTTACTAGAAATCTGAGATGGCCGCAACTGTGGAGATCTGTCCTCCCAATACAACATGAGGCTGTACTGGCGGACAGCCCTCCCTAGTTACCAAACTATTGCCGAGGAAAGAAGCGACTTGGAGTGGGTTATGTGGATGGGAGGTGTGGACTGGAAAATCGGGCTATGGAGTGGGATAACGGACATCTGTCTGATCAATATCTCACAAATTGAAAGCAAGGCAGACGGTGATCGCCGCTTACGCACTAACCAAGGGGCTAGCCTGCGTGGCCCCCCTATACAGGCCACCGCGCGATAATCATAATTATTATATATGAAGACGTCTGATTGCCACAAACAATAGCTATAGTCCCATACTCATTAAAACTTTACAAGCTTATCTTTCAAACCGTTCAGGGCACAATACCGTAACAAAGTTGACTGAACAATATTTTATGGAAGTTCTAATTGCTCGCTTCGATATGCCTTCGACCGCAATACGTGGCCTTCGATTGTAAAAGTTGTAACTACAACCCATTTTCTTGAACTGAAAGGTCACGATATGTATCAGCCGTGATAGCCTGGTGGTTTGACTTACTGCCTCTCATCCAGAAGGTCGGCGGTTTAAAACCGGCTCGCACCTCGTGAGTTTACTTATGTGCGAAATTCAATTTTAATTCACCACTGAGCTTTTCGGTGAAGGAAAACATCGTGAGGAAACCTGCACGCATCTGCGAAGTAATTCAAAGATGTGTGTGAAGTCCCCAAACCGCACTGGGCCCGCGTGGGGACTATAGCCCAAACCCTCTCGTGATGAGAGGAGGCTTGTGCCCAGCAGTGGGACGCAAATAGGCTGAAGTGGTGGAGTAAATTCGTGCCCGTCAAAACGTCAGTGAGAACTCGGCGCTTCTAAACTAAATTTAGAAATTCTGAATAGTTACGAGTCCCGTCTAACTAGATTTTTCATTTCAACTGTCCAACGATCTTATTGAACTCTAAACTTATGTGATAAGGTCGAAAGCTCAACGGAGGTTGTCGCATTCTCAAGTCTCTAAAACTTGAAGGAATGTCGCTCGTAAATTTTCAACCGTAGAATAAAATAGTCCCAATTGATTTTTATTATTAAGATAGATATGAACCTTGTGTACACGTTTTAAAGTCTCAATTTGGAAAACATAGAATAATGAAATAAGACCATTTTATACTCAGGTTAAGAATAGGCGCTAGGCGCTGAAAATATATTTGCCCATGCACTACTAACGGAGTTCTATACCTCTAAAACAGCATGTTTACGACCTTATAAACTATTGTCGCATTTGCTCATAAACTATTCCAGTCAGAAAAGGAATCATGATATATAGTGCAATGCTAGCAATGGTAAAAAACGCATTTATACTTACAATTATATTTATACTCAACACTTTCATTGCCGCTCGCTTTTAATTACAATCCTCTAGACATCCTACACAGAGAGAAAACGCTGGGATTGACTACGAGCGTAACGCGGCAGCGATTACGTTAACGTAACCAATGTCTTGTTATCATCATCATTTCAGCCGAAAGACGTCCACTGCTGGACATAGGCCTCTCCCAAGGCTCGCCACTCAGACCGGTCCGGTGCTACTTGCTTCCACCGGTTTTCCGCGACCTTCACGAGGTCGTTGCTCCATCTTGTTGGAGGTCTACCGACAGCTCGTCTCCCAGTTCACGGGCGCCACTCGAGAACTTTCCGACCCTTTCGGCCATCAGTCCTGCGAGCAATGTGCCCCGCCCACAGCCACTTAAGGCTCGCAATTCTTCAGGCTATGTCGGTGACCCTAGTTCTACTGCGGATATCCTCATTTCTGATTCTATCTCGCAGAGAAACCCCGAGCATAGCCCTCTCCATTGCCCTCTTGAGCCTTCTTATGAGACCCATCGTAAGCGTAATAAGTCTGTTGAAGAAGTCGCGTCTGAAACTTTCAAATTAAAAGAAACGATCAAATCGAGGCGAGCGAGGGGACTATACAAACGATACTGAACACAGAAAAACGATTTTTGAAAAAAATGTCTGTATGTATGTCCGGATTTAACTCGAAAACTACTGGCCGGATTGCAACATGGTATGGTTTATAATACTGGTCAACATATAGACTACTTTTTATCCCGGAAAAACGCATAGTTCCCGCGGGAACGCTGTTACCGAATGCCGGATACCAGAAGCTAGTTGAATTAATTAAGTTATTGTTATTATTCACATTTATCGCTGTAGTTTAGTATTAATTTTCTTGGTTACTTTTTAATCACACGTGCAACTGGTTATCATCAGATTGGTGGTAAAGTAACGGAAAATACATGTCGTCTAATTTCAGTCACCCCAGAACCAAAAGCCCCTGGTGAATATAAAAATATATATTTAAAAAAATCTTCACGAACTTTGGTGTGTACCTACTTGTAAAAAAGGTCTTTTTAAGCGAACTTTGTTGCACCTGGCAATATTTTTACGTCTTCAGTATACGTTCAGAATGTTCACAACAAAACAAAACTACTCGGCCATAAAACTGACGTCCATAACCTTCATGAAAGTTCTCGAAACTTGTCGAAAACTGTGGAAGGACGATTATATACGAACGATTTTCGAACTCTACCCGTGGCGATTGGGACGCTAATCTGTTGGGGGTAAGTTTGTTTTTATTGCCTAGTTTATTCGAGAGTGGAACGTAATTAAAACTTATACCATAGGTATGTTAAGATAATTATTCTCGTACAGTCACGGTTTTCCATTGATGAGCAACTTTGACATTTATCTTCTTAATTTTTCACACGGGAAAAACGGATAGCTACAGTAAGTACATTCTGTTGGTCTAGACATTATTAATTTGTCGTCTCGATATTTATTTATTTATTCAATAAATAAATATATTTATTATTTATTTATTGAATAAATAAATAATATATATTTTAAATATATTTATTTATTCAATAAATAAATATATTTATTATTTATTTATTGAACAAATAGATAATAAATAAATATGGAGACGACAAATTAATAATGTCTAGACCAACAGAATGTACTTACTGTAGATATCCGTTTTTCCCGTGTGAAAAATAAAAAATATAGAAGACTTTATTGTTTTTGACCATATGTCTTCATCATAAAGATGGTAATGTCACATTGATGAAGAGAATGTCTCCCTCAAGACAAAAAGTGTTTTGTCAAGAAGAATTAAACCAAGCCAACGGGTTAATACAAAAATAGACCTTATTTTAACTAAATACTCTTAAAACAAAACAACAGGGGCTCTCTTCGAAATCTTAAATATGGACAGGGAAATTCCTTACGGCTTCGCTCACGCGTCGCTAGATTATCGCTAATCAGCTAGATTTAAAGTTCAAATTGAGCGCCGTGAGTGAGCGAATCCATAGGGGAAATCTCCCTGTCCCTATTTAAGTCTTCGAATAGAGCCCCAGTATTTTTGATTTAAAAAATCATTGTTTGTTTTTTTACTTGATTCGTGAATCGTTTTCGCGATACTAACTTCACAAACTCTTCACCTTAGCCAATTATATGTGGCTTGGCCATTTCGTTTACTACAAGAATGTTTTATAAAAGAAAAGTAACGAATTACCTATACACCTTTCACTCAGCTCATGTGACGGTAGCGAAACGGCCAAGCCACATACACATAACTGGCTAAGGTGAAGAGTTTGTGAAGTTAGGATTTGCAAAGTTAGGGCGTGTAGAATTAGAAGCTTGGCGATACATATATGATCTGATAACTTTTTTACATTGCGGGCCATATTATGGTCTCTCGTCTTGGCATCATTTTACATGAAAATGTTTTTAGTGGGATGGTAGTTTTCCCGATATGTGTAGTAGTTTGTGAAAGTCCCCAATTCGCAATGGGCACTGGGCTTTGCCTATACCATTGGTATAAAAAAAACAGTACAGACATAATGTAATTGCACAAAAAGTATGGCATACAGCAGGCGGTCTTATCGCTTAATTGCGATCTCTACCAGACAACCTTTGGATAGTGGAGATGAAGAAAAACAAACTAGCTTTGGTAGACGGTGCTCTGTACTAAGATGTGCAGAAGAAACAAACACAAAAAGTAATAATAGATAAATGAAAATATGTTATCCATTATCATTTTCAATTTGAATTTACCACTGAGCTTTTCGGTGAAGGAAAAACATCGTGAGGAAACCTGCACGCATCTGCGAAGTAGTTCAAAGATGTGTGTGAAGTCCCCAAAGCCCGCACTGGGCCCGCGTGGGGACTATAGCCCAACCCTCTCCGAGAGGAGGCCTGTGCCCAGCAGTGGGCCGTAAATAGGCTGTTGTAGTAGTAGTAGTCTTCGACCAGTGTGTGTTGCCAGTGATGACTTATGGTTCCGAGACGTGGGCGCTTACGATGGGCCTCATAAGAAGGCTCAAAGTCACTCAGAGGGCAATGGAGAGGGCTATGCTCGGGATTTCTCTGCGTGATACAATCAGAAATGAGGATATCCGCAGTAGAACTAGGGTCACCGACATAGCCCGAAGAATTGCGAGCCTTAAGTGGCAGTGGGCGGGGCACATTGCTCGCAGGGCTGATGGCCGATGGGGCCGGAAAGTTCTCGAGTGGCGCCCGCGAACCGGGAGACGAGCTGTCGGTAGGCCTCCAACAAGATGGAGCGACGACCTCGTGAAAGTCGCGGGAAACCGGTGGAAGCAAGTAGCACAGGACCGGTCTGAGTGGCGAGCCTTGGGGGAGGCCTATGTCCAGCAGTGGACGTCTTTCGGCTGAAATGATGATGATGATGATGATGATGATGAGTAGTAGTAGTAGTATCCATTATCCAAGAAAAGAAAAACAGTAGGTATATATCATATTATCATAGTGTTATTGTGGATGGTGGATACATAGAATTGATACGAGTGACCCAAACTCTGTTGTCATATTCTTGCTACCTATTGAATCGTTCCTCGTTTATGCTATCGATCGGCTGAATAAAACATGGGACACTGCCCCGCAGGCAAAGGGGGCTCATCAAGCAGTCATGGAACAAACTCATTATTGAATTAGGATGTTATGATAATAGCGAATATTTCCAGTCACAGCCGTGGTGGCCTTGTGGTTTGACGTACCGCCTCTCGTGCAGAGGGTAGCGGTTTCAAATCCGGCTCGCACCTCTGAAATTAATTACGTGCGAAATTGCATTTGAATTTACCACTGAGCTTTTCGGCGAAGGAAAACATCGTGAGGAAACCTGCACGCATTTGCGAAGTAATTCAAGGATGTGTGTTTGAAGTTCCCAATCCGCAGTGGGCCCCGCGTGGTGACTATAGCCCAACCCTCTCGTGATGAAGAGGAGGCCTGTGCCCAGCAGTGGGCCGTAAATAGGCTGTAGTAGTAGTTTATTTCCTACTAGCCGTTTGCCCGCGACTTCGTCCCGCGTAGACTTAGAATTAGTGTAACCGATGATACTATACATATACACGGTGGGTCAGAAAATATGGCAAATAATGAACCCACAGTATCGGCTATCGATTCTAAGTATATTGTATAGGTCTTTGATTTTTTTCGAGTTGGTAAAAAAATATATTTTGTATAGGATTCAGGCGTCGCCCACACAACCAATCCCATATACATTTTTTTTTACTATCTCAAAAAAAATTAAAGACCTATACAATATACTTAGAATTGATAGCCGATACGGTGGGCTAATTATTTGCCATATTTTCTGACCCACCATGTAGATGGTTATAGTTATAGAAGTATTAGAAAACTGGTTTGCCCACTGGAAAATCCGTTCCCGTGGAAATAAAAAGTATCCTATCTTATTGCCCGGGCCTCAAACTATCGCCATACCAAATTTCAGCCAAATCGGTCCACTAATTGCGACGTGAAGGAAGGACAAACAAACACACTTTCACATTTATAATATTAAGTATGGATCATTTCAGCCGAAAGACTGCTGGTCATAGCATCCCCCAAGGCGCGAGGCGCTACTCAGACCAGCCTTGTGCTACTCGCTTCCATCAGATTCCCGCGATATTTACGAGGTTGTTGGAGTTCGCGGACGCCACTCGAGAACTTTCCGGCCCCATCGGCCTGCGAGTATTCATGTTTTTTTTTTTAATTTTACGTAAACGTGCCAATTAGAAAAAAGTTGCGAAAACAGCAAGTGACTAAAACTTAGTGTCGTAAACGTAGCTAATAATTTTGAGGATTGTAACAAAAACCCAATCCACACTGGGCCCGCAGGCGGACTATAGCATAAACACTCTCGTGATGTGAGGAGGCCTGTGCCCAGCAGTGGGACATAAACATGATGTTGTGATGGTTTTGGTAATCACTACATAGTATAAAACAAAGTCGATTCGCTGTCTGTATGCTTAGGTAATCTTTAAAAACCGCGCAACGGATTTTGATAGAGTGTTTTTTTTAATAGAGTGATTCAAGAGGAAGGTTTTCGTATATAATTTGTTATAGTTTAACGCTCAATTCCCGCGGGAACGCTATAACCGAATTCCACGTGGGCGAAGTCGCGGGCAGAAGCTAGTAACAAATAAATAGCGATGATACCAATCTCAATTGAAAATAGAAATCTTTTGGCGCACAATAGGGATGACGACAACTTTTTTTTCCTTAGTCTATCAGGAAGATTATTGAAAAGTATTTTTTCTTTTTCACGTAATCAAACTGATACGGAGATATATTGAGTTGAAATGTCGCGTGACGTCACGGTTAGGTACGATTTATACCTAACGGTGACGTAGTTAGCCCCCACTCTCCAACTATAATGCGTTTTAACTTAGTCATTCTTTGTTAATTTGATGAAACAAAAAATACGTGTCTAATATTTTTTTATTACCTGACTGACGGACTAATTAGAATTTCGATTTCTTCACCCTGTCGTCATCCCAATGGTTCGTCATGAATGCGGTACGTTGAAAAAAAAAAAAACAAACACTGGCGACACATTATATTGAACAGTGCCAAAAAGGATATAGCTTTCAGCATACTGCAGTGATCTTGGGACTTGATGTATTATTACGACATACTGTGTACAGTTTGCAGCATAAGTCAGAAGCATTAGATTAACTGAAACCTTAATATCTAAGGAATAGACGTGCGTTTAGGTCATTTTCAGCTCTGCGAATAGTTATATAGTTTTAGCTGCCGACTGTACGGCACAACTGTACTATAATAAAAAGTTATTTTTAGGGTTCCGTACCTCAAAAGGAAAAAACGGAACCCTTATAGGATCACTTTGTTGTCCGTCTGTCCGTCCGTCTGTCAAGACCCTTTTTCTCAGGAACGCGTGGAGGTATGAAGCTGAAATTTATATCAATTACTCAGGTCTACTGTCCCTTGAAGCTGTGAAAAAATCAAACTTCTAAGCCAACGCAATCAAAAGATACAGCCGTTTATGCCGCAAATTTTCGACACTTGCAAGGGAATCAAAACCTACAGGGTGCTTCCCGTGAACTCAGAATCTTGAAATTTGGTACGAAGCAACGTCTTATAGCATAGATAAAGGAAAAATTACGAAAACCATAAATTTTTAGTTCCATCACATAATATATATTTTTTAAGATCTTTGTCTTAAATTTATGCTACTCCATCTTTCCCCATTGTAATGTTATGAATTTCATTTTGCAATAAAAATACCATAGTTATGACTCGATTGTCGTAAAGAACGAACTTTGTAAACCTTACAGGTTTGTACGGAACCCTCGGTGCGCGAGTCCGACTCGCACTTGGCCGGTTTTTTTGGTCTCTTTCTTACTGTTAGATTTAATCTCCAGAACTACTGAACCAATTTGAGTACGGGTTTGAAAAGTAGATAGAGCCCAATTCGGAGCTATATATACTTAAGATACTACTACTACAGCCTATTTGCGTCCCACTGCTGGGCACAGGCCTCCTCTCATCACGAGAGGGTTTGGGCTATAGTCCCCACACGCGGGCTCAGTGCGGATTGGGGACTTCACACACATCTTTGAATTACTTCGCAGGTACTTAAACTGTTTGATTAAAATCGGTTAACGATAAGATAAGTATATTCCACGCCGACAAAGTCGCAGGGCACCAATTATACTAAAATAATTTCTCCGCCTTATTTCGACGAATATCCATCTTAATAATAAAAAAATATATCCTGGGACATTTCATACATATTGACCTAGCCCTAAACTAAGCAAAGCTTGTACTATGGGTGCTAGACAACGATATAAACACTGATATAGAGAAATACATACATATATAAATATTAAACATCCATGACTCGAGTACAAAACATTCGCGTTCATCACACAAAGTTTGCCCCGAGCGGGGCTCGAACCCGCGACCATCGGCAGGGTCACTGCCAACTGGACCAATCCGTCAAGCTTAGTTCGGCTTAGTTCATTACTCCTTAAAATTCTTCAAATGCAATTTACCCTGCCCCGTCATTCACCTGGTCCCATCAGATTATCCATCTATCTTACCTTTCGTCGTCATTTCTTTCACCCTGAACATCTCGCTCGCTCACCTGTCACCCCCACTTCTTGTCCGACCCTCCTCTCTGTGCGCGTGATTTTGATTTACGCGCAAGATGGGAGTGACTTCTTTGACGAGCACAAAAAATTAGTGAACGTTCTCATTTTTTCGCCAAGTTTTTTTTTGCATGTGAAAACATTAAAGTGCGTCGATGTGAGCTAACTTGGATCCTTTTTTTGTTTTAAATAACTTTTTTTTAAATTTTAAATAACTTTGTTTTAAATAACCGAGATAACAAAGTTTACTTTACTTTATTTTAATTCTTTACTAGCGTCTGCCCGTGACTTCGTCTGCGTGGGATTCAGTTAAGTATAGCATTCCTGCAGCAACTATGCATTTTTCTGGGATTAAAAGTAGCCAATGTCCGTCTTCGAGACTTGCCTCTAAATTGGTCTAGCGGTTTAAGCGTGAAGAGGTTAAAGATAGACAGGCAGAGTTATTTTCGCATTTACAATATTAGCTTGAATTATAATTGCCCTTTTTAACACACTCTGTTTAAATTTCAAGTGTAAAGTTATACCTAAACAACAATGTTTGAAGGATCGAATTGTGACATGAAGCCTACTGTGCTATTTGCGTCCCACTGCTGGGCACAGGCCCCTCCTCTCATCACGAGAGGGTTTGGGCTATGCTCCCCACGCGGGCCCAGTGCGGATTGGGGACTTCACACACAAGCCGTGGTGGCCTAGTGGTTCGATCTACCGCCTCTCATGTAGAGGGTCGGGGTTAGATTCCGGCTCGCACCTCTTATGTGCGAAATTCAATTTGAATTTAGCACTGAGCTTTTCTGTGAAGGAAAACATCGTGAGAAAACCTGCACGCATCTGCGAAGTAATTCAAAGATGTGTGTGAAGTCCCCAATCCGCGCTGTGCTAGCTGTTCATTAATTCAACATAATAGTCAATAGATACAATACGCTCAGTCAATTAAATATTGTATGGTTTCCGTCAGGGTAAGAAAATAGCTATTATGTGGATTCAATGTCATAGCTATCATTAAACATGGATACCAAACGTCTGATACATTGTAGGTTGTCTTTCGATCACAAACACAACCTTGTTACTTACCTTAACGGTAAGAGAATAATGGTTAAAATGGCTTGGCTCTATAGAACAGTAGGTACAATAGTAGGTAAGGAACCTGTATTTATTTACGATATCAATCCTCATTGATGAAAGTGTCATTAAGTTAAGTGTAGATATAAAAATAAAGAAATAAACTACACTCGACCGCAATGATATCCGGTCACTTTGTATAGGATTTTCCAGACAAAGTGTTAAGTGACCCAATTTCATTGCGGTATATCAAGTTACGGCGTCCGTGAACCGGTAGACGAGCTGTCGGTAGGCCTCCAACAAGATGGAGTGACGACCTTGTAAAGGTCGCGGGAACGCGGTGGATGCGAGTGGCACAAGACCGGTCTGAATGGTGCGCCTTGGGGAAGACCTATGTCCAGCAGTGGACGTCTGTCGGCTGAAATGATGATGATGATATCAAGTTACTAGTCAAGTTATAAACAGCTTAACCGGCTTTAAACTTGTCGGTGAAATTTATAAATTACTAGTTTTTTGCCCGCGATTTCGTACGCGTAAAATATTGAATTTAATGCAAATCGAGATTTAAGCGAATGCTTTTTTAGTGGTGGTAGGACGTGGTGCAAGGACAGTCGGAATAGCTACCACCGTTTTACTCGCTAGCTTGCCGCCAAATGATGATGGTTAATCCATACAAACGTTCTTCCCCGATTTCACCCCCGTAAAAGTGAATTTTCCAAAAAATATGAAACACGTGTTTAATTATTTCTTATTAAATAACTAAACCTTAATATCTCGGGCATCTAACTTCAAAGATGACGGTTCAAATAAGTATACAAACTTTCATCCCCTACCTATTCTATTTCATCCCCTTAAAAGTCAGCATTCTATAAATGCTGAAACCCGTGTTTAATTATTGGTAATCGAATATCTAAACCATAACATTTCGGGTGCTTAACTTCTAAAATGACGGTTCAACCATACAAACTTGCACCCCCTATTTCACCCCCTTAAATGCCAAATTTCTAAAAATACAAAACACATGTTCAATGATCTGTAATGGAATACCTAAATCATAATATTCAGGCCGTTTTACTTCAAAGATAATAGTTTATCCATATAAACTTTCATCCCCTTATTTCACCCGCGTAAATATGAAACTTCTAAAAATGCTGAAACACGTGATTAATCATTTGTAATCAAATATCTAAATCATAATATTTCGGTCGTTTAACTTCAAAGATGAGGTTTCATCCATACAAACTTTCATGCCCTATTTCACCCCCTTAAAGACGAAAAAAAAATTCTAAAGAACTGAAACATGTTGCATTTGATTCTAATTAGGCACCTAAATCAAAATGATTTTTATTTCTAACTTAAAAGATAACGGACTTGCATACAACTTTTGTACCCCTATTTTTGACCTTTACTGTACAAATTTCGAAAAAATCCTTTCTTAAACGACGTCTACAACATACAATCAATGTTGTCTCCAAATTTCAAACTTCTATCATCAGCGGTTTGGGCTGGGCGTTGATCAGTCAGTCAGTCAGTCGCGACATTGTCTTTTATATATATAGACTAGCCCATCCATACCCGTGACTTCGTCTGGCGTAGACTTGGAATTTGCATTTCCGATGATACTATACATGTAGAGGGTTATAGTTATAGACGTATTGAAAGAACTGGTTTGACCCGTAGAATTATCGGGATAAAAAGTCTCCTATGTTATTCCCAGAATCTCAAACTATCTCCATACCAAATTTCATCATATTGGTTCAGTAGTTACGATGTGAAGTAAGGACAAACAAACACTCTCACATTTATAATATTAAGTATAGATTTTACGAATTGATAGTATATTTTTTTCAGTCTATATTCGTGCTTAGAATAGTAACGAACAAGTTCAAATAAATTACTTAAATTAACTTGAAATTACCATGATTTTCTCATGATTAATATCAATGATTTCCACAATATGGACTAATTACCTACTAAACTTGAAACTATTATTTGCTAATATTCTTTAATTCCATCTATAGAAAACTTACTTTTCGCTTGCACAGTCTTTGTTTCATACTGCAGAAGACTTAAAAATTGTGCACTCATTTTAAATTAACGAAAATAAAGTTTAAGTCATCACTTTCAAAATTTGACACACACAAATCCCACTTAATTTATTGTGACCTGATTTAAACCTAAATTGTTCACTTATAAATAAATGGTTTAATGTTGAAATGAAAGAAAATGAGTCGCTTCGTGTCAAGTTCGTTCGTTCTGAGTTTTTCGTAGCGATCGTAGACGCGAGCGCCGTGCGGTTACGACGAGCTACGCCGTGGCACTGGCGTAGCAACGCGTAGCGCTACGGCGCGCCGATCATCTCTTTATTTTCGTTTAAGGGCAAAGTTAACTTAGAAACTGATGAAAAGTGCATATTTTAATCTATTTCTTGGAAAAGTTGTGCACTTTTAATACAGGCCAGTGATATAGGCAGTTAAAAACAAAAAAAAGCATGGCAAAAAATTAAATGTGCGATGTCTTTCTGTCCCTCAGATGCCACAATAGTTACTCAGTGAGTTTAAATATATTGATAATCTTCTCCTTAACTAAAATTCAGGCTGTGTTGACATCGTGCATTGTTCACAGAGCTATTTGCATTATCATTTTTTGTTTTTTTTTTGTCCGCTTTTATTTTCTTTTCAGCTGTTGTCTCAAAATAAGTAAGCGAAAAAGTGCCCATTGTTTATTCAAGATTAAGAATACTTGGGATTTGTTTTTAAGCCTTTATTCTACTTTAAATCGCATGCGATCCTGTTCTCATGAAATAGTTTAAGAAAATCCTTTTGCCAAAATAATGTTATCAAAATAGGTTCAGCAATAAACATCCAATGTGGAAGAGCCAAAAATAGCAAAACAGACTCACTCACGCATTTAGTTGACCAACATAAGCATAAAGTCATAGGTAAAATCAATATTATTTTCAACTAAAATTATGTACCTATACTACTACTACTACAACAGCCTATTTACGGCCCACTGCTGGGCACAGGCCTCCTCTCATCACGAGAGGGTTTGGGCTATAGTCCCCACGCGGGCCCAGTGCGGATTGGGGACTTCACACACATCTTTGAATTACTTCGCAGGTGCGTGCAGGTTTCCTCACGATGTTTTCCTTCACCGAAAAGCTCAGTGGTAAATTCAAATTGTTTTTATAATAATAAAATCATTTATTTCACCCAACTAGAGGCATATTTTGTTAGTAAACATTACAGTTCTAGACTATCCTAGTGTTAGTGGCTAATCCTACGAGAACATAAAATAAAAATAAAATACTACATTTATCTACATTTACGAGTATCTGCTTCGACTTGTCAGTAAATGAATCATCGAGCAGTGATTCAGATAGGGACAGTCGAAGCGCATCGCGAATGCCCTCAGGATGCTGTTGGAGCTGGCGCGCACCCGGCGCTCCAGGGATGTGCACCTTTTACGCATGGTGGCGTAAAAGCAGTCCACTCTCGCATCGGCGAACATACCTGAAGCACTACAGTATCGCGGCAGACCCAACAACACCCTGAACGCATTATTATATTGAACCCTCAGGGCGCTGTACTGTCGTTGAGTATAGCTGATCCACAGGCTGCTCGTATAAAAGTTCGTACAGTAGGCTCTGAAAAGACTTAGCTTAACTTCTGTAGAGCATCGAGCAAACCTGCGGGCCACCATGTTCGCTCTGACACACAGCGCCCTGCGTTCCCGTTCGATATCTGCGTCGTCTTTTAGGTCAGAGGAAAGTATGTGACCCAGGTATTTAAATTGTTCCACTCTATTCAAGGGTGTCCCGTAAAGTTTGATAGCTGGAACCGGGTACTGACTCTTTCCTTTGACCCAAAAAACCATGCACACACTTTTTTGCACGTTATATAGCAAACCGTGACTTAGAGCATATTTTTCGCAGATCCGCAGCAGCTTAAAAAGCCCACACGGCGACGCGCTCAGCAGCACCATGTCATCCGCATAGCTGATGTTATTGAGACAAACACCATCAATATGACACCCGATGTGGGTGCTGCTGAGCTCATCTATAAGGGCGTTAACATATAGATTGAAGAGCGTAGGTGAGGAAAGCCCCCCCTGCCTCACCCCGCACTCCAACCCATATGGCTCAGAGTAAGACCCCGACCATCTCACGACGTTGACCTGGTTAAGATACCAAAATTGCAAGGTTTGGTTAAGCTCTGTTTTTTATTTTTATTTTTATTATGTATATAAAACGAATATTCCTAGAAGTCTTAAGAAATATCTACAAAGCCTCCTTTATAGTGTGCAGTCGAGAAAGTTGATCAAATATATCTGAATAAACAAGGTGATCATAAATATCTATACATGCACTCTAACGTCTTGACAGTAAGGTCGTGTTCAGATATGTATAGTCCCCTTGTTCGCACAGATAAAAAAATGGCGACTGTACATTTTATTCAATGAGTAATTATCAAATGGAGACAGTCTCCGAAAGCACTTAACTATTACTAAATACTCATTTCAGTCTTCAAATGACGCTTTTTATGAATACGTAGGTATTATGTCATTAAAGCATTGACCTATAATAACATATGGACGAACAGTGCCTAACAGAATATCTCAAAATATATGGAGCAAACTGACATTAGAAAATACGTTCCAATACGCTAATAACGCCTCTTTATAGTATGTGTCAAGATAAATATTTTATACAAATGTAAACCTAACACTATAAGGATGCCCGAGTTGTTCGGGCACCCGTTTTGACGGGCTATTTTTCTCCGGCTGATTGTGAATCCTTACTTATAATAGATCAATGCATTAAAGAGAGTAATGTATCAAAGTTATATTAACATTGATGTCAAGTTGGTAATGGAAACATTAAAAGTTGAAAAGAAAAAAATATCGTTATTTTATATTTAATGTTCTACATATTTTGTTCATAAGCAACAAAGTAATTTGGAGATTACAGGCATGTTAGATATTAAAGGCGTTGAATGTATTACTAGATGTTTTTCAGAATTGTATTTAGAACATAGACGTAAATAATATAGACCCGGTCTAACGTACACGTAATATGTCCCCACTTCCACGGTGTCCAATCGAAAGTTCTGTCACCGAGCGTGCGTGACAATAAGCGTTTTTAAAAAAACTTTTTTCGAAACTATTTCTCAGTATCTAAAAACTCGTCTCGTTGTTGAAAAAATGTGACCCAGCTTTAGTGTCACGATATAAGTTTAACTTTGGATTGGACACCAATGAAGTGGGGAAACATGACATGTATCTACGTTAGGCCGGGTCCATACGAAGTATTATTTTATGTCTATGATTTAGAATCTCAATAACCGCACTTTAAGGTGGTTCGATTATAATACAAAAACAATCCATAGTAGGTATACCTACACGCTGATATTTTACGAGTATTTTAAAAGCGGTAAATATTTGTGGTTTTTTTATACCAATGGTATAGGCAAACGAGCGCACAGCCCACCTGATGGTAAGTGGTCACTGCGACCCATGGACACCGAAATCCTATGATTCCCCATGAAACCATAAGATCTCGAATGCGTTGCCTACCCTGAGGCCTCAGATGGAATGCCTCTGTGCCAGTAATTTCACCGGCTGCCTTAACCCCCTGCCGGAAGACGACAATGCGAGCACTGCTATTTGGCGGCAGGTTAGCGGGGAAGGGAAAGACGGTTTTACCACCCCGGACGGACCCAGCACCAGGTCCTACCACTAACAAAAATTGGTAAATTCCCCGAAAGAATACTAAAACTACAAATTCCCTTTGTAAGAAGAAACAATTATAAACAACATCTGAAACTGACACGTTAATGGACCCGGGTTTTCCCGGTTTCCATAGTACGGTTGTTTTATACCAAGATAATATGATGAAGTTGAAATAATTGTATTGATGTGGTCAAATGCTTCATCATTTCAGCCAAAAGACGTCCACTGCTGGACATAGACCTCCCCCAAGGCTCGCTACTCAGACCGGTCCTGTGCTACTTGCTTCCATCGGTTTCCGTCAAATCCGGGTTCCGGTCAAATGCTTGCTTATAATAAATAAATGAAAAAAAAAAGATGATGATTTTTCATATTTAAAGTGGTGTATATTGTATATATTATCTTCCGTATACATTATTACTATAGCACAAGAAAAAAAAAAGTTAATTCACTATTTTCTCATAGGACTCTCTCCTTTCTCGTAAACGTATATTTCATTTCATAGTTGTATATTAAATATATTTATAATTCATCATCACCATCATTATCATGATCATCATCATCATCATATTCATAATTGCATATATAAATGTACCTACCTCACATTATATTACTTTAAAATTAAAATGCTTGGGTTATTATCAATACAAGCTTTTCGCGTGATGAATGAGATTCCCAACTGAAAGTCAACATTTACCGAATAAGGCAGGAAGTTTTACGAACTTAAATATTGATTCAAGCAAATTAGATTTTACGAATGTAGGGTATCATAATATTACTTACCTTTTAAGTTACACTTTCATTTATTACTCATCATTAACATGCTCCTGCAATTAAAAACATAACATTACTTCGGATCCCTTGTACACAAACACATTTTTATAACACCATCATATCACGTACATCCAAGCTTCTTCTTTGTCACGCGTTTACTTATACGATATTCAAATTACGTCGTGGCAATGTATTTGTCGCGACCTGTTATTATTTTTCCTTCTTGAATTACATGAACACTACAGTTTTGCCTTTATAATTTCGGTGAAATTGTGGTTTTTGTAAATATTGACGTAGTTGACAATGTTGTTGATACCCGTTCCTATGGTCACAACATATCAATCCTTTGGGAAAAGGTTAGGTTTCTCACTGGTGGGCGATAAATTTGATGTTTTATTTCTATTTTTATTCAAATTCTCTAAAAATTCCATCCAAGGTTTCCTTATCGATATAGCCGCAAGGATGGTCAGTTCTTCTTCAGCTCTCAAACGGAGCAGTCGAAATTATAAGACCTTTGTCCTGGGGGTCGACCAGCCCCCAGGACCCTGCAAAAAGGCCCAAAGCCTCTGGCAATCTTTTGGCCGTGCTAACTTAATAATTTACTTCATCTCTGAGTTGGTGTGCGGACGACTCTAAAATCTATCCGCACAAAGTCCTTCAAGTTGGTGTGCGGACAACTTTAAATATCCGTACAAAGACTCACCTTCTACGTGGTGATAGCCATTCGCTCCATCTCTTCTGACGTTTTACCCGCTGTACTATCACCCGTGCCGCTCTTTACGTGTACCGAGCCTGTGGCATCACACTGCCATCCAGAGACGGTCCACTACGACGTCACCACTACGCTGATCCACCCTGCAGCAGTACTACCCCGTGCCAGCCACCAGCTGAACCTCGAAGCGTCGCTCTGACCCTGCACACCTCCACCGTCCAGTAAAGACCTGTGCCGCTGTTCCTGATTCCAACTCACCAATATCCTGTGCCGCCCTTCCGCTACGCCGTGCTACTGAAACATTCTCCACCTCGAGCTCCTTCAACCTTCACATCATCCTTCACTCGTCCCACACCCTGACTCAACTTTACTTACCTCCACACCGCTCTTCATAACACCACTTCTCACCACTTTCCCCATATTCCATCACCCTTTTTTAATAATTGTAAATAGGTTTTCTTTCTTTTATTGTAAATATATTTATTGTGTATACCTACTCTTTCCTTCCTCTCACCTTCACCCCCTAATTGTCGCTTCACGACAGTTTGGCGCCCAACCTTAATCTTCTAGACTCTTCTAATTCTACGTATTCTATATTTATTTATGTCTATTTCATATTTTTCAAAATTCTGATACAACACTTCTTCTAGTGCTACCTACCTCTTTGGCTGATAATTTATTTAATTTCATTTCAATACTGGCCGGTACAATTTAAAAAATAAAAAACTTTAGGTTCCCTCATATATATAATTCTGAAAATATTTCTAATAGATGGTGCTGCCATCTGGACTTTGTCGGTGGTACTACATACCTTATAACTTTCATATCTAAGTGCTGCCATCTGTACTTTGGTGGTGGTACTACATACTTTATAACTTTTATCTCTAAGTGCTGCCTTCGAGCTTTGGCGGTGGTACTACTTACCTCCGGTGCTGTCACCTTGGTCTTGGCTGGGGATCTGCTTCTTACATAACTTGGTGCTGCCACCTATAGTTCGTTGTTTGGACCTATTTATTGTCAACAACTCTCCAACCCAGTACTACTATCCCCATCTTGCGGATCAACTATTAAAATTCTTGACACTTCATACCTTCCAACAATCATCTTTCTCTTTCTTTAATCTTCTATTTCACTCTTTCATCCTTTCCCTACATAACCTCTTTGGTTTCAGTTAATCTCCTTCATTTAACACTGGCCACTACACAAAATTTAAAAATAATAAATTCAATACAGTCTTGCACAAAAGTCTTACTCAATTTATTATTTTCTTTTCTTATAGTTCATTGCACATACTCATAAAATCAAACAAGGTATATTTTTCACTTTATTTAATTCTTCATAATGTCTCACGTCATTAGATTTGAATATCTCAACAAACCTGAACTGGAATACGAGGTCAAAGTTAGATTGGAGGAACCAGCTGACACAGTTATCCGCTTAAGGAAACAAATTCAAAGATTAGCTTCCATTACTGCATCCGAGGATATTTTGAGCTCAATTATTCCAATAGAGGAAGACCTTCCTCAAATTGATTTCACTCTTGAATACCTTGAAAGAAAAATCTATAAACTCTTACAGGGTGACTCAAAATATACTCGCTTGATAGAAACATTTATAAACCACTTGCATTACAGGTTTGATCGCATAGATATCGACCAAAACCCAGAACTACAGGAAACGTTTGATTCTCTTAAGGCTAAATATAATAGCCTGGTTAGCAAATTCGAACCTTACACCTTTCTTCCCGCTGAAAACGCCCCTATTATATCAGACGCTCCAACCACTTCTGTGCCCATTCCTGAAGTCCCGACTACTCCTAGTTTCCCTTTACACTCATCGGCTCAGGCCCTTCCCCTCCAGGTGATGTATCCTATTCCCCCTCAGCAACCTTCTAATATTCAAATCTTCAAGGACCTGAAAAGACATACTTTTAACGGAAAGTCTTGCCCCAGGTCATTTCTTCAAAACCTCGATGAATATTGCATAACTCGAGGTCTTGACAGAAATCTTCTTACTAGTCAAGCTTTCGAAATCTTCACCGATAATGCTCTGCACTGGTTTAGATTTCAGATAAATCGTAATCCTGACCTAACATGGTCTGAAATTTCTCAACTTCTTCTCAAAGACTTCAGTGACTTCGATTACGATTATAAGCTCCTCGAAGCCATAAGGAAGCGAACCCAAGGCCTTGACGAGCCGATCGTTATTTATATCTCTATTATGACAGGAATGTTTTCTCGCCTTTCTAAAAAACCTACTGAGTCAGAACAGTTGGATATTCTTCTAAGAAATATCAGACCCTGTTATTCAGTCTTTGTCGCACTAAAGGATTGTACTACTATTGACTCTCTTGTGACAGTGTGCCAAAACTATGAGAAATTTCTGGACAGAGACAGACAGTTCAAAGAACCAACTACGGAACAGAATCTCTTAACCGCGGAGTTCAACTACAAACCTCGACCTTCTACACCGAAACTTTCTCCTTCCGTCCCGAAACCCACAACGTACTTTACAAGGTACCAACCATTCAAACCCCAACCCCATCAGGTAAATGCGCTTGCTCCAGCTGTACCTCTTCAGCAGAACATCTTCTGTGTGCGATGCCGTGTGCACGGTCACACTCTGAACACTTGTACTCAACCCCACTTTATTATCTGCTTCAAATGTGGTCTTAAGGGATTTAAGACTGCTGATTGTCCCAAATGCAATCCCAAACCCAGCTCAAGTTCAAAAAACTAGTAACAGACTTGGAAAGAACTTCAAACTTCGATATTAATGAATGGAAGAACTGGCTCAAAACTCTGCAAAACTTTTTTTCATGCTACAGAATTTCTACTACTCTTTACTCTAATGAAATCGACTACAAACGCCCATTCATTAATGTAACAATCAATAATTTAATCATGTCTGGTTTGCTGGACTCCGGTAGTTCTGTAACAATATTCGGTAATAACTCTCACTTAGAAATTCTCAAGCTAGGCTACAAACTTTCCAAGTCTGATGCTATTACTATTTCGACCGCTAGCAGTCAAAACATAAAATCTTTAGGTTACTTTGAGGTGCCTATGTCTTTTAATGAACAGTCCCATATCATAAAAGCATACGCGTTCCCAGAATTATTCCCTTCTCTGATACTTGGCATTGATTTCTGGAATAAATTTAATCTTCTCCCCTCTATTTTGTCTTCTTCTAATATCTCGGACTTCAATTGCACGGCTATCCGAGATATTGATAAGAAAGTATTAACTTACGAACATTTATCTACAAATCAAAAGGATATCGCTGATAATATAATCCAACGATTCAAGAACATCTCTTTTGAAAAGAAAGGAGTACTGGGTCGTACCCACCTTATCACCCACAAGATTGATACTGGCGATTCTCTCCCCATCAAACAAAGATGCTACCGCCTATCCCCTGAAAAACAGAAGGCGCTTACTGAAGAAGTCGACAAAATGCTAAAATGGGACGTTATTGAACAATGTGAAAGTCCATGGCTTTCCCCGGTGCTTATTACTCCTAAAAAAAATGGCGAATGGCGTTTCTGTGTGGACAGTAGAAAACTTAATTCAGTCACTCGTCGTGACGCTTATAATCTCCCTCTAATTTCTGAGATCCTTGACAATCTTAAAAACGCCAAATTCCTCTCAAGCATTGACATCGCTAAGGCATTTTGGGAGATACCACTCAACCCTTCAGATAAAGACAAGACTGCGTTTTATGTACCTGGAAGAGGCATGTACAGATTCAAGGTAATGCCTTTCGGACTAACTAATTCTCCCGCAACTCAACAAAGACTAATGGATACGTTATTTACCCCAGATTTTGACAACAAAGTATTCTGCTATTTAGACGATATCGTCATTATCAGTGAAACCTTCGATGAACATATTTCCCTCCTCATGAAAGTTTATGAAAAATTATCCTTCGCCAACTTAACAATAAACTTTGAGAAATCACAGTTTTTCAGAAAAGAAATCAAGTACCTCGGCTTTATTGTGGATGAACACGGCCTACGTGCTGATCCTGACAAAATCAGAGCCATTCTAGAGTATTCTACACCAACCTCAAGAAAAGAAGTAAGAAGATTTATTGGTACTTGCAGCTGGTTTCGAAGATTTATCCCAAACTTCAGTACGATCGCTTCACCTCTGAACAGGCTAACCTGCTCCGGGAAATCTGCTCCCAAGTTTATCTGGACTGCTGATGCGGCCGCAGCTTTTCAAAAACTCAAAGAAGCTCTTGTCACTACTCCCATCCTTGCCTGCCCGGACTTCAATACACCATTCAGTGTACATTGTGATGCATCTAATTTTGGCACAGGTGCAATGCTTACTCAATACCAGAATGGCCAGGAGGTCGTTATCGCCTATATGAGTAAAGCACTTAATAAACATCAACAAAACTATTCAACCACGGAGAGAGAAACTCTTGCAGTGATCACAGCTCTGGAACATTGGCGCTGCTATTTGGATAATGGGAAACAGTTCACAATCTACACAGACCATGCAGCTCTTAAGTGGTTTCTCAACTTGTCCAATCCTTCAGGAAGACTTGCTCGTTGGACATTACGTCTATCCTGCTTCAACTTTATTCTGAAACATAAAAAAGGAAAAGATAATGTAGTCCCTGATTTACTATCCAGATTCAAAACTCAGGACAGCAAAGATCCTCCATCTGAAGGGGTGAACCCAATCTCAATGAATGATTCAACTCCTAATCGGGATGTGGAATATTATAACAAGATTTTACTAGGTTGCCAAAACAATCCGGATGCGTATCCCAACTTCACCAGCAGAGACGGCAAACTCTATCGTTGCATGCACTCTCCTGATAGTCTCAATGAAGACTTCATTTGGAAAGAAGTTCCTCCTCCACACGAGAGAAATAATCTCATTGAGACAAACCACGCGTCCCCTCAAGAACCTCATCTTGGTATTTTCAAGACCTACAAGAAGCTGTCTTTACGCTATTATTGGCCCGGTATTTTCAAGGATATCGCGACTCATATTTCTAATTGCGAAACATGCTTGGCCTACAAACATCCCAATCATTCTCCTTACGGGGTCATGGGAAAACCTAAAATCTGCTCTAGACCTTTCCAGTTGATATCTCTCGACCTTATGGGTCCGCTGCCCATGACCAGAGGTCGCAATCAGTATATCTTAGTTGTAAACTGTACCTTTACTAAATATACTTTAATTTTCCCCTTAAAACGTGCTACTACTCAAAACATAACCTGCCTCCTCGAGAACTCAGTATTTCTCACTCATGGTGTGCCTCAAACAATCATTCTGGACAACGGACCTCAGTTTCAATCTCGCGCATTTACTGCATTCTTAAACAAGTACAAAGTTCCCTTCCAATCTTACTCTCCCTTTTATTGCCCTCAAGTAAACCCTACGGCGAGATACAACAGGACAATTATCACTGCTCTGGCGTCTCTCGTTGGGGAAGATCATAGAACCTGGGATCAATACCTCCCTAAAATTCAACACGCTATGAACAGTTGTGTCAATGCCGTAACCGGTTTCAGTCCCAACTTTTTAGTTTACGGTCGTGAAACTATTTCTTGTGGTTCATTCTACACTCCAACTAATAACCTAGAGGAATTTATCTTTATGCCTCGTGATATTTATGCAGAAAATGCTGGTCTCCTCTCATCTATATTTGAAAAGGTTCAAACCAGTCTCTATATAGCACATAAAAAAAATAGCGCTCGATATGATCTTCGTAGATCATTCCAAGAGTTTAACGTCGGCGATATAGTTTGGCGCAAGAACTATGCTCAAAGCAATGCCGGTTCATATTTTTGCTCCAAACTCGCCCCTAAATTTATCAAATGTAAAGTCACGCGGAAAATTTCACCTTTGGTGTATGTTTTGGAGGATACCAATGGCATCAAGGGGAAATGGCATATCAAAGACATTAAATGCTGAATTCATTGTTAATATCAATTTCATTTATCATTTTAGCTACATACTGAATTATCATTTCATCATTGTGTCAATTAGATCGTTCACTTTAGTCTCCAACACCCAAGTTATCTTTTATGTTTAGTCACATCGTTCGAGTTTTTGAACTCAACAATTATTGTCTCTTATTGACGATATCTTTACTTATAATATTTAATTGTGCCTCTTCTACATGTATGTATTTAACATACCTTATTTATTTTCAAAGGATATCTTCAATATCCTACTCTACACTTAGGTATCTAAAATACCTTAATCTATACTACAGGTATCTAAAATACCTTCTTCACTCGTGGGCTCGATGTAGCTCATTCTTCATGTGTGTCTAAAACACACAATTCTTCTTTAGGAGCGGTTGATAACTCCCAAAATAAGCCCAAGATCGTCTCCTCTTTCCTTTATTAATCTTAGGAGCGGCTGACTACTCCCTAAACAAGCCTTAGGTCGTCCTTATTGTTTTCCACCCGCGGAGCGGCTGACAACTCCCTAAAAATAAGCCTCTAGTCGTCATTTTGGGAAGCATCCTCTTAGAGTGGCAGTCATTGAATGTGAACTCCACCCTTATTAGAACAGAAGAGATGTTATGAAAGTTGATGTCTGATTGTTTGCGCGAAATGTTGTTGTCTGAAAGAGAAGAGCCTTACTTCCCTGGTTACTTTAGGAATATTTTCTAAAAATTTTCTCTGAGTCAAAAATTTTCTCGGGTCGTTGGGGAAATGTAGGGTATCATAATATTACTTACCTTTTAAGTTACACTTTCATTTATTACTCATCATTAACATGCTCCTGCAATTAAAAACATAACATTACTTCGGATCCCTTGTACACAAACACATTTTTATAACACCATCATATCACGTACATCCAAGCTTCTTCTTTGTCACGCGTTTACTTATACGATATTCAAATTACGTCGTGGCAATGTATTTGTCGCGACCTGTTATTATTTTTCCTTCTTGAATTACATGAACACTACAGTTTTGCCTTTATAATTTCGGTGAAATTGTGGTTTTTGTAAATATTGACGTAGTTGACAATGTTGTTGATACCCGTTCCTATGGTCACAACATATCAATCCTTTGGGAAAAGGTTAGGTTTCTCACTGGTGGGCGATAAATTTGATGTTTTATTTCTATTTTTATTCAAATTCTCTAAAAATTCCATCCAAGGTTTCCTTATCGATATAGCCGCAAGGATGGTCAGTTCTTCTTCAGCTCTCAAACGGAGCAGTCGAAATTATAAGACCTTTGTCCTGGGGGTCGACCAGCCCCCAGGACCCTGCAAAAAGGCCCAAAGCCTCTGGCAATCTTTTGGCCGTGCTAACTTAATAATTTACTTCATCTCTGAGTTGGTGTGCGGACGACTCTAAAATCTATCCGCACAAAGTCCTTCAAGTTGGTGTGCGGACAACTTTAAATATCCGTACAAAGACTCACCTTCTACGTGGTGATAGCCATTCGCTCCATCTCTTCTGACGTTTTACCCGCTGTACTATCACCCGTGCCGCTCTTTACGTGTACCGAGCCTGTGGCATCACACTGCCATCCAGAGACGGTCCACTACGACGTCACCACTACGCTGATCCACCCTGCAGCAGTACTACCCCGTGCCAGCCACCAGCTGAACCTCGAAGCGTCGCTCTGACCCTGCACACCTCCACCGTCCAGTAAAGACCTGTGCCGCTGTTCCTGATTCCAACTCACCAATATCCTGTGCCGCCCTTCCGCTACGCCGTGCTACTGAAACATTCTCCACCTCGAGCTCCTTCAACCTTCACATCATCCTTCACTCGTCCCACACCCTGACTCAACTTTACTTACCTCCACACCGCTCTTCATAACACCACTTCTCACCACTTTCCCCATATTCCATCACCCTTTTTTAATAATTGTAAATAGGTTTTCTTTCTTTTATTGTAAATATATTTATTGTGTATACCTACTCTTTCCTTCCTCTCACCTTCACCCCCTAATTGTCGCTTCACGACAATAGCAATAAAACTGAATTGATTTTCTTTTTATTTATCCTACTTCAGTGCCGCAAAATGAAGGACTGTGGGAGTATATGCCGATGAATTTCAAATAACGAGCAATTATGGAATAAGTACGATTAATTACGGAAAAGTAAAGAAGTAAACTTTATTAAGTAAACATACATTTTAATATAAAGTTTACCAAGAATAACATATATTTTATGATGTGATTTTTGCGTAACATAGATTCGAGTAGTCCTAGAACAGGTGACAACATTGTGATAAATAACATAAGTTTATAGAATAACTTACCTTAAAAGATGAACTTGGCCGGTTTTTGCCGCTCTCTCTAACATACTTACTAAAAAACTTTTTATGTATCTGTTTCTTGTTTTTTTTTTGCCTTTTCATTATTTCTGTACTAGCTTCTGCCCGCGACTTCGCCCGCGTGGAATTCGGTTATCGCGTTCCAGCGGGAACTATACGTTTTTCCGGGATAAAAAGTAGCCTATGTCCCTTTCCGGGTCTCCAACTATCTCCATACCAAATTCCATCCATATTGGTCCAGCGGTTGAAGCGTGACGAGATTTATAATATTAATATGGATTAGTATGGATATGGATTACCTTATGTTTTTGATATAAACTAAATGTCAAAACTATCGATCAAGTTCGAAGTTTTACGTCTTCAATATTTTCTTACTAAAACGCATAAAATCGAAAGCCACAGGTCAACAAAATACGCACCTATCTAGGGTGCTTATTTATTGTGACAAATCCGAAGTCAACTATAAAATTGTACCAGCAAAGCGATCGCAACGATAATTTTGCGGTCATATTCGCTTTAATTTGATAGTGACAAGAGCGTGGACGGTTTATACTAGCCGTAATTTTAACTTGGTTTTCAGCACTAAAGGGCGGAGTCAAACTGTCGTATCTATATATTGATCTACATACATACACATACATACATAATATCACGCCTTTTTCCCATAGGGGTAGGCAGAGACCACTTCTTTCCATTTGCTACGACTCTTGCATACTTCTCTCGCTTCTTCAACTTTCATATTGATCTGTAATATTATATATCGCTTTGTTATGGTAGATATGGCGAGACCACAGCTGCCGTGCGCGGTTTGTCAGCTTTATGGGTCTGTCATATAAAAAGCCGCGCACATCTTGGTTATGGAAAAAACGTGGCATATTTTGTAGGAAAGGGAAATGACAGTCTGCTCGATAAGCTACCTTACCTACTTACGCTTGACACGCCAATGGTTCTAAAAAAAATATTGGTTCTACGTTTACACTTTACATGTACAAAGCAATCGTGACACAAACGAGGTCTAACAATAATTTTGCTTTGTGAATTGGTTTGTTCTCTATCAGGCAGCGAAGTGCATCATTTACAGTCAGTCAAAACAATGAATTTCATCGCAGGCGCGATTCGTAACTTTTTTTTAATACCGGCGATGGAAACCTGTATACAGCCTAATTGGACCACTATTATCGATTATGTAGGTAGGTAGCCGTGGTGGCCTAGTGGTTCGACCTACCGACTCTCATGCAGAGGGTCTAGGGTTCGATTCCGGCTCTTCAATTTGAATTGACCACTGCGCTTTTCGGTGAAGGAAAACATCGTGAGGAAACCTGCACACATCTGCGAAGTAATTCAAAGATGTGTGTGAAGTCCCCAATCCGCACTGGGCCCGCGTGGGGACTAAAGCCAAACCCTCTCGTGATGAGAGTAAGTTTGTGCCCAGCAGTGGGACGCAAATAGGCTGTGTAGTAGTAGTAGTATCGATTATGTAGTGCAATCTGGCTATTTAAACCAAATATTAGGGTGAAAAGACCCTAAGTAAGCGTTTCCCGGTCCTGACAATAATATGCTATTATTATTTTACTTATATTCTTAAAGGCATCAGCAAAAATCCGGTCGAACGAGCGGCTCGGTTGTGACAGATATAATTTCTGGGTGAACAATAAAAAGTGGACCCTTGTCATTAGGAAGGCTGTCACGACAACGAGGCAACATGAAATGGAGGGAGTGAAGATAGCCTTTTTCATTACATGTTCTAAATTTTGGGAAGTTGCCTTGAACTTAATAAGAACAAACTGCTTGGCGCATTCGCTGTCGCATAACGATTGTAGCCATCCCAGCGTTTTTCTGCTTTAATCAGCCGCAGTGGATCTTTAATCGTAATTGAGTCGTTTTCAAAAAATGTACCTACAAAAAACGTTATAAGATTAAGTCCTTAGCTATGTTTTTTTTTTAAACTAGTCAAATGAGAATTTATTTTGGAACAAATTCAAATCGACGGTGACGGTGGTAAAATCAGCCCTTAAGCGAGTAGTTATTAATTAAAAAAAATCTTAAGTGTTGTAGGCGTCTGGCCAAATACGGATTGGTTATTATATGGCGGAGGTTGTTTAGATATAATATATTACAATTATTTTTAATTTAGTGATAACCTGATGAAAGATTAAATTAAAACAGCTTGCTCCAACGTTTTCTTCACGGCAGATTCCTGCGGAAGGACATCACACACGGTTCACTTTACGTCAAATTTTACGGCGCGCTCAGCGAGATGTATCGTACTGACCTCGATCATGTGAAGTGCCCTTCGTAAACTTTATAGGCCTCTTGCAGGCACTTTCTTCAACTGCCCTAGTTAAAACGTGTATTTGCAGACTTTTCTAATGCTTTCAAATGATGGACGCGTAAATAAAACGAACGGTTAAGGCATTCACTGCCACTTCTGTTTTACGAACTTTCACCAGGTGCCACATCTGTCATTAAGGGAACATTGCAACGCACATGTGCGTTCAAGGCACTGCGGGAAATTCAGCAAAACGCACATATGCGTCGGTGGCAGTGAATGCGTTAAGGAAGAGAAGGAAAAGTTTTGTTTCATACATCCATAACGGGCACCCTTTAATTCATTCATTCATTTCATTCATTCATATCTCGGAAAATATTTCACTCTGCATGTAACACGAAATTACAACAGTTACACCCGTAAAATGATTTTATTTATGACATTTCAAACATTGTAAAAGTGGCAAAAATTCGGACGAAACTGCGAAGACCGATTTTACGACTAAGGGTTTACGATTGGCCAAATTTGACCGTAAAAATATATCTTAATGGGATCTCCTTGCGTGCTTTGAATTAAAATGCAACCTGTAATGTACAGCAAAATTTAAATTCATGTTTTTAAACATAATTAGGTAGCAAAACAGCTATTTTGAGCTATATCGCGCCGTATTATGCAACTTTTGCGTTTACAAAATGCATAAAAAATGAATTCTACCTCACATAAAACCCAAACCATATTATGCAGAGACTGAGGCCTCACTTCGGGCGTTGAGCGGCGCGTCAAGCGACAAAATTAAACATGTCTCGATGTATGATAGTCATTACTCATGTCTCGATTTGCGCAAGGTGGCCGGTGTAGATTGGATGCGGCACGCCTTGGACAGAGCTCATTGGCGTGCATTGAGCGAGGCCTACGTTCAGCAGTGGACTACTATGGGCTGTTGATGATGATGATGATGATGATGATGATGATATATGATAGTGTTTACGGAGTAGCGTCGTCTCGTGCTTATTCACTATTATTTAACGCCGAGGGACGGTTAATCTATACTTATATTTTAATCTGTATGTATAAAACAAGAAACTGATTGACTGACCGACTGACTGACTGAACGATCAACGCAGATCCGAAACTACTGGTAGAGAGCTGAAATGCGGCATGCAGGTTGTTTAGGGAACGTAGGGGAGCACTAAGATACTTACTATTTCCCGAAATTCCCGCGGGAATGGGAAAAAACGGGATTTTCCTTGTTAATATTTGTGCGCATACGAAATTGCAGGGTAAAACTTGTATAGTAATCTATACGTTCCTGAGTGACTGAGCTTAATTCGCTCGGGTGAAAATAGCTAAAACCGTTTCTCAGATATAAGACCTAGCTAGATCGATTTGTCACCGCCGTAAATCCCTATATTCCAAACAATATTATTTGATTCCAAATTTTGTCCAAATCGTTAGAGCCGTGTCTGAGATCGCTTGGATAAATAAATAAATAAACAGAGAAATATACAAGTTTAGCGCGTTTAAAGTGTACGATAAAAGTATGATTTCAATGGGTTTGAAATATGTAGAAAATATGGCTAATATTTTTCAACTGGAGCCCAAGTTAGGAATGATTGATGAAAGCTCACCATTTCCCAAGTTATCAAGTCTTTATGAATCGTTGGGTAGGTATTTGCTATATCTACACTATACGATGCTATACTAATAATCTGTGGAATAGTTGCGTCTGTAAATTGAAATTATAAAAACGGCCAGGGCGAGGTGCTATACATAACAGATACTGAACCTCAGAAAACGATTATTAGAAATATTGTCTGCTTGTACATATGTAGTACAATTATGTACATATGTAGTACAATAATGTACATATGAATGTCGTCGGTTTTTAGCTTGAAAACTACTGTTCGGATTATTACAAACTTTAGCATGGGGTTAGATTTTATTTATAACACTGGTCAACATATATTATGGCTACTTTGTATCCCTGCAAAAAGAAAAGTTCCGTCGGGAACGCTCTTACTGAATTCCACGCGAACGAAGTCACGGGCAGAAGGTAAGTTTAATTACCTAATATTGCAGTAGAGGTATTTTCAGGCTATGGTAGAGATCTTCTACTATATCTAACCTCCCGCGCCTTCACATTTCAAAACGCTTCAATGTATTTAAAAAACACCACCAACACTCTCAACACATGTGTGCGAGCTGAGACAGCCGTCAACTATGCGTTGAGAGTGTTGGTGGTGCTTTTTAAATAATAATTTAAAAAGTTGAAGCGTTTTGAAATGTGAAGGCGCGGGACTTTAGATAGTAGAATATCTCTAGTCGATTCGTCGTTCTTCATATTTTTTGCATCTTTTTTTTCGATAGTAGTTGCAGAAATCCCTAAAGATTACTACGTTTAGCCACCTTGGTATTACGCTAAACCCTTATGAAAAATGTCTAGAAGCAGATAACTTGTCTTTTTACTTTCTGTGCGGTTCGTTTCGGCATGTAATAAATGGGGAATGCCACGTAATCCTATTTCACTTTTTTTGAAATAAAAACGCAATACGAAATTCCTATAGGAATGACGAAAAAACTTAATTTTCACCCCTCCTATTCGAAAAGAAGTGTTTTGTTCCCCGTTTAGAGGGAGCAAAATGCGATTTTGCTCCCTCTTCGCTTTTTTTTAATTTTTTTTTCATTTCTGCCCCGCTAACAGGGAGCAAAATACGTCTTAGCAGTGCGTTCATGGAGCTTCGGAGACTGTAAAAAGTAGCATTCAAAAGTCGCGTCTTTTTCGTATTTAGAATTTTATATATCGGCATTTTACATAAATACTTTATTACACATACTAAAAATCCATAAATTCATAGATATATACTTACTTTTGATAAATTATTTTCTATTTTTTATTTTCAATTTGGCTGAATGGTGCCGGCCAATGCCGTAGCATTCTTCGCAAACTCCTCGTGTGATCAAATTAAAAAAAAAATGGAACCCGCGAATTTCGTGAGCGCTCATTTCCTTGCCGTATTATTTTACACTTAATTTCCAAAATAAAACGTACCTTATGTAGTGTTATGAATTATTTCGTAGAAAATGAATGAAAGCAAAAAGTGATTTAGGTGATGCAATGTATTGGGATCAACACCTCTGAGAATTCCAAAGGAATATTATGTAAGTACGTAATATGAATTGCACTGCCCTTTTTTCATTTTATCGCAAATGTATTAAAAAACTTTGTGTGAAATGTGTATGTGCGAAATTGTCATAAAATGTACTTTATTTCACATTTGTTAAAATTTACCTATTATAATGAACGCAACGCGTGCGAGCATGACAGAATATAAATACAATGAAGTAGTTACAGATTCTTCAATATGGAAGCCATTTTCGCCTTCTACCTATGAATTTATGATAAGCGCGCGAAACACACGTTCTTTTTAACCTTGTTTGTTTCTAAATGTATTATTTTTTTGTTTTACTTAATTTAAAGACAATAAGAACGAATGATCTAATGATTTTCTCATAGGAGGGGTGAAAAGCAGAGTGTACAACACGGTAGCAAACTTATTTATGCCTTGGGTGACAAAGCTTGAATCCCTCGCTAGCTCAAGATTCCACGCTAGAATCCCTCGCTTACGCTCGGGATTCTATTCTGGAATCTTTCGCGTCGCTCTGGATTCAATCCGTCACCCGCGGTAAAATATACCTTTTTGCTCCCTAGTCATACAATCTACTATTTCACAACTCACGAGTCACATCGACATTTATTCAATTTAGAATTGTTTAAATAAGTAGGTATTTTTTCATCTTATCGGTAGTCAAACGTCTATTGTGCACGTTGATGGGAAGTGTTCTTTTCGGCCCATGGACATGAGAAATAATAAGATATCGAATGCGTTGTCAAACTGAAGGCCCAAGTTACTAGGATGAAATGCCTCTAGATGCCAATAATTTCACCGTTAATAGGTGCGTTATCAATTCACTATAGGTACATCTTAAACCTTATTTCTACTCACATAAAACTCTAATTTGCATCGCACACGATACGGTGTGATGCATAGAATACTATTTATCCCGATATTTCCACGGGATTGGGTTTCCACAGGTCAAACTATTTTTTAAATACTTCTCACCTATATGTAACCATATAGGTACATAATGATTCAGGAGACTAATGGTGAAATCACTCTTCTTTTTACTCATTCTGTATATAAGGTGCTAACAAATTAGTCACGGATATTTTTACAGCTGATAGTACTCGGCTCTCGAAGTACATTTAAGTATGAAACATCATTGGTTTTGTTATGTTTTTTTGGAGAAAAATAGGAAACAAATTTGCTACGTTAAAACACCCTGTTTAAGAACCTGCCGTTTTCCCGTCGAATTTAATTTTTTTTTCCTTAATTATAGTTAAAAGTTAATTGTTTTAATGTAAATTACATTTATTACATTATCTCTTAAAATATCCTTGACTAATTTGTTAGCACCTTGTAAAGTATTCTGTATAATAGTACCTATCATCGCGTGTGTGTTCGTGCTGAGACAGGCATCAAACATGCGTTTAAAGTATTGGTGGTGGTTTTTAAATACTTTCCAAATAAATTGAAGCGTTTTGAATTGTGGAGGGGCGAGACTTCCTATAGAAGATAATCTCCACGTCATCTCGAAGTCGCGAGCAACGGCTAGGATTTAATATGCCGTACGGCAGATGCGTGTGAGAGTGGCGTGCCGTACTACTCGGCTGCAAAAGCAAGCAACCCGCCTGGAATTAATATACCACACACACGCCACGGCAGTGGGCAGGTACTGAATTCACACCGAAAAATTGAAAAACATTGGTAGTGAAACGTTTGCACTGCTGGACATAGGCCTCCCCCAAGGCGCGCCACTCAGACCGGTCCTGTGCCACTCGCATCCACCGCGTTCCCGCGACCTTTACAAGGTCGTCACTCCATCTTGTTTGAGGCCTACCGACAGCTCGTCTAACGGTTCGTAGACGCCACTCCAGAACTTTCTGGCCCCATCGGCCATCAGTCCTGCGAGCAATGTGCCCCGCCCACTGCCACTTAAGGTTCGCAATTCTTTGGGCTATGTCGGTGACCCCAGTTCTACTGCGGATATCTTCATTTCTGATTCTATCACGCAGATAAACCCCGAGCATAGCCCTCTCCACTGGCAACACACACTGGTCGAACACTTTCGACTTAAGACACTGCAAAGCTTCCCGAACGCTGCCCAGCCAAGTCGGATTCGACGATTGATCTCTTTCTCGAAGTTGGACCTACCTAACTGGACCCGTTTGTCCCAGGTATACATAATGGTCAAATAGAAGTGATCGTAATAGGTAATTACGTATAATGTACAAAATATACTCGTAATGATATTCCAAAGTGGGAACGAATGTGGACACAATAAGTTAGAGTAGGTCAGGCTAACCTAACCTAACGTAACCTGCCTTCGCGTCGAATCGGGAAGGACCCTTAATCTATCTATACTTATAATAAAGCTAAAGATGGTCGAAAGTCTGTACATGGAAGATATTCGAAAAAAGTTGGATGGGGAAACTTATAATCGATAACGTAACAGAACATATTACTACTACTACTACTACTACAGCCTATTTGCGTCCCACTGCTGAGCACAGGCCTCCTCTCATCACTAGATGGTTTGGGGATGGTGGGGCTAGTCCCCACGCGGGTCCAGTGCAGATTGGGGACTTCACACACATCTTTGAATTATTTCGCAGATCCGTGCAGGTTTCCTCACGATGTTTTCCTTCACCGAAAAGCACAGTGGTTAATTCAAATTGAATTTCGCACATAAGTAAACTTAGAGGTGCGAGCCGGAATCGAACCCCCGACCCTCTGCATGAGAGGCGGTAGGTCGACCCACTAGGCCACCACGGCAACAGAACATATTCCAAGAGTTTTTAGAATTTTTTCTGTTTATTTGAACGCGCATCACGTGAAAACTACTCGACCTACTTAGAAGAAACTTGGTATGAAGATAGTGGAGAAAGGGCATAGGCTACTTTGTATCCCGGAAAAACGCATAGTTCCCGCGGTAATGCGATCCGATTTCCACGTGGGCGAAGTCGCGGACAGAAGCTAGTAACATAAAAACACGCTACGGTGTGAGGCTCTGCTGACAAAGAGCAGTATAGCAACAGAACTTAGTTTTATGGCCCGTGAACGAGTTGAAAAAGGTACCGACGACACACACAGCTTTTAACCGACTTTCAAGTAGGAGTTTCCTTCTCTCCTTCCTCCTTCGCAATTACGTGTGTATTTGTTAGTTACCTACTTCATATATTTAATTCAACCTACCTACTTGTGTTTTTAGTATGTTCGTTAGTTACTTCATAAATCATATCTCCGTCACTCATAAACTGTATCGGAAAATATTTTAAAGTTTGGAAAGGTATACAATTACAGATACTTTTGAAGACACACTTTTTAATTTCATAGTAAACTTAATATTATTATTTCTTTGATGGAATTCCTAAAAGCTTGTAGTAACACGCACTTGAGAATGAACTCACGACACGTGTTTCATTACTATTCACCATAACATCCACAAATTCGATTAAGTTGTAAGTGATTCCTTTTGCGTGAAGTCCTCTAAAACATTTAATATAATTTAGTGGGGCTAAACCCTCTCGCGATGAGAGGAGGCCTGTGCCCAGCAGTGGGACGCAAATAGGCTGTAGTTGTAATAGTAGTAATCTAGTGGGGTATGGATAAAGTAGTTTTCAACTAGAAGTAAGAAAAGAACAATTACGTATACTCTAGTCATTCTAGGTTGGCTTGTTTGGATAAGCGGTAACAAAAAAAAAAAAAAAAATTATTGCATATTATTAAAGGATTCCTATAGACAAAGCAATAATGATTTTCTTTTCAAATTTGACCGGCAATTAAACTGTGAAATTGAATTTATTTGATCCAAAGCAATTTAAAATTCCGATTTTGTTACCTTATTCAACAAGGAATTATAAAAGACCCAGACGAAGTTTATTTGTGGTTGGAAGAACAAATGGAGATGCGTTCGTTGAACAAATAAATCCCATACAAAATGCCCCGAAAAAAAATATTCCCCCCTTCACCCCCTGGATCTGAAGCTGAATATGCGTTTGCTACGTTTGGGTGGTGAAGCCGTGGTGGCCTAGTGGTTCGACCTACCGCCTCTCATGCAGAGGGTCGGGGGTTCGATTCCGGCTCGCACCTCTAAGTTTACTTATGTGCGAAATTCAATTTGAATTTACGACAGAGCTTTTCGGTGAAGGAAAACATCGTGAGAAAACCTCCACGCATCTGCGAAGTAATTCAAAGATGTGTGTGAAGTCCCCAATCCGCACTGGGCCCGCGTGGGAACTATAGCCCAAACCGTCTTGTGATGAGAGTAGGCTTGTGCCCAGCAGTGAGACGCAAATGGCTGTAGTAGTAGTAGTAGACGTTTGGGTGAGACGATGGTAACCCCCACGAGTGAGAGAGATGTGTAAGAGTAGTAGCAAATGGAAGGAAGTGGTTTCTGCCTAGCCCTGTGGGAAAAAGGCGTGTGATTTTATATATGCATGTAGCTATACACAAAATGTGATTTAAATGCAATCTCAAACCTTAAAACGACTAGACTAAAGTGTATGCAATTCAATTTACTTAGTTTCAGACGGTCTCGGGGTCTTGGATATCGCACACATGCTGCAGTTTATGTAAAGTAGGTACCTACGGTACGGTTACGTTAAGGCCGTTCCCTGACCCAGCATCGTTAAATTACTCATGTAAGATCATAACTTTTCTAAGAAATGTTAAAAGTTAAAAATATGAAAAAAAAACATATGTTATATTTGATTACATCATCCTTACATTGACAGCTTTCGTTACACGTTTCAGGAAACTTCGCTCGATACAATTTAATGCCAAAGTAACCTCTAACTCGGACCTTTAATCCAACTTTACTCCAGTTTATTATATCAAACAGTGTAAAACTAAATATAACGGAAAAAATATCCATATTACATGCATACATTGACAGCTTTATAAATGCCATGTTTTTAGATGGTATTTTTATAGAAATTAAAACGTGTTAAATACTAACTAAATCGGGCGTTCTATGCGTAGTGCTTTCTTTTACACTCGTTGCACGAGTGACAGTGACGGCTGAGCTGGGTATAGCAATGGCCTTAAGCAGCTACATCTACGAAATTAAAACAAAAATTGTAAGTTCGGTATCTTTTATCCTAAATTATTTTTTAGCCGTAGTACAAGACAAACTATAGTCAAACAGGGGTTTTATAAGTTTGACGTGTATTGTATACTTATGTTATATAGATAAGTCTGGTTTTAAATAACCAAACTAATGAGATCTATAAACCGAGTCAAGTGATAGCTGATTTAGTTAACGACGGCTGTATAAAGCGGATAAAAGTTTTATTTTGGCTGTAAACCTCGTTTAATCCACTTTCCGGCCCATAACCTGTCTAATTGCTCAATCATTTGACGATACCGACCATTTTATCACATCTTCTGCTTGCTGTAATTCTAAGGTGACATTCAATAATTTTTACCGACTTAAATGGAGGATGAATATAGAACATATGGTAAACTATCTTTGGACTGTAAGGTTAGTTAGTATTGAGTAGGAGAATACCGCGGCTGATCCCGTGAATAATTTACTCGTAGCGATGTATTGAAGCATGATCGATAACCCAAAGTGATTTGATAGCTCGATAGTTCATTGACGCTTGAACTTATGTCTACTACTACTACTACTACAGCCTATTTGCGTCCCACTGCTGGGCACAGGCCTCATCATGAGAGGGTTTGGGCTATAGTCCCCACGCGGGCCCAGTGCGGATCGGGGACTTCACACACACCATTGAATTACTTCGCAGATGCGTGCAGGTTTCCTCACGATGTTTTCCTTCACCGAATTTCACACGTAAGTAAACTTAGAGGTGCGAGCCGGAATCGAACCCTCGACCAGCCCCGACCCTCGACATTAGAGGCAGTAAGGTCGAACCACTAGGCCACCACGGCTTTTTACTGAACTTATGTCTATAGTTATGGAATGCCATAAAATACGCTGACGTGATATTGGTAATATGTATAGTCAAGGGCATTAATATGTATACACTTTTGCACCCTGTTCCGTTGTGTTAAGGTCCAAAGGTGTATACATATTAATGCCCTTGACTGTACTTACTAGCTTTGTCTAATTATGCGTTTTTTCGAGTGAAAGGTATATTATAACCTATATGGCGTTCCTCGGCTTTGACCTAGCTTTTTAAGCGAACGCGGTATCAATAAAATTACACCTATAAAGTGTGTAACTTGAAAATGTGTCAAGTATTTTTTCCGCAAAGCCTTCCAATTAAATAAAGGCACTTTCCCACTAATTACCCGTTTTGCCCAAAAGGTGGGTATCCCCTTGAGACATTGAGGTAACACGAAATTTACTATTTAGTTGTGAGCAACCCTTTAAACTTTTAAAAGCTTGTAAAATACAGTCATAGAATGTTGTAATATTAGGTTTTTATTTATTACAGATTTTTCAACGTGTGCTGTTTTGAATCTGTGATACTTACCTAAATGCAAAATACGTCAGAATTAATAATATGTCCGATGACATTTTAACATAGTGGCAACCATTGGTCTAATAAAATAAATAAATAAATAAAAGACCTATACATCTTGGGACATTTCACACATAACCGTGACGTCACGCGACATTTTGATGACGACAACTTTTTTTCCTTAGTCTATCAGCAAGATTGAAAAGTATTGGACACGTTTTTTTTCTTTTTTCACGTAATCAAACTTATGCGGAGATATATTGAGTTGAAATGTCGCGTGACGTCACGGTTAGGTACGATTTATACCTAACGGTGACGTAGTTAGCCCCCACTCTCCAACTTTAATGCGTTTTAACTTAGTCATTCTTTGTTAATTTGATAAAATAGAAAATACGTGTCTAATATTTTTTTATTACCTGACTGACTGACTAATTAGAATTTCGATTTCTTCACCCTGTCGTCATCCCTATTTATATTTTTGTTTCAAAGCGTTTACATTCATCGCCAAATAATCCATATTTGCGATAATTTCACGAAAGATATTACTTTTCAACAGGTAAATTAAAGAAATTAATAATTTGTATCACGAAACCCGCTAAAACCGGTGAAAAGTGAATGTTAGTGGACCTCACGCGACACTAGAGCCTCTAGTGGCAAATTCACACGCGATAGCCCCCATTGACAGGCGTGCCAGGAAGCTCACTGGTGACTCGAAGCTGATGGTGAATAAATTGCAGAGTCTCGATCACCGACGTAACGTTGCCTGCTTATCGGTATTTTATAGGATACTTTGGAGAGTGTGCGGGGGAATCGTTTAATTTGATTCCACCATCCCCATTTCGTCACTACGGGACTAGGCGTGGTCTTGGATTACATCCTTATGTTGTGGATTTTCCTCCAGCGCGTACGAAGCGCTTCGCTTCATGCTTCATCATACGAACGGCAAATGAGTGGAATTCTCTACCAGACGGTCTCTCCCCCGATATTAATAACTTGGATCTTTTCAAGTTGAGAGTGAACAGGTACTATCTAAGTAAGCATGTTCCACCTTCGACTACATCGTCACTTACCATCAGGTGAAATCGTGGTCAAATGCTTGCTTATAATAAATAAATAAAAATATTAAACATCATTTAGCTTGTAAAAATACCGTGTATAACAACAGGTAAATTAATTCTATTTGAGCCAGAAGCTCGGACTAGGGTTGTTACTCTGATTTCCGAAATAAAAACCTGTCGAAATCGGAATTGGAATCAAAATCGGGGAAGGTCAGAGAGAGCGTTTGAGTCGCTAAGAAAAAAAACGAGCAATAAGTGAAGACAAAGTTCAATCAATCAATAAAAGGCTACTTAATAAATTAATTAGAATTTAGTGCATTAATAGTACATTACAAACCTAGGGCGGTGTATTCGTTAATGTCCTAGATCGCAGGTGTTGTGGCCCGAACCGAAGCTAAGGTGAGGGCCATTAATATGCGATCGCGGGCGTTACGAATTACCGCCCGTGGTTTGTCTAAAGTTTTATGTCCTGCTTTGGGCAGGAAGTGAGATTTTCGGGCAAAAAACCCCACTTTACGGCCCCTTTACTTTACGGTAAATACATTTAAAGCACTTGTCTCTACTGAGCCAAGGAAAATAATGTAAATTGTTTGTCATATTTCCCAACTGTCTTACATATTTTTTATCTTAAATTCCTTCCTTTTTTTAACTAGCTTAATAAATAAAAAAACCTCTCTCACTTTTTCCAACGCCAGTGGCGCCAACCCGCCGGAATCTATGCCTGGTGCCTCCGATTTAAATTATCTTTGGAAAAATCGGCTTTATCATAAGGAGTTTTAAGAATCGGATTCGAAGGCTGGCAACACTCCATCGCTCCATCACTCCACGCCGGGCTGATTGATGGCCGAATGGACTGATGAAAATACGAATTCAGACGTCATCCAAAATTTGGATGCGGTTTTCGACATTCACGAGCGGAATTTGGAGTGCGGCTCGGCCATTTGGACGTATGGACGTATCATCAATGGGGCCCTTTACATCCCTAGCTTGAAAAATAAACAAGTCCTAACCAAATGTTTGCACGCTTTTACGCTGAGAATTTTACGAACATGTTAACAATGCCTTTGCTTGAGTTTTGGGGAACTTCATGTGAGAAATTCAAGTTGCTTTGTTCATTGAATAACTCCGAATAATCTCCGAATATGTATGCTCCTAATTTTAACTTCATAGTTTCTATTCTAAAAATATTCTTCGATATTGTTAACGAAGGCTTTAATTAAATACCTGTACTGGACGGTGTCTGGAATAGACAGTTTAATGGTGGCATGAAAAGTAGCTTATTTTTATTACCTATCAGGACCGTAAACTACTAAATACGTACTTAATTACGTATTGTACCAGAAAATACTTAAGTATTAGTATTTGATTCATTCATTCTCTAAACTATTTTATGTTTTGAGCATAAAAGTGCCCAAATATGCTTTCCATCTTTATCTTAAGTAAATTAAGCGATCCTTAGAGCTGTTTAGAGTACCTACATACATGTATATTACGTCATATAATATACGAGTATGTTTATTCTCAAGCATTTCAACCCCATTCAATCTCGCCTGCTCTTTGTGAGGGAATTGAATTTAGAATTTAAAGCGGGTTTTAAAATGAAGTCGTTCACTAGCGGATTGATTGAATTTTAGTGTTATGGTTACTGGCAAAAGGATACTGGGAATAGGATATTATACACCATTCAAGGGAAAATCGGGAAGTACTGATTTATAATAGATTATACATGGTGGGTCAGAAAATATGGCAAATAATTAACCCACAGTATCGGCTATCGATTCTAAGTATATTGTATAGGTCTTTAATTTTTTTTTGAGTTGGTAAAAAAATTATTTTGTATAGGATTCAGGCGTCGCTCACACAACCAATCCCATATATATACATATTTTTTACCAACTCGAAAAAAATAAAAGACCTATACAATATACTTAGAATCGATAGCCGATACTGTGGGTTAATTATTTGCCATATTTTCCGACCCACCGTGTATAAAAATGCTACCCAAAACATCGACTTTTAATCATAAAAATGCATAAATAATTTTATAATTACATTTTATAAAATGTTGTTTTTTAATCTGTCCCTTTAACCTTTAGAACCTTTTAAGGTATCCCATTCAGAAAATCAAAATAAAAATCTTGTGATTCAATCCGACATAAGGATCATTTTAAAGCACATTTCTAAAAATGGGGTAATACCCTATTGACGTAATTCAATCTTTTTAATTATTATTCTTTTGATATAACTTTTATTCCTCTCTTTGTTCATAAAATATAGCCAGCATCTTTGAGTACTAGGCCGAAGATTTTTAGTATATTTACTTTTCAATTCTAGGTACTTATCATGGACTAAACAAGACAGACATATTGTTGGCTACAATTTGAAAGATATATTTTAATTACATTGTATAAAACTAAAAACAAATACAAATTAAAACTAATTACCTATTTAAAAATAATTAATTAATAATTATAATAAATAAACTAATTATAATAAGACATATGAAATGTAAATAATTTAAATTAAAACAAACTATAGAAAAAACACCCCTTCCAAAAGTTCACATATTGTTTGTACACTTTAATTAGTTTTATTTATTTACTTAGTAATAATTGTGACCTATTCTTTCCCGGGCATGCGTCTCTATCCTCATGAGTAACAAACACGCACATTTACTTTCGCATTTGCATATCAGTATGAATACAGTGTGTATGCGAACTACACTCAACAGCAATGAAAACGGGTAACTTTGTGTAGGATTTTCCATATAAAGTGAACCGTCTTCATTGTTGTTGAGTGTAGTTTCAAGCAAATCACGTATCAACCCCGTTTTCTCTGGTTTTGTTTAAAAATATCATTACGTGACTGCGTTTCAAACGGCGCCCGCATTCTAATATGAACATTAGCTGTAGTAATTGGACTTCCAGGTCTTTATCAAGGATAGAAAGCTACATGGACGTGATGGGAATAAAATTTGGTAGGTATACATATATAGTGCAGACTGAATACTTACGTTTAATTATGGATTAGGCACGGTTCTTTGTTACTGAAACTATATGACTGGCCCAGGAGGCACCTACTACTACTACAGCCTATTTGCGTCCCACTGCTGGGCACAGGCCTCCTCTCATCACGAGAGGGTTTGGGCTATAGTCCCCACGCAGGCCCAGTGCGGATTGGGGACTTCACACACATCTTTGAATTACTTCGCAGATGCGTGCAGGTTTCCTCACGATGTTTTCCTTCACCGAAAAGCTCAGTGGTAAATTGAAATTGAGGAGGTACCTAAACGAATTTAATTTAATATATATTTTAAAAAATTGGGTATCTAATTGAACTAAATTCAGAAACCATTTCTTAAGAAAGCTGTTCCAGGATATAATCCCACTTAAGAAACTTTGATTTCGATTCTAAATGGAAATAATATTTCTGTTTAGAATCTCATAAAAATAAATATTTTGCTTGGTGAAAAGGGAATTTGTTCCGACGATCTTAGAGTTCAATTATTCCAGTTTTATTTCGCTTCTTCCTGTAAGATACGCTCTCCCTGCTCCCTATAGCTATAATTATAATTAAATAATTTATTCAGCCAAGATTTGGAAAGTGAAAAGTTTACTAATTAAGCGTTATCAGAGCACGTGGATCTGTGGTCGTAATTCGTTATATCAGCGGAAATTCTCGCGGCCTGTTTAGACATATTTTACGGAGTCTGAAGGCGCGCGGCCGTGAAAGCCGTGCCGTGGTGGACTAGTGGTTCGACCTACCGCCTCTCATACAGAGGGTCGCGGGTTCGATCCCGGCTTGCACCTCTAAGTTTACTTGTGTGCGAAATTCCATTTGAATTTACCACTGAGTTTTTCGGTGAAGGAAAACATCGTTAGGAAACCTGCACGCATTTGCAAAGTAATTCAAACATGAGTGTGAAGTCCCCAAACCGCACTGGGCCCGCGTGGGGACTATAGCCTTCGTAATGAGAGGAGGCCTGTGCCCAGCAGTGGGACGCAAATAGGCCGTGGTAGTAGTAGTACTAGAAGACGCGTGGGCAGTTTTGTTTTAGTGAAACTTCCCCACACGCGGAACTACTTAAGAATTTGACAATAAGAAATGCATTCCTCTACTTTAAATAATTGGCAAGTCGGTGGAAATCGAGTTCTCGGACCCGCCGGTACTGACTACTATAACAGACTTGGTTTATCATTACTTTTTAGGGTTCCGAACCTCAAGAGGTAAAAACGGAACCCTTATAGGATCACTCGTCTGTCTGTCCGTCCGTCTGTCACGGTCGATTTTCTCCGAAACTACTGGACCGTTTAAGTTGAAATTTGGTAGGTATATGTAAGTTTGTGACCCAAAGACGGACGTGTAACGAAAATAAATGAATTTTAAACATATACCCTATTTTTGAAGGCTAAAAAGAACTTTAGAAGAACTGCGCGTTGCGAGACTCGCATCTTTTTACATGTAATGTTTTTGACGGGATCTTATCTCTTTTTGTATGCAATTCTTCCTTTTTTCTTTTCGTTCTTTATTTTCCCAAAGCGCGCTCTCTGTCTATGGGCGCGACTGCAAATACTTACTTATTTATAGCATTGGTGTAATTGCCTTTTTATTAGGGTTCCGTAGCCAAATGCCAAAAAACGGAACCCTTATGGATTCGTCATGTCTGTCTGTCTGTCTGTCCGTCCGTATGTCACAGCCACTTTTTTCCGAAACTATAAGAACTATACTGTTAAAACTAGGTAGATATAATATTCTGTGAACCGTATTAAGATTTTCACACAAAAATAGAAAAAAAAACGATAAATTTTGGGGTTCTCCATACTTAGAACTGAATCTTGTTTTTTTTTCAGTAAAACACGTGTGGGGATAGATACCCCAGGATGGGTCTTCAAAAATGATATATGGAGACACTCCAAAATGTGTGTGTGCCCCCCTCCCCCCTCTGTAACTTAAGATAAGAGAATGATAAAACTAAAAAAATATATGATTTAAGTAAGTAGTTTTTTTGAATACGTAATATCATAAATCGTAAACCGCAATTAACCTTGCACTATTATTAAAACATCGATCAAAGTTACAATGAACTACAAGAACTTTTATATTATGTTACTTGCTGCTACGGAACCCTTCATGCGCGAGTCCGACTCGCACTTGGCCGCTTTTTATTGTATGGAATTATCAACTTTTTGACGTGATAACGTCTTATAAATTACTGAATTTAGGATGCGCCCACGAAAAACCATGACGCAATAGTAGCCATCGGCACAGGGGCGCGGGACGCAGCGAGCGCTTTGTTGTACGCGCACCCTTATTGGCCCTTCAGTCTTAATTGCCAGTTCACAAAATTAACGCGTAAACGTAACCTTTATCTTTATCCCACTGTTCCAAGCAATCTTTAGATTCCAATTAGTAACATTTGCAGAAGGTTTATTGCAATAAAGTTAGTTCCTTTTCAGTGCTTGAAACTAAATTAGACGGTTTTTTGATATCATTTTAATTTATTATTAATAAGAGTTATTTCTTCTGAGAGACGTTTTACAAAAATGAAAAAAGGACCTTACTCCCTCGTTTTATCGAATTGGGTTACATATTGGTCATTACAAAAATATAGGTACATTGTTTTAAGGATATCCTATTATCGACGCTAATTTAGGCACATTTCTCATATTTTTTATTTACGGCACAAAAAAAATCTGTAACAAATGGTACTTTTTGTCAAAAACTCTTAGAAATAAGTGAGAATATCTCTGAAGTTATGTATTGAACTTCATTTATTTTCACACACGAAGAATTTCCATCATTTGCTTAGTCGGACGTATTTTTTCCACATTTTTAAAGTTACATGTTTTCTTATGCGAAAGGTTTAAACTATCATAATTTCGTCACTTTTCAGTGTTGATTATATCGCTATCTCTTTTGCTTACACGCAGTAGGCGATAGAGCGAGCGAGACAGATGCGAGAAATGTAATAGGACTCTTAAACATGCGCAGAAATCCTCTCTACTTTTGCTCACCGCTCAAGTTATGTGCCGCGGACCGTCTCGCGCGCAATGTGTCAGTAACGCCCGACGCTGTGTCGTAACCGAGCCGTAACCAAGCAGTAACGGTCAAAGCCTCCCTAAATTAAAACTTTTCACATCTGCATAAAGTTTTCAAACGAGGCGTCTTGTTTGCATAGAGCAATCCACAAAGGTCGGCTACAAAGTTGGAGGGTAATGAATGATATATTTATGACATTCAGGCCTTAGTGGGAATTTGTAAACTGTAAGGACCGATGCCCGATGAGGTTCCGAGACGTGTGCGCTTACGATGGGCCTCATAAGAAGGCTCAAAATCACTCAGAGGGCAATGGAGAGGACTATGCTCGGGGTTTCTCTGCGTGATAGAATCAGAAATGAGGATATCCGCAGTAGAACTGGGGTCACCGACATAGCCCGAAGAATTGCGAGCCTTAAGTGGCAGTGGGCGGGGCACATTGCTCGCAGGACTGATGGCCGATGGGGCCGGAAAGTTCTCGAGTGGCGTCTGCGAACCGGGAGACGAGCTGTCGGTAGGCCTCCAACAAGATGGAGCGACGACCTCGGGAAACCGGTGGAAGCAAGTAGCACAGGACCGGTCTGAGTGGCGAGCCTTGGGGGAGGCCTATGTCCAGCAGTGGACGTCTTTCGGCTGAAATGATGATGATGATGATGATGATGATGATGATGATGATGATGATGATGATGATGAAGGACCGATGCTATCAGGGCATGTCTAGGCCCGCGGGTGGACGGAAGCTACCACCAGCAGGGAGAGATGGTACTACTATAGAGAGAAATATGCTCAGCAGTGGGCAAATATATGCTGAAGAAGAAGAAGGAAATTATAAAGCTTAAAGAAGTCGATGCTTTGAACAGGACTAGGTAGTTGTAGTTGCTGCAACGCGAGTTTAGTCGTTCACGTGGGATGCCGGGTAAGTTTGAGCTCATTTCGTTTATTAACAAGTATAGAAATGTTCATGCGTCAGGGGTTATACATAAATGATACCAGTAGACCTAGTCCTGCCGAGGGGGGGGGGGGTCATGACCCCCATGACCCCCCCCCCCCCCCACCTGTATCCGCGCTTGGTCCAATTAATAATAAGAGAGAGGCCATTACTAGCAAAAGTTGCTAAAAATCAAGTACATATTTAAGTAGGAAAACGGTAACCTCTAAACAGAATCCGGATTTCCGGAAGTGTCAATTATCTCCCGCTATAATGTGAAAAGGCCAGCATTTAGCTACTTATCGGTCTCGTCTTTGAGCATACGAAATGTGGATTGCCAAAGAATAAAATAGACAACAGATGGTGAAGTTTTCAAGTTTCAATTCTACTGAAAATTATAATTTTTGCTTTTCTTATTTTTGTCACCCAAGGCTGTGAAAAAAGTTGATTATTACTTAAAAGTAAAAGCATGACGTTAATAAGGTGATGTAAACGGTATTTGTTTAAATAATGGGTCAAACCTGTTTTTGATAAGAGCGCGAAATTAAGTTTATAACAAATAAAGTTATTGTGAGATTTCCACACTTTCTCAATTGAATCGATGATAATTCAAGAAACTCCCAAGTTAATAAAATATAATTAAAAACATACAGGTATAATATGCCTTGCAGATAGCATGCCAGCTAAAGACATACTACTATTACAGCCTATTTGCGTCCCACTGCTGGGCAAAGGCCTCCTCTCATCACGAGAGGGTAGTCCCCACGCGGGCCCAGTGCAGATTGGGGACTTCACACTCATCTTTGAATTACTTCGCAAATGCGTGCAGGTTTCCTCACTATGTTTTCCTTCACCGAAAAGCTCAGTGATAAATTCAAATTGAATATAATATACCCTAAGTAACTTAACCTAACTATGCTCTGTCTATAAGGAATACAATGAATGAAGAGCACCATAATCCCGCTCACCAGTTAGCGCCGTTGTCGTGTGAGATGTCGGCTGTCAATATGAAAGATTGTCATGACATACCCAGTTTGTTTTTCTTCATCCCCACTACCCAAAGGTTGTCTGGAAGAGATCGCTATTAAGCGATAAGACCTACTGTATGCCATACCCTTTGTGTAATTACATTATGTCTGCATTGGTCCTTGAATGTGTGGTGCTCAATAAAATATATTGTATTGCATTGTACATACAATAGTGTCAATATCACTGTTACTAAATTGGCAACACTGAACCTCACGCGACCCAAGCGCCTCTAACAGCGAAAACATTTGCAGTGACATGGTATTTCTAAGAAGTTTCCTGCCTACGCGACCTACTCTCGACGGCATCGAGATAATTGCACGAGTAACCGGGAAGTCAGCGGACTACTAATAGGGTTGTAACATTCGTTCTCGGACGGGTTATTACTTCGTCAGGGAACAAGAACACGGTAGAATAGGGATGACGACAACTTTTTTTTCCTTAGTCTACCAGGAAGATTATTGAAAAGTATTTTTTTACACGTATTTTTTTCCAATTTATACGGAGATATATTGAGTTGAAATGTCGCGTGACGTCACGGTTAGGTACGACTTATACCTAACGGTGACGTAGTCAGCCCCCGCTCTCCAACTTTAATGCGTTTTAACTTAGTCATTCTTTGTTAAATTGATAAAACAAAGAATACGTGTCTAATATTTTTTTATTACCTGACTGACGGACTAATTAGAATTTCGAAACTATGCGTTTTTCCGGGATAAAAAGTAGCCTATGTCCTTTTTCGGGACTCCAACTATCTCCATACCAAATTTCATCTCAATCAGTCCAGCGGTTGAAGCGTGAAAAGGTAACAGACAGACAGAGTTAACAGACATAGGCTATTTTTGAGCTCGGAAAAACGCATAGATCCTGCGGGAGCGCGATAACCGCATTCCACGCGGGCGAAGTCGCAGGCAGAAGCTAGTATAAGTATATAGTTAGCCAAAACAAACATATGTCTACGACAAACCTATACATATAATGTCCTATGCAATAGTAATAGTTAGTTGGCCTAGTAGATATTAAGCACGTGTCGCGTAACAAGATATGCCTGATTAACATAACACCGTCCGTCCATTGAGTCTGAATTCCAACTATGTGTCCGTTATGTAGGTAAATACTCATATTAAAACTCGTCATTTTAACCTTTTGAAACCCTATATCTATCTAATAATAAGTCTGTAGAAGAAGTCGCGTCTGAAACTTGAAAATCAAAAGAAACTATCAAGTCGAGGAGACTATATAAACGACACTGAACACAAAATAACGATTTTTATGTAAATTGTTTGTATGTTTGTATGTATGTATGTCCGGATTTAACTCAAAAACTACTGTACGGATTGCAACAAAATTTGGTATGAGGGTAGTTTATAACACTGGTCAACATGTAGGCTACTATATACCTATAGTTCCCACGGAAATGCTATTAACGTTATAAGTTTCAATTTTTTTTTATTGAAACGCACATTTTCTTAGTAAAATATACTAACCGAAATTTCAATTCTTCACCACCACCACAACAACCTATTTACGGCCCACTGCTGAGCACAGGCCTCCTCTCATCACGAGAGGGTTTGGGCTATAGTCCCCACTCCCCACGCGGGCCCAGTGCGGATTGGGGACTTCACATACATCCTTGAATTACTTCGCAGAAGCGTGCAGGTTTCCTCGCGATGTTTTCCTTCACCGAAAAGCTCAGTGTTAAATCCAAATTGAAAAAAAAAACAATTAAAACGCACATTTTCTTAGTAAAATGTACTTACCGAGTGGATAAGCGTCTAACAGTCTGACTTACTGAGAATAAGTTAGGTACTCAAGAGTATCTCAGAAGAATAAAATAAAGCCTATTTTTAGAAATTAGCTTAGCCAACAAAGCTAAATCTATTTTAACTTACGACGGCAAGGAATATTTACAAGTTGGTCAGAGATTTTGCACTAATTTTCATGTTTGAACTTTCAAAATTGTATTCCAAAATTTATCGTTATAACGAACTTTTTACTCAATTAAACTCGGAATTTAGAGCACCGTCTTAAAAAATCCTAAAAGACATAGAGATAAAGCAGCATCTGTGAATAGATTATCAGACAATGAATAATTTAATTTATTTTTAGTTCCAGACTAATTTAACCACTTTTAACTTCTGCCGCGATAAGAAACTAAATAAAACTTCCATTAAATAGTTGAAATCCCTACTACTCCGACTACCAATGCTTAGTTACATTCTAAATCCAAAATCATACCAAGCAGCTCGGGCACCCGTTTGGCCTTTGTTATAAAGAGGCGTTATTAGCATATTGGAACGTATTTTCTAATGTCAGTTTGCATTATATTTTGACATTTTCTGTGTCAATGCAAGCAACTGAACCTTATCCAAACGTAATACAACTAAGTATTTTAGTGACCAAAAACTGCATGGCATGCAAGTGCAATCTCCAGACAAAGACGTATAACATTAGAAAACGAATAAAGATAGCCAACCTGCAAGGACACTTAAAATCAACACTGGCCATCTGTCCTCGTGGTTCGAATTAAGAAAAGTCGCCATCTGTCTATGCTTTATGGCCCAGCGTTCATCATTTAAGTAAAAGGGCAGCTACTGTCGTGTGAAAAAAATGATTGATGTGAATATTTGATTAATGAACTCTGTGATATGTAAAAATATCAAAAATAATTGCATTTTTGCAAAAAATATTATTAGAACCTGATGGAACTAACATTACCATCGTGCCATCTATTCAGATTTTTTCTTCACGTGTTTGTTATTCAATCACGCTAAAACTGCTGAACTGATTTATATGCGGCACAGAGATAAATTACAGCCTGTATTTTTTTTTCTTTGTGACAATTGCGCGGGTGGCGCATTTCTGCCAATGTAAAACAGACTGTATTAAAACATAGCATAGGTCCTTACCATGGAGGTATTAAGGAGGTACATCTGGAGTAGCGTGCTGTCATCTGCCGTAGTGGAGTGGTGTGTAGCCGTCACGTCGAGCGCCTGTCGCCTTCGCGCCGTTTTGTTTACTTTGACAGCTTTGAAGTTATAAATTGAACAGGCTTTGAATTTCGGTTTAATAACCGTACACACGTACCTACTTCGGTAATAATTTACCGCCTTTCTCCTTCTGAGAGTTGTTTTTTTTCGAGTGTATGTATGTCTATTTCTTTGGCATGCTCTGTAAGGCCACGCCCTGTTTTTGGAAATAATTCAATCTAGGTACTTACTTAAAAGGTGTTTTGATTTATAAGTTTTTTCTTATATATAGGACAGGAGCGGAATCTAAAAACTAAAAGGAAATACGAAACGATCCACAAAAAAATCTGACTTCCTAAAAATTCAACGGGAGTGAAATTGAAAATTTCACCGCATTTTTTCAAAATAAAATCACCGCAGTCTCATCTCGATCTTATATTTCATTCATGGGACCGAAATTGCGAAGTTTTATGCGTTTACGAATTGAGAAAGAACGGCGCTATCTCGTAAAACATTCACTTTTCAGTTTTAAAAAGTTTTACCATAAATAATATAAACGGAATGGAACATGGCTTGACTTTTGACTTTTTCAACTCCAAATGCTGGCCGTTAGGAATTTGAGAAGCCATGTTGCTTATGTTTTTCTTCCAGTTCCATATTCAAATTTTCAAGTGGAAATGCAGTTTCAGCTTGGCTACATTGTTGACCAATTTATTTGTTTATTTTATACCACATGCTCTTTGAAAGCGGTTAACTGATTGGATGTAAATGGTTAACGCGGTTCAGCGTTTTTTTTAATAAAATTTAAACACGTGCGGCCTGCGGCTTATTTGACGAGTTGATTGAAGCGCACACCAAAGCGGGACAATATTTATAAAGCCAATTCGACGTGCAAGTTATGTCTTTTTAATATTGTATGACACTACCACAACCCGCCTATTTGCGTCCCACTGCGCTGGGCACAGGCCTCCTCGCTACGCGAGAGGGTTTGGGCTATAGTCCCCACGCGGGCCCGTGCGCATTGGGGATTTCAGGGCTTGACACCGGTTTTTGCCCCCATACAAATAAACCGGTTTTCTTATCGTTCTTTCGTTTACTATTTCATGTTTAATATGGCTATAAATAATACGAAGTAATAACCTAAATACACTATGGAGTTCCACATACAGAGTATAAAATAATTCTAAATATTTGGCTATTTCGGGTTTTTTTTAAATTAACCGGTTACAAGCCCTGGGGGATTTTACTTATGGCATGACATAATTAGGTAGCTCATTTGATTTTTTTCCCCATTTATGCTTTATTTTTGTTTGCCATCCATTATCATCATCATGATTTTATCGGGTTATCTGCGTACAGCCATATGTGTTTGTTTGTTTCTTTGTTTGTCCTTCCTTCACGTCGAAGCGACTAGACAGATTTGTAAAAGTATGGAGATAGTTTACCGGGAATAACATTGGATACTTTTTATCCCCGATAATTCCACGGGAACAGGATTTCCACGGGTTCAACCATGTTTTTCAATATACTTCTTTAACTATAACCATCTATATGTATAGTATATAGTATTATTGGGCACGCAAATTCTAAGTCTACGCGGGACGAAATCGCGGGCATCGGCTAGTTTACATACTACATTTTTATTTTTACCTAATATCCATACTAATATTATAAATGCGAAAGTAACTCCGTCTGACTCTCTGTCTGGTAGTACCTCTTCAAGCTTCAACCGCTGGACCGATTTAGTTAAAATTTGGTACGGAGATAGGACTTGGAGTCCCGCGAAAGGACATAAGTAGGCTACTTTTTATCCCGGAGTCACGCATAGTTCCCGCGGGAACGTGATAACCAAATTCCACGCGGGCGAAGTCACGGGCAGAAGCTAGTTTCTTAGATAAATACTTCGTAGCTGCATTAATATCCGATTTCAGCCACATAGCCGATTCTTTTATCAAGTCCATTATGCTTCGAGGAATGGCATTTATAATAGGGATGACGACAACTTTTTTTCCTTAGTCTATCAGGAAGATTATTGAAAAGTATTGGACACGTATTTTTTCTTTTTTCACGTAATCAAACTTATACGGAGATATATTGAGTTGTCGCGTGACGTCACGGTTAGGTACGATTTATACCTAACGGTGACGTAGTTAGCCCACTCTCCAACTTTAATGCGTTTTAACTAGTAATTCTTTGTTAATTTGATAAAACGAAAAATACGTGTCTAATATTTTTTTATTACCTGACTGGCGGACTAATTAGAATTTCGATTTCTTCACCCTGTCGTCATCCCTATTGCGGATGCCGATAGCTACAGCGAAGGATCGCCATGCGCGTGTAATGCGAGATGATGACTCGTGTATCGAGATCTCAATAAAGTGCATAGGTACCTACTCGGTGCGCCTACGCAAGTATGAACTAGGTACCTACCTACGTTAGTTCATCACGTATTCATAGACCAGCTTCTGCCCGCGACTTCGTCCGCGTGGGATTCGGTTATAGCGTTCCCGCGGGAACTATGCATTTCTCCGGGATAAAAAGTAGCCTATATGTTAACCAGTGTTATAAACTAGCCCCATACCAAATTTTGTTGGAATCCGACCAGTACTTTTTGAGTTAAATCCGGACATACATACAGACAATTTTTCTAGAAATCGTCATTTCGTGTTCAGTATCTTTTATATAGTCCCCTCGACTGTATAGTTTCTTTTAATTTTCAAGTTTCATACACGACTTCTTCAGCTTCTTCTACAGACTTATTATTAGTAGTATAGATAAGTAGATACCATTTTCAATACAGAGAAGAGACATGTTCAAAGGCGAGCTTATCCCTATAAGGAGTATCTTCAAGCTGACCTTAGATCTTTATCATTAGGAGGGTCGGTTTGATTGATGATGATGATGATGATAATACTTCGATAAATGTGAAAGGGCATTTCGATAAAGCCTTATTTATTCAGGCAGTATTTTTTGCCTTCACCTGGTAATCATGGGTGTAACCATGGGGTAACTAATATAGCTTTGTTACATGTAATGGGTTCTTTAGAAATTATAAATATTAAAATTTACACCGCGAATATATTTTTTTCTATGTTAAGGGGGTTCCCAGACCCCCTGAACTTCATCCATTAACGCATTCACTGCCACCGACGCATATATGCGTTTTGCTGACTTTCCCGCAGTGCCTCGAACGCACATGTGCGTTGCAATATTCCCTTAATGACAGATGTGGCACCTGGCGAAAGTTCGTAAAAAGAAGTGGCAGTGAATGCGTTAAATACGCCTATGCTATAGTAATAAAAGCGACTAGACTAAACGACAAATTGATCGAAGCCTTATTTTAAGAGCTTTCTCATTGCAACAGATAAAAAAAATGCGTGCGTTGAACTCGTGTTTATAAATAACAAGGATACCAACAGGAAATAATCATAAATAACCACCGGATCGTGTCAGCTGGTAATGACCCTGCCGGCAACGACAAACTTTCTGCGATATATGAAGAGTTTAATATAAATATGAGAAAAAAAAAACAATGTGTCGGTAACTCTCTCATATGACATATCATATTTGAACTCATTCGAATTTTGGTGGCGAAAATTTGGAACCAAGTTAGAGAAAAGGCCCAGTATGGTCATGGCTACATTTTTGGTATCTTTTATCTGAAAACCCGTTCCTTACTTCAGGTCTCAAAACTTTACTTACTTACACTTATATACACATGGGCTATTTTTGTTTTTTATTGTATACTAGGTATATAGCTTCTCCCCGCGACTGGGTTCGGGTGGGATTCGGCTAAATTCTTAATCCATTTTTTACTCCCCATTCCCAAATATTGTTTTGACTTGTGAAACTTTTAGTGACAATGGTTTTATCTACTTCTCCATCTATTTTCTTCAAACCAGAAACAATAGATCCCAATTCCTTAGTTTTTAAATTGTTCGATTTTCAAATTGAAATTCCATGGTCACTACATTGAACGGTAGCATACGGTAGTGACGTCCTTGCGTCAATTCATCGTCCCGAATTGTTAGAGATGCGGTCAAAGGTCGGCCGCTAGTGATGAGCGCGATAAAAACAAGTCTTGTTTACGTATCGATACTTAATTCACAGAGTAGGCGGCAAGAATTAAATTCGCAGCTCTGCATGATATTGTTTCCAAATACCTACAAGGAAGAGAATAGAAAATTATTTAGTTACTATTAATTCTATCAACACAATGAAAGTAAGAATAGTGATAAGAATATTAATAGATATTAGCCATTTCTGACTCAAGAACAATAAGGTACTAATGATTTACGATTATCAGTTGTAACATGATTTTTCTTATCCATTATCCTATGTTTTGACAATATTTTACGACTTCTACTTTACACGTGAATAATAAATCACTAAATTTATCGATATCGCCTCTCGGGACGCCCCTCGGCCAATAAGCCGGTACGCCGGAGTAGAACGCACATGCATTATCGACTCGCTCGAGCTCGCGACAACACTGGCTGTTGTGAAAAAGAAAAATTTTAATGGTTTTTTTTTGCAGTGTGCCAGTGACAATTTAGTAATGTGCGTGTGAACGGGGGGCTTAAGTAACTAGTGTTTTTTTTTTATAAGTGAAAAGAAAAAAGACAGTGTTGTTTGCTTATGTCTAAAACATGGCGAAGTCTACTATTTTGATTCGTCAATGCCTGTAAGTATGAATTGTTGCTGCAAAATTAGATTTAAGTAAGTAATTTGTATCCTCCATAGAAACGTACTTAAATTCTCATGCTTTTTGGGTATAAAATGCTAAAAATGAAACCAGGCAGTCATCCTCTTCTCGTAAATAGGTAAGTAAAATCAAGCAAGCAAGAGTAGCGTTAGAACAATAAGTAAAACTTAATTAAACAAAAATCTTCTGAAAGACTAAAAAACAATAGTTATTATTAGGGGGGTGTTGTAGGGCCATATATGTGTCACCTCGACCATTGCTGATCTATTGTGACGGTTAATGTTTAATTTATTACGTACATACTACTAAATTACTTATGTACCTACTTAGGTACACAAGTAACTAGGTACTTACCTACTTGTACCTACTAGAACTACACTGATACTTACATATCGTATTGAGGGTAGTTAGTTCACTACGCATTTAAATAAACACACAAAATACCTTCCTGTATAATTTGTAAACATAAAACGTAGTTCACGTTAGCGATTGTTTAAATCTAAACATATCAAACCGCACATTGTGAGTCACGCTTGAAAAAAAACATGCAAATTTATCTGGTAACTTCGCGAATGGCGAGCTTCCTCGAACAAATTGAAACCCAACACTTCCTGATTGCACTTGATCCAATGCATCTTTAGATAGCGTTACGTGTACTAGACGTAACATAAACCAGTAATGTACGCAATCTATGTATTATGTCACTATTGCCTCCGGCCTTGAACTTGGTACCTCAGAACTGCGTATAAAGTTTCGCATTTAATAATCAGGACCACATTCTTACCGCGCTGATGCTTCCTGCGTTATCAAAAGGACTTATGAACCTGTTTGTAATACAAAGTAGAATGAATCGTATTTGTGAATACGGTTGATTTTGTATATGGTGGCGAAACAGTAGTGATGCAACGTCGACCGGTTTCTGAAATAAAAACAAAACACGGCTTTGCCCATGCTCTTTAGAAATATCTCAATGTCATAGGACACAGGATGAAGTGAATCATCTGGGTTTGTAAGCGTGTTCCACCTTAGAACCTATCGCGACTTTCCATCAGATGTGGTGATCAGGGTCAAACGCAAGCTCATTTGTAATAAAAAAAAACAGTACCTATACCTACTCGTAGTCAAAGCCTCATAATAACCAGTCCTTAGTTACCGTTTTCGATTGCCCTTATGGTTCTGAGACATGGACTTTCAAAGCCGCTGACAGATACAGAATCGATGCTTTTGAAATGTGGTGTTGGCGTCGCCTTTTAATGATACCATGGACAGCCCGCCGCACTAATGTCACTATCCTGGAGCAACCTAAGATTGCGAGCAGGCTACGCCACGACTGTCTACAACCTGCCGCCAGCGCACCGTGCGATACTTCGACCACATTGCCCGCAGAAGTGACGACAATCTCGAGCGACTAATGGTGACGGGGAAAGGAAGGAAAACGACCGAGAGGCCGAAGTCCCAAACGATGGTCCGACCAGATATCCGATCAACTCGGGATGCCCACCAGCAATGCGCTTCATCAAGCGATGGAGAGAAGCTGTTTAGAGACTGAAGGGGAGTCATGATCCTCAGTATTGAGGGAATGATTGGGAAGAGAGTAACCCTAATTAGTAATGATAAATTGAAGAGTTGATTATGTTTTTGAATATTTCAATGATATAAGTCGCGGTTTATGAACATTATGTACTAGATAGTTCACCAGATCAGACTAGAATTACCAAAGGCCATTTATATCATAAATATTAAGAGGTCAATTAATAAAATGGTTTTAAGCGTATTTGATTCATGAATAAACTTAATTAATCAGTTCATAATTGATTAAAGAAGAGACCTGAACAATCCCAAACGATACTTAAAAGTTTTAATGACCCTTTAATTCCAATTTAGGTTAGCTGCCGACTAAAATTAATTAAGCATTTAATTTAAATTATTTTATAGGAAACGAAAATTTAAACGCTCCATCAACCGTTTAATAAAGAAACCATTATTGCAGTTTTATGATTACCCGATTTTATGTTAACCGGAAGATATTTTGGAGTCAAAGCCTTGTGAAATACGTATTCGGCATTGACATTGCATGATCGACTTTAACCTTTATAATTTCGCGTTAATAGTTTAGTACCTACCATCTAGGTACTTCCAGTTGACCAAGAAGGCTTCGATCATCAAATAATGGTACAGCTATTGAGTATAGTGCATATAGGTATATCACATTCTTTCCCAGCATCCCCCGTCAGTCGCGGCACGTCAGCACGACGTCGCCGCGCCGCAGCTCGACGTCCCCGCAACGCCGCGTGGCCGCGGCGCCCGCGCACGCAGCATCGCTGAAGGCTTTCAGCGACATCCCGGGCCCGCTGGCGCTGCCGATGCTGCGGCATTCGGCCCATGTGCTGCCTAGGATTGGTGAGAATTTTATCCATATCCATATTAATATTATAAATACGAAAGTAACTCTGTCTATCTGTCTGTCTGTCTGTTACCTCTTCACGCTTCAACCGATGGACCGATCGAGATGAAATTTGGCAAGGAGATAGTTGGGGTCCCGGGAAAGGACATAGGCTACTTTTTATCCCGGAAAAACGCATAGTTCCCGCGGGATCGCGATAACCGAATTCCACGCGGGCGAAGTCGCGGGAAGAAGCTAGTTATTAATAATAATCTAATTCTTGCACACAAATTTAATCAGAGAGCGGAGTTATAAAAGGTACATTTAAACACTGTTATGAGCAAGATGACAAATCATGCACTTAAAACATTTCCTATACGTATGGTCCCTACAATAGGCATTGCATGTCCAATAATCATTAATTATATGCAAAAATCTTCCGTTGCTGACCAACTGACTGACTCACTGAATAACTCGCTGATTGACTGACTGATGACAACGCACAGCCGAAACCACTGGTCGTAGGAAGCTGTATTCAGGTCCTTTGGAGAGTTTAGGGGAGCACTAAGAGAGGATTTCACGAAATTCCCACGGGAACGGGAAAAAAAGGGATTATACATTTCAATCTTTACGCGCATATCTGCGACTGTATGCGACGCAAAAGCTTCAAAGTGGATTAAGTATTTAAGTCTACATTTAGAAACTAACCGGTCAGATAGATGCCATAACTAGAAACTAGACGGGCAGCTTTCCACGTAAGTAATGGTTTCGTAACAGTCCAATGTGTAGGCGAAACTTTGAGCAAAATTATGTCGTACTTTTCGAAGAATATCTCCCGGTGTATTTTTTCGAGGGTCGGGGGTTTGAATCCGGCTCGCACCTCTGAGTTTACTTATGTGCGAAATTGAATTAGAATTTACCACTAAGCTTTTCTGCGAAGGAAAACATCGCGAGGAAACCTGTACGCATCCGCGAAGTAATTTAAGGATGCGTGTGAAGTCCCCAATCCGCACTGGGCCCGCGTGGGGACTATAATAGCCCAAACCCTCTCGTGATGAGAGGAGGCCCTACAGAAGATGGTCGTAAATAGGCTGTGTGGTGGTGGTGCAGGGAAATCCCTATTTAAGACTTCGAATATAGCCCAACTCTTTTATATTTGAAAAAGTGACCAGTTATATCTGACTGAATGGGGACTATCGTTTCTTTGCTCACCAGTTGGCGCCACTGTTGACTAAGGTCCAGAGGTATAGCTGTCAAAGGCGACTCTATAAAATCGGCGCCGAAACAAAGTTTTAAATCTTGAATCTCATTAACTCTATTAATTATAAATAACTATCCTCATATCGAGTAGCTATACCGCAATGTTATTTATGCAGTTCCGTTTTGTTCGGATTTTTTTTGTTTCAAAGCGTTCACATTCATCGCCAAATAATATAATCCATTATTTGCAATAATTTCGCGAAGGAGATCACTTATTAAACTTAAATAAATTATCATTTACGTCACGAAGCCCGCCAAAACCAGTGAAAAGTGTATGTTACGTGCGCGTGTGTGCGAGAGTGCACGTTCCGACCGGTTTTCCTATGTAAGCCGCGCACGTTCGCCGCGGGCGGTGCGAGGTAACTTGTGTTGGTGCGGGGAGGTGCGTGTCGCTACTGGTATACGTAAGTACAGTACCTATTAGATGTAGGGTAAAGGCACCGGTAGTCGGCCAGGAGCCAGTAGTCGGCCTCTTTTGTAGTATTTTGCTATATTTAAAGCCCGAATTAAAGAATACTTTCTTGATTAATAGGTGCTTTGGTTCCTTTGTTAGTAAAAGCGACTACCGTATGATGAGGTAGTCGTAGGGGTGAGAAAAGTTTGTTGAAATCAGTGCTGTTGGTTACTCCGTCTGTGACTCCATTCTCGTGTGTCCAGGGAACTTCCACCACACGGTGGGGCTGGGCCTGCTGGAGGGGCTGTGTGACCGCTACGGCGATCTGGTGCGGCTGGCTAAAGCCTCCAGGACCCGCCCCGTGCTGTACATCTTCGAGCCTGAGATGATGAGGGAGGTGAGAATATGATTTACACAGCAAACAATACACAGGGCCGTATTACGACCGGCAGCGGCATTACGTTTCGCCATCCGTTTGCGATGCGGATTACGACTGCCAAAGGACGATGTGCATGAAGTAGTTTAATTTTTCTTTTCGAAATTAAGCCTTATGCGCGCCACTCATATTGAAAATCTACCGGTCGTAATCCGCATCGCGAACGGATGGCCAAACGTAATGCCGCTGCTGGCTTGCTGACAAGAGAGGGGGCTCCAAATGCCAAGTGCCTTGGGGCCCTGGACCTAATTCCGGGCCTGAGTACACAGTTAAGGAAGAATATAGGATTAACATAAAGAAGCGTTAATATGTTTAAACTTTTAATACAGCGAAATAATGTAACGAAATAACGAACATTACGCTTCGATTACCTACTACGAGTACTACGTAACACAAATTAAATACTTATGAAGGTTAACTTTTAATTATATTTATTTCCTACATTTGCCGTCTCCAATTTTATGCTATACAGTATAATTATATAATTAAGAGTCTGAATACCATACATCTTACATTACAAACAAAACATCGCCATTTGAAATAAAAAAGCGCAAATAGAAATTAGAAAGCGTCATTGTAGCCAGCCAGTCTCATTTGAAATTCGAGTATTTTTGGTGTCAGTGACAATCACTTTCGAACGCAACAGATTAAAAACTACTAATTTTCGAACTACTCGTGTATTTTTTATTGACGTAGGTATGTTATATATAATAACGTATTTTATATAATGTAATAGTCAACAATGATGTGAGAAATAACATGAAGTTTCTGACCCGATTCTAGTTTAATTCAGTACAAATGCCACAACATAGATTCTGTTATCATAATTTTTGACGTAGAAGTCAAAAGTTCATGTTTGTATACATGGTAGATAAAGAAATTTCGCTCGTTGCGTGATACGTTATCTTGTGCCATAAAATGCGTTATTTTTAGCATCGAACTAGCGAGATTAAATGTATGCGCAAGTTGACGAGAGGTCGCGCGGTTGACTTCTGGGATCGGCCGTTTGTTACACAGTATCGTCACTGAATATTTAATAGTACTACATACAGAATGGCCACGGAATCACCCGCCTGAATCTAGCCGGCGCGCAACTCGCGCCCAACTCGCCCTTACAGTCATTTGTTTCACCCGGAGATGGAGAGTGGATCATTGGCCCGCGTACTCGTACACACACATTTACAAGTGTACAGACGTCCTCGCACGCAAATATTGACACTTCATTCGAATTGTGTTCGAAATCGTACTTTTATAGGCCGTGTCCGCCGTGTGGTATCGTGCATTTAATAAACGTATAAAGTACTAAATCGTGTTCATCAGATGCCTTGAAAAAAAATTGTAGTTATATGACTAATATGAATTAGTTGAACTTTAAACAACGTACCTATTAAGGCCCTAATGAACTTGAGCAATCGAGGCAGGCAACTGTCTCAGCGGAGAATGTCTGTTTGCATTGGAGGGAGCGAGAAGCACGACCGCGGCATGTGGGCGATAAAAGTAGATAATCAGAAAAAAAAGAGTTATAAAAAACCGCTTTGCATGAACAATATAAATCAGCAAACTTTTTAGTATGAGTATGATATAATAGTGTATTTAATTATAGACATCTGCGTTAAAAACTAATCATATAGAACCGTTTAAAGAGGATTGTCTTTTTTCTGACAAAACACGGTTGAAGAAAGTTGCATCGTTGGTTTTCTCATCACATGATATTTATGATGATGAATTGTTTTTTCTGCGGATGTTACACGCCGGTGTGACTCGCGGCTGCGCACGCGCGGCGCTCGTGCCGCATCTTAATTTATGTTTCATTGTTCGAGCTGTGTTTATTTTGATCCGATAACAGCATTCATAGCTGCCGTGACTACTGAATGGAGTACACCATTAATTTAATTAGTAGGTACCCATATCCATTTCCTAGAGCCACTGAACTCGTCTACGAGTAAGTTCGTTTCTAGCGCGTACAATTAGTATTTGGAATGAACTTCCTGCCTTGATTTTCCCTCTGCGCTACAATTTGGGGCTTTTCAAAAAGTGGGTAATGACCCCCTCATCGAGATCGGCAACGCATTGTTGATGCCCTCTGGTGTTACAAATGTCTATAGGCGGCGGTGACCACTTACCATCAGCCCGTCTGCCTGTTTGTCAATCTTTGTACATAAAAAAATAGTACTTGTTGGAGTAGCTACATAATTTTTGATACCAACATAATGGATAATATCATCGCTTACCTAACCGAAAATAGTGTGTAAGTGTAAGGTAGCCGATGAAATTACTGGCAAAGAGGCATTCATGGTTTCTTATGTCCATGCAGAGGCGTGCAGGTTTCGTCGCGATATTATCCTGCACCGAAGAGCTGAGTTAAAAATTCATAACGGACACAAACGTTCGATTCGAACCCACGACCCTCTGCATGAGAGGCGGTTGGTCAAACCACTAGGCTAGATAAATCTACGATAGGAAGTCCCACCCCTCCACAATTCAAAACGCTTCAATGTATTTGGAAAATATTGAAAAAGCACAACCAACACTCTCAACGCATGTGTGCGTGCTGATACAGCCCTTGAGAGTTTTGGTTGTCCTTTTTAAATACTTTCCAAATACTTTGAAGCGTTATAATTTGTGGAGGGACGGAACTTCTTGTCGTAGATTATCTCTACCACGGCTTGACGAAAATTATTGATAATTGATACTTATTATAGGTTTACGAGAGCTGCTCTACGGAGCCTCCCCGGTGGGACGTGAAGTCTCCGCTGCACGCTCACAGGCAGGCCATAGGGGGATGCCCATTCAAAGGGTGAGTACAGAATTGCAACTACAACAGCGTCCCACTTCTGGGCACAGAACCCATCTCATCACGAGAATGTCTGAGCTAATTTATACCTCGCGAAACTTTATCCACTCTCATCCATCGCGTTCCCGCGACTTTTACAAGGTCGTCACTCCATCTTGTTGGAGGTATAGATTACAGGAAAACTATTAAGACGTCCATGGTATTTGAAATCTATCATATAAAAGAGCTTATCCTGTGAAACGGTTTGAAAATGACGTCATTTAAAATTGAGAGTTGGACTCGTTCTAGCCGGTTTTTTTTGTTTTTATTGAAGATAAATAAACTATGTCCTTTGGACCCCTAACAACGTGTGTGTATTTTCTATAGAATGATTCTGTAGTTAACTTAATAAACTTGCGACTTCCATTGAAGTAATTATACTGTGTGATTATCCTTTGTAAAATCCTATATCTTGACAATTATCTCTTGATTATGTATCTCTATGTAATTAAGCTATAACGTACCTACGTCATGAATACTCATTACGTAGGTACCTAAGTGGTTATATAACAGGGAATTTAATAAATACGTAGTGTCTTAGTACTTACTAGTACTTAGTTTGTGATGCCACCCACTAGATGTAAAGCGATATATTTTACGACGTTATTACGTAAAAAATAGTTATTAACATTAACATCCATATTAATTGACAAAAAATAAATTTTTAGTCAGGCATTAGTATTCGAAAACAATTTTGGTTAAAAGGATTCAATAAAAAAGTTTCAGAATTTTTTGTTTATTAAGTACTTTTAGAGAAAAATCGTGTTTTAATAGTAACTGGGGCGTGACGACATAACTCACTCTCGCTATAGAGTGGCTAAAAGATGAGCGTTACGCGCAGAAAGTGTTACGTCATGTCACAGGTCATGTTTAACATTCGCTCTTTTAGAACGAGGAGTTTTTTTTATCAATTTAATGTATGAAAAAGAAAAAATCTCATCCTTATAAATCTTTCCAATTTTCTAACCAGCCAATAAAATAGACGTGTAAAAAAATACCTAAATGTTGTCAATTGTGCACTTTACTAATCGATTGACTTGTTGTGTTAGGGCGTGATCATAGAAAAATGATGGCGTGACTCGCCTGTATTCCAAGACTTCCATCTCCCTTGGGAGATCTTTGTTCAGCAGTGGATGTATATCTTTTGGCTGAAATGATGATGATTATACCTACCTATCTACTTAAAAATATCTTGGTCGTGATCTTCATGAAGGTCGCGTCGATGAAAGTCTTTCGTCACTTGGTTAGTAAGCTCCTTGACGACCGGATTGGTCCAGTTGGTAGTGACCCTGCCTTCTGTTCCGATGGTCGCGGGTTCGAATCCCGCTAGGGGGAAACTTTGTGTGATGAGCATGAATGTTTGTACTAAAGTCATGGATGTTTAATATATGAATAAGAATAATGTTTATTTACCAGAAAAATATGCAGAATACAGTCATAGAAATAATAGCAAAACAAGTTGGTTTACGAAAGTTACATTAGTTGGCAACGGTTTCCGCACTAGACTCTGGGCCTGTATCGCGGAGCCCAATGAAGACATACTAAATATTATTAACCTAACTAAACTATACTAAATATATATTTTAGAAATATCTATGTATATGTTTTTATATCGTTGTCTTTAGGGGAATTGGGTAAAATAGTCCCGATTATTTGACTTTACCCGACTGAGCCCAGCAGTCGTCCCTATTGCAAATATTATAGTAAGCTACTTCCATTCTGTCCGCTTGTCAGCTTCTTAAATATGTATAAAAGTGTGTGTGTGTTTATACTTAGGGATGAAACAAGAGCGGTGTGGGCGTCGATCCAGGCTCTGCTGCAAGACCCAGCGCTGGTACAGAACTTCGAGAAAGCCTTCGATGATATTGCTGTCGACGCTACTAGAAGGTAAAAAGTGATAGGCGACCTACTACAACAGCCTATTTACGGCCCACTGCTGGGCACAGGCCTCGTCTAATCACGAGAGGGTTGGGCTATAGTCCCCACGCGGGCCCAGTGCGGATTGGGAACTTAACACACATCCTTGAATTATTTCGCAGATGCGTGCAGGTTTCCTCACGATGTTTTCCTTCACCGAAAAGCTCAGTGGTAAATTCAAATTGAATTTCGCACATAAATTATTTCAGAGGTGCGAGCCGGATTTGAACCCGCGACCCTCTGCATGAGAGGCGGTAGGTCGAACCACTAGGCCACCATGGCTTCTAGATAGGCTACCTAACAACTACTTACTGCAAGACGTATAACGTAGATAATTGGACTACCAAGCTGACTTTTGTTGTCGGCTTTGTTTCAAACAAGGTAACTCCTATTTTGGTAATTTAGTTCGAAAACTTCTTGCTTTAATCTTTTCTCTCTACTATATAAAAATAAGTCGGGTTTTCCTTCCTGACGCTATAACTCCAGAACGCACGAACCGATTTCCACGGTTTTGCATTCGTTGGAAAGGTCTCGGGCTCCGTGAGGTTTATAAAAAAAACTAAGGCGGTACGAAGTCCGCGGGGTCAGCTAGTCTACTATATAAAAATAAGTCGGGTTTTCCTCCCTGGCGCTATAACTCCAGAACGCACGAACCGATTTCCACGGTTTTGCATTCGTTGGAAAGGTCTCGGGCTCCGTGAGGTTTAAGGCGGTACGAAGTCCGCGGGGTCAGCTAGTCTACTATATAAAAATAAGTCGGGTTTTCCTCCCTGACGCTATAACTCCAGAACGCACGAACCGATTTCCACGGTTTTGCATTCGTTGGAAAGGCCTCGGGCTCCGTGAGGTTTAAGGCGGTACGAAGTCCACGGGGTCAGCTAGTTGCTTATAAATATGTCTTGATATTAACTAATTCCCTAAAGAACTGTTTAAACGATAACTAAACGTTATCACATTGATTATCTGAAATAATGAACAGGGTACTAGCTTCTCCACGCGACTTCGCCCGCGTGGAATTCAATTATCGCGTTCGCGCGGGAACTCTGCGTTTTTCCAGGATAAAAGTAACAATAAGTCCTTCCCCAACTATCTCCATACCAAATTTCATATAAATCAGTCCAGCGGTTTAAGGGAGGAGAGGTAACAGACAGACAGACAGACGAGTCTCTTTCGCATTTATAATACGAGTATATTAAAATATGGATGGTATGGATTTTACATCTTCATCGTTTTATACGGTTAAATCTCTATAGACTCGGCGAACTTCGCAACGCCGAGAACGCTTTGAACGAAGACCTGGAGACGGAAATGTACCGCTGGGCTCTGGAGACCCTGGGCGTAGCTGCCCTGGGCATGCGTCTAGGCTGCCTGTCCGGGCCCGCCCATGTGCCCACTGCTGACAGCCGGTAAGTCAGAGCATCGTGACTCCGAGACCTATAGACAGATGTACCGCTGAGCTCTGGAGACCCTGGGCGGCTGCCCTGGGCATGCGTCTAGGCTGCCTGTCCGGACCCGCCCATGTGCCCACTGTTGACAGCCGGTAAGTCAGAGCATCGTGACAGACTGAAACTGTGATATGATTAGTCAAGCAATGGTAAATAATAGTAAAACAGCGATGTCATGTTCTCCTATTTATACCTCGTTCATCAACGTGAGGACATTCCCATTCTAGTGTTAAATAAATGAGCATAACGGAAGAATCATCTTGCTCAATCTTTCAAATACTTATCGCAATACCATCAAAATAAACCACGTATTTATTGGTTTTTTATGAAATATAACAAAGCGCTTGATTTACTTATTTTTGCACAGGAATTGGTACTTAAGAGGGTTTACTCCGAAACTTGGGAACTTCGCAAATAGCCGGCGAATATTTTGCTGTTTTCATTAATTTCTGAATATTACTGAATGAAAACATGAATCGCTCTATGGATGAATAAAATATTAAGTACCTATGGATTGCAACAGTTATCATACGAGCACGAAATTTTTAGTATTATGGAAGTAATAATAAAGTATCGTTTGAAAACTTTCCATCGCATTATCCATGCATTTTAATGTAATCTTATCGTTTGAATGCCTACCTAACCAACAAATACAAAACGACACGCGTCATTCAACCATTGAATGATAACTTCCTTTTTAATTCAGCAATATTGAGAAATTAATAAAAACAGCGAAACATTTGACAGCTATGTGCGACGTTGCCAACTTTTGGGCTAAACCCTCTTAACATCAAGAACTTTGTAATTTTTCATCCAGATTCCTACTTTGTATCACCACCAGATCAAATCACTAACCCAAAAATATAAACTTATGACTTCTCCTGATAGTTCACATTTGACCCAGGAACCAACTGATCTGACCTGCCTTTACAGGAAACCCGAAAAGACCTCAATGGACGACGATATCCCAGACCTGTGTTCGCTAACAAAGCGCTGCGTTACCGGTCTCACTCCCGCAGAGGCGTTAGTCAGGAGTGCGAGGGAGATAGCAGACTGCAGCTACCTGGTCAGAAGCGAAGGCACTTTAAGACCGGAGTCTAAGACCTTTGAGGCTGCTTTGAAGGCTTTCGATAAACATTATTGGTAAGTTGTTATTCGTACTGACTCTCATGTTGAGGGTCGGGGATCAAAATTTGAACTCGCACTTTAATTTACGAAATTTAATTAAAAATGAAGTTAAACAATTAAAGAAGGAGTAATGTTTCGTTAGACAGACAGATGGACATCAGAGCATATTAATAGGGTCACCCTTTGGGCACGGAACCCTAAAAATGCACTGCATAACCCTTGAACTCCAGCGGTTCAACGTTGTGGTTGTGTGTGAATAATTTTCATTGTAAGTATCTGTTTTGTAAAGAACTTTAGAGCAAATCTAATTTATCACATCATCTATGTAAATAACTCTTTCTTACCTATTTGCCAATTGGTTATGCGATTATAGGTAAGTCTTGTTTAAATACAGATCTTGATTTCGAATAACATTGGCCACAAAATTCACACTCATGATATGATACCGACGGATTTAAGCCTAAGTACTAAATTAAAAGATGTATATAAATATTAAATTACTTTCAGCCTAACAGAGCACTTCCTTCTCGAAGCCATCATGTCACAGGACGAGTCAGAACCGAAGCCAGAACAGGTTTTGTTCAACAAACTACGGCCGCTGAAGCAGAGGATACTGCCTGTGGTAGCTGATGTGCTGCTAGCCGGAGTTGAGCCTGTAAGTGGATGACTTATTTACAGTTTCGGGAAGTGAAAATTGGGAGATAAACCAAGGAGTCATTGAAGATCAAGCTTTGGCGTCCTTCACTCTGATACCTTAGAATAATCTAATGAACATATCAACTGATAAAATTACGTCTGCAGAAGTCCAGATCAATTATTTATTTCTTGGTATTATGCCAAACTCTTGCAGACTTTTCTATGCTACAAGACAATTTCTGGCTGTGACACTGCACCTCACGTGACTCAATCGCCTCTAGTGGCAAATTCATTCGTATTGACCCTCATTAAGTCTACGATATATTTAATACCACACTTAAATAGTTCAAGATGGCGCGGTTAGCTGACGGACAAATTTAACCTGACCCTTAAATGATCCTTACTACTTTGTGCAGCTAGCCCAATCAGCACTGGCCATGGTATACCACCTCTCCCTGAACCCTGCTCGGCAGCAGCGAGCTCACGATGAGGTCTGCTGGTCGGCAGCCTCCAAGGAAGCGGGAGCTGGTGTCCAGGAGTTGCCTTACTTGGCAGCCTGCGCCAGGGAGGCGTTGAGGCTACATCCAGCTACTGGTGGAGTGGTGAGGAGGAGTACTGAAGCACTCAGCGTTGGTGGCTATGAAATCCCTGCTGGGGTAAGTTTTGGTGAAATTTGCAGGGTATTTTGGAAACAGAAGCTGATTTCTATCTACATATTGAAATGGCAAATTGGTCCAGAGACTACAGTCAACTACCTAATGGTACCTACGGTTCACTCCATTGGCAAGTTCCCGGAGGAGTCAGTAAGCAAGAGTGTAAATACGAGAAGTTACCATGAGAATATGGGGTTTCGTTCCGACGAGTCATGAACTGCAATACTTAGCGAGCTCACGAGGTATACTAGTCTATATAATAGCCTCCAAAGAAGCGGGTGCTGGTGTTCAGAAGTTACCTTACTTGGCCGCCTGCGCGAGAGAGGCGTTGAGGCTACATTCAGCTGCTGTTGGTGTGGTCAGAAGGAGTACTGAGGCACTTCAGCGTGGGTGGCTATGAAGTCCCTGCTGGGGTGAGTTATGAAGAAACCTGCTTCTGCCCGCGACTTCGCCCGCGTAGAATTCGGTTATTCATTTTTTTCGAAACAAAAAGTATCCTGTTTACTTCCTCGGGACTCGAAGTATATCCATGCAAAATTTCATCTAAATCGGTCCAGCGGTTTAAGCGTGAAGAGCTATCAAACAGACAGACCGAGTTACTTTCGGAATTATAATTTTAGGATAAATTTGCAGAGTATTTAGGAAACAGAAGCTGCTTTCTACCTTAGGTACTAATCGATGTGCTGAATTCTCGTAAAGTAAACAAAGCTTGTAGAATACGGTAAGTCTCCTAACACCAAGGGCAAAAGGCTTGAGCTTGACCTGCTAGGAGAACTTTAGCCTCATTCGGGAAGGAAAGGGATTTCATTGAGATTCTATAGGGTACATGAAAACGTCACGGCGCTCAAATTGAACTTTAAATGTAGTTCTTGAACTAAGTCCATCCATCCACTGATGATTATGTACGCTGTGTTTTTACGTCCGTAAGGAATGGAGTTGTAAAAGTAGGTTACGCCTATCGAAAAGTTACAGGATTAAAAGCAGAGAATCAATAGGTATTCCACCACCACAGAAAACCACATTCTAAGTATTACTTACACAGAATATTTAAATCAAACGAGTAAATTTTCTATTTCGTAACAATTGAAAACTCAATTTATTCGAATTTATATCACTTAAATTCACATCAAACGGCCTCCCGATAGTTACGGCTCGTTTAAAGCGAACATCATTCACAAAGTTATTAACGCAAAATGTCTAGATACCTACTTGAATTTAATAAGGCGTTACATCTCGAGTGCGGCGAAAGCCATTAAGTTTGGAACAACGTGAGATTCACTTTAAACGTGGCGTTAAAGTTAATATTTCGGTTAATTTTACTAACTGTGTTCTAAGTAGCTGAGTGAGTTAAGTTACTTTACATCACCCTTGGCCATAAAGTGGGATTTTCTTCCCGCTACGCGGAGAGAAAATCTCACTTCTTGGCCAAGGCGAGACGTAAAACTTTTGACAAACCACGGGCGGTAATTCGTAAAGCCCCAGATCGCATATTTATGGAACCTGCGATCTGGGACATTTACGAATTCACCACCCTAGGTCTGTAATGTACTATTGTAACGTTCTTCGCTCTTTAATTTTCCAACTCATCAGCGATTTTTAGAAAACCATTAGACACTTAACGAATTTTCAAGTATTTTTTTTTAACATGTGGAAAGAAATAAGCAACAGAACAAACGCATGGTTCCCGCGGGAACACATTTTTTTCGGGATAAAGTAGCCTATGTAAGGACATAGAAAGGTCCCGGGACTCCGTCTATCTCCATACCCTATTTCATCCAAATCGGTCCAGCGGTTTAAGCGTGAAGAGGTAACTGACAGACAGACAGACATACAGACAGAGTTACTTTCGCATTTATAATATTAATATGGATATGGTATGGAAATAATATGAATTCCACTCCACTCACATGAACAATCATCAGCACTTTCCTGGACTACTGAAAATGAACTAACTCATTTTGATATTTCTCCTCGCAGGTGGACATCGTCTTAGCGCACGGAGTCTCAAGCAAATCCGAGAAGCAGTGGGGCAGAGCCAAGGCCTTCGTTCCCGAACGCTGGAGCGCCGAGGGCTGGGTGCCTCTACGCGCGTCGAGAGCGCACCCCCTAGCCTCCCTCCCCTTTGGCACAGCCTGCCCAGCCTCTGGCATCGCTGGCAACGTCCTGGCAACCCTCGCCACTAGGGTCCTAGAGAAATACAGGCTCGAATGGCACGGGCCCGCGCCAAATCTGGTGACAGCTGGCGTCAACAAAGTGCAGCCACCGTTTTACTTCGTTCTGCAAGATGCCCATTGAATATAAAGGTCACATGGCCCTCTTGCACCAAAACGCTGACGGGCTACTTAGGTAGGCTCTTAATCTTAACCACAGTATACCTAATAGGTACTACGTACCAGTAGCGACACGCTCCGTCCCGCACCAACACAAGTTACCTCACCCCGCCCGCGGCGAACGTGCGCGGCTTACACAGCAAAACCGGTCGGAACGTGCATTCACGCACACACGCGCACGTATTTGTACAACATGAAATTTTAGTGTGCAGATTACGTTCAATTAGTAGGGAGTGTCGTGGGAGTGTCAACTCAGGTTTAGTTGTATTATTAAGTTTGTACTGTAGGTATTAGTGTCCGAAGCTTTGTTGTGTTTTTTTAAATAGTGTTATTGTATCTCATGATTTTTGTTTGACTAACAATATTTTTGAACACGAAAGTGACTTGTGAAGGCCAAACTTTAATATAAGAAAAGAAAGAAAATAAACAAATATGCCAGTGTATACTTATTTGTGAACAAAACAGGCCTTAAATTTGAAAATTCTTTATGCCATACGTGCCCATTAAGTGATGAATAAACCGCCTTAAAGTAGATATTATGTTCCTTAATTTTAATCTATTGTATGTATTTAATTTAAGATATGAATTGCTTGAAATTAAATGATTTTGAATTCTCTGCTTGTTTGAATCTGGACCTTCATCAAAACTTCATTACCTTAATCAGGTTTCACGTTCGTTGTTTGTCTAAAAGAATAGTAGCAATTTTCTCAGAACAAAATACCTCGAAACTCTTTTTTTTTCTACTCTTTTAAGTTAGCAAATTTAACTTGGTTCTAAAGCAAAATTAATTTACTACTACTACAGCCTATTTGCGTCCCACTGCTCGGCACAGGCCTCCTCTCATCACAAGAGGGTTTGGGCTATAGTCCCCACGCGGGCCCAGTGCTGATTGGGGACTTCACACACATATTTGAATTAATTCGCAGATGCGTGCAGGTTTCCTCACGATGTTTTCCTTCACCGAAAATCACAGTGGTTAATTCAAATTGAAAATTAATTTAACTTCGTTTTATTCTAATTCCTAATTATTCGTTCTCTTGCTTGTGGAAAGACGGAAAGACCGAATAAAAGCATTTTCGTTAGTGTATTGGTAGGTACAATTTATTTTCAATCCATTCTGGTACGAATGTATTAAAGATCAAGAATTCGTAAGTATCATTTGGGAATTCGATAAGAATCAAATGACACGATTTAGATCCTGTGAAGTTATAAAGGAACAATGTAACAAAAAGGAATGCTAGACCGTATCAAATAAAGGTAGTACCGTACTAACCCTTCGAGAAAAGCCTTTGAATGACTGACTTGACAAAGCACCAGCCACTTTTTCAAGCGAAAGCCTTCAAGTGCATTAGAAGTAGAAGTGCGGTTGCTTAATTTACGACAGGGAGGAATTGGCCAATTTTTCCGCGACTGTTTCTGATTCCCACATAACGCAAAAAAAGATTTATTGCGGGGTCTTATGGTTGTCTCCATAGACGTAAATAATATAGACCCGGTCTAACGTACTCGTAATATGTCCCCACTTCCACGGTGTCCAATCCAAAGTTCTGTCACCGAGCGTGCGTGACAATAAGCGTTTTTAAAAAAACTTTTTTCGAAACTGTTTCTCAGTATCTAAAAACTCGTCTCGTTGTTGCAAAAATGTGACCCAGCTTTAGTGTCACGATATAAGTTTAACTTTGGATTGGACACCAATGAAGTGGGGAAACATGACATGTATCTACGTTAGGCCGGGTCCATACGAAGTATTATTTATGTCTATGGTTGTCTCTCATTTTGCTAATTTGGTCTGGAAATGTGGCGTTATTGCACTTTGGATTGAGTTTTTTTAAGCAAATCAAAAAGCAGGGGTGTTATTAGTTTGATGTGTGTGATTTAGGGTGGGGGTCGGAGGTTCGATTCCGGCTTGCACCTCCAAGTTTACTTACGTGCGATATTCAATTTGAATTTACCATGAGCTTTTCGGTGAAGGAAAGCATCGTGAGGAAACCTGCACGCATCTGCGAAGTAATTCAAAGATGTGTGTGAAGTCCCCAATCCGCACTGGGCCCGCGTGGGGACACAAATAGGCTGTAGTAGTAGTAGTAGTAGTAGTAGATAACCAAAGGCCGAACTGCCTCAAACTGAAATAAGGCCCATTCCCCGATGTATGTCTGTCAGTTCAGTCAGTATTAACGCTATCAATTGCGTTCTTAACGTTTTCCCGATCTCTAGAGGAAAGCGACCATGAAAGTGCTAAACAAGAGTTTGGTACAATTTTCACCTAAAAATCTTCTAAAACATTTTTTTCTAGACGCATTCAACACATTACAATTTACAATATCTCGACTAAGTTTTCCGGGGACGTCTTTTTACCGGAGTTCCATGAAAGGTTACAAATGTCCTCTAAAGCATTCGGTCTATCTAATGGCTCAGGGTCCACAATGGCGTAATGCGTATCATCTGTGACGTCATCAATCCTGCTGACATGAAGGGCTAATGGAAACCATCGTTTAACAAATGCTCATGAAGATGGTTTACGGAGTAATATAGTGCGAAGATTACTTTTAGGACGCCTTGGAAGAGCATTCAGTAATCAATCATGGAATGGGTAGACTGGGAGCTTGTCGCGCAAAATTTAAATTGAGTTTTGGCCTACGCGTGAAAATAGCCTTAAGCCTTAAGTAATTACATACCTAAAGTCTAACCTATAATGTGTCTCTGATGGAGGGCTGAGAGTAAACGGGCTAATCTCAAAAATTACCTATTCTATTCTAGATAAATTTATTCATGAATTTTGGTTAGGGGTCCTCAACAAATTAGTCCGGTGACAAAGTTTATGAATTTAAACTTTGTAGAGGTTCGTTCTACTTTTTTTTTCATTACCTTTGGGTAACAACAATAGTAGATTGTTTATCAAGGGACTAAAACAAGCCATTATGACACGAGATGTTTAGCCACCCGAGCAGAGCGAGGGTGGCTATAGTTCGAGTGTCATTATGGTTGTTTAGTCACGCGTTAAACACTCTGCTTTTCACTTCGAATGCGAGGAAAAAAAACGAAGTTCCATACAAAATTACGATATTTATTATAACAAAGTAGATAACCGGCTACTTCCCGATGACCTAGAATCATGAAATTTGGCCAGAAGCAAGGTCTTACAGGACACGTACAGGAATGAATCTGATAACCGTAAATATTATATATTTTGGTGCAAAAACAGCCAATTTACTAATACAAACTTATCATTTGCGGTTGGCGCAGTAGCCGTGTCTACTTCAGCAACCGCAAATAATAAGTTTGTGTTGTTAAATTTGCATCATCAAGTTTGTAGGTACGGAACCCTCGGTGCGCGAGTCCAACTCGCATTTGACCTCTTTTTTTATCACATGACGTTTTGAATGATATTTAGCCAACAGATTCAAAATATTTTAAAACTAATTGGGTCATGCATTATTAAATGTATTCACTTTAAATAAAACAAGATTCATAGGTAATCGTAATAATTAAATCGTGTTTCACGAAATTAAATCGTTTTTTCACGCCCTAGAAATTGTCTAGGTTCACTGGAAATGGGAATAATCCTCCTTTCACAAACTCTGTGGTTGGCTGTTTAGGCGGGTTTCCAATGTCAATTAAAAAAAATTTACTTTAGTCCCTAGAGACTAAAAAAGAGCTTTAGTCCCGATGTGCAGAGACTAAAGTAACATTTTAAGAGCATGAGACGTGAAAAATATTTCCAGTCCCTCAGTGAGTGACGTTGCAGGGTCCGAACACGATGCTGTTTCTTTTTTTATTTCTTTCTTGCATGAAAACAGTGATAATAAAAAAATCTACAATCAACCCACATTTCACGAGTTTTTCGTAACAAAAGCGGCATCCGTAAAAAATGACAAAGTTCATCAAGCTTTAGTACATACTGAAAATAAAACATTTTGGTTTAATCCGGGCGATAGCATCCCATCATCGAGCGAGCTTAAAAAACCTCCGCTATGGCTTTAGCAGGGCTGCCACGGAATAGTACAATGTTATTTTTCAATTAACATAAAGCCTCAGCAAATGCTGAGTCCTGCCTGAGCCTATTGCCACCTATTCAATTTTTTTCTGTATTGCTATGTTTTTATTTCTACTATTTCTTTGTGTGTGGCAATAAATTGTATTTTTTTTCTTTATAATCTATATATATAAAACAAGAAACTGACTGACTGACTGACTGATCGATCAACGCAGAGCCGAAACTACTGGTCGTAGAGAGCTGAAATTTGGCATGCAGGGTCCTTAGGAAACGTAGGGGAGCACTAAGAGAGAATTTTTGGAAATGGGGAATTTCCAAAAATTCTCTTTAAGGGGGTAAAAAGGGGGCTGAAAGTTTGTATGAAACTTCTAAACCGCTAGACCTAGAAACATGAAATTTGGCAGGGAGGTTCTTTTTATAACGTAAGTGAGCATAATTAAAGAATTTTTGGAAATACCCCCTTTAGAGGGGTAAAAAAGGGGGATAGAAGTTTGTATGAAACTTCTAAACCGCTAGGCTTAAAAATATCAATCTTGGCAGGTAGGTACCTTTTATAACGTTAGTGAGCATTGATAAAGAATTTTTGGCAATTTCTCATCTAAAGGGGTAAAAAGGGGGTTGAATGTTTGTATGTAACTTCTAAACCACCGGGCCTAGAAACATGAAATTTGGAGAAAAAGGTTTCTTTTATGACATAAATGAGCTCTAACAGGGCTCTAGGAATTGGTCCCACATAATGTGTTATTTGGAAAGCAAATTAGAGGGCACAGGCCTCCCCTCATCAAAAGAGCTGGGCAGTGGGACGCAAATAGGCTGTAGTAGTAGTAGTAGTAGCAGTATTTAGAGGGATACAGCATTAATCTTTATCAATTGAAATAGGATTAAGCATTTCTTGCACTTTAGGATTGCCATTTACACCATGCAATTTAAATGAATATCTTGAGTTATCGAAAAGAAAATGAATTCAGCGCGTACTTAGCTGACCCGCAGCGGCCTTGTGGTTGGCCATCCGTTTGCGATGCTTATTATGACCAGTAGTTTTTCGAGTTCAATATGAGTGGCGCGCACAATCGAGACCCGGGGCAGGAAAAAGTTCGGTTTACAGGGGTCCAGTGTTTATCCCGGAAGAACGCTTAGATCCCGCGGGAACGCTATAACCGAATCCCACGCGGACGAAGTCGCGGGGAAAAACCTAGTAATTATTATAAGTTAACGTGAAACTTTATAGAAACATGTTTGACGAAATGATATTGTAACTGTAATATTGAAAAAACTTTGTTGAGTTGAGGCCGAGTTTATTTGGCGGTCTTGCCCTCAGCAATGGGCTACCAAGCACTGGTAGGTACTTAGATTCATTTTGAATTTAAGGTTTTTCTTCGATATGTATTGTTCAGCATTTGCGCACTATCGCTCCTGATGGAAAGTGACGATGTAGCCGGAGCTGAAACAGCTATACTTAACCTAACCGCCTCCTTCAGAAATATTTAAAATCAGAGACTTGACCAAATAATACACATACTTAACCATTCTAAAGTACATTTTTTGGTGACGATTTTTCATTTATAACTTTTATTCCGTTTTAGCCGTCACATTAACTGATCCCAGTAATACTTTCTCTGCTGCCAACCCTAGGCCAATCCGCGGTTATGGGCGCACCAGGGAGAGCGGTCCTATAGGGGAGACTCCTATTTAAAACTTCAAATATAGCTTCAGTAAAGTTATCAGTATACTATTTCTCTAAAAAGGGAGATGTATCACTGATAGTACTTATAGTATAACACTGTCTCGCCGTTTAGGTAGAAAGTATATTTTTTTAGGTATAAGGAGCGCGCCCTATTCCCCTATTAGCGTTTCGAATGGAGCCTCAGTGCCCGCCGCGACGGTCTGATTGAAACCATTTACTTTTATGGCCGCCGCACAATTTGCGCAGATTATCTTGTTCGCTATATGCATAATTTTGTGGAACATTTTTCAGTGGATCATTCGCATTCGTTTTTGTAGTCGATTTGTTGGATTAATCTCCATCAGCGCGTATTTTGTCCATTGATATTACCTATTGTTTATATAAATAAATCCAACCAAAACAGAAATGTGAAAGAAACACAAGGACCTATACCTACTAAAAGAAGTGATATCTAACTGGATAGCTACCAAGCTCTTTCAAAAAACAATCATAACGTCATAACGACGCCTTGGTAAGTTTGAAAGGTTTACAGATAGTAAAAACATAAGTAAGTTTGTATATACTCGTATACAGTCTGATCAATCCAAATGGGTCAGTATGGAGAACTCAGAAACTATGAGAGATAGCCAAATCTGTTCTTAGGAACCATGGCTTCCATTTTAGATTTAATAATAATGACATTCAAAGTTTTTTTTAACTTAAATAAATAAAAAATGGTGCGAAGCATAAGTTACAATGGATACATTTTCAATATTGTTTAAGTAATTGAAAGAAAAATCCAACAATAAGATAATTATTGAATGCAAAGATTAATTCTATTGGGTAACGAATGCAATATTGCGTTTCGTATTTATGTGACATATATGTTAAGATATTTTTTAAGGCTGTAGTTAATAAATCTTCTACAGTGTCGTAATTTGATTTGTAAATTTGTTTTTTGATATAACCCCACCCCATAAGAAATAATCAGGTGGCGTGGCGTAATGTCGGGCGATCTTGCGGGCCATTAAGTGGGGCCGTTTGTACCAATCCAGTTACGTTAATTTTGCAATTAATTTAAATTTTGGGCATTTCAGTCTAATGTTTACACAAGATTTCATAGCAAAATTTGGTCCATATACTTTACTAGGCCAATTATAATAACAAATAAGACGATCAATTGCTTGCGCAGAATTTCGACCAGGTTCAATTCCTGGTTACCTATGTATGGGAATTAAAAAAAAACTTTGAATGTCATTATTATTAAATCTAAAATGGAAGCCATGGTTCCTAAGAACAGATTTCGCTATCTCTCATAGTTTCGGACTTCTCCATACTGACCCATTTGGATTGATCATCCTTTATAACATACTTACCTAATGGAAAGAGGCAAAAGTTACAACACGACTGGCCCGGTTCCTATATCCACAAAACTGCTCGTTTTGGCAACGGACGGTTAAAATTTGACAGATTATCTATGGAGCAAATTATGGAGTGTGGAATGTGTCTTGATATTGTCTTCTTACTTCAACGCTCTATAGAGCAAATGTCAAATTATAACCAAACGAAGTGTTTTGTAGAACAGGTTTTGCATGGTTGGTAGTAGATTGGTGGTGGGATTTACTTCACCGAACGCAAGGTAACTGTACCGGACAAGACCTAATGTCAAAGTGGCTGTGTTTCATTCAACCTCGACATTGGCGGAATCTTCGCACCGCTGGGGGCCATATAGCCCAAAAATTTAAATGTGTTTTCTAGAAATAGGCATATGTAGATATGTGAACTTTGACCAATAGTAGGTACTGGCTCGTAAAGGGAAACAAAATGAGGGTGGAGTGAGCGTTCCCAATACAAAGCCCGAGGGAGCTCGCAAAAACCTGATTGCTGATCCCCGATTACTTCCGGCCGGATGTAACGTATCTTGTTTAATTAACGATGATAGATGCTTTATTTTTTCGCCCAATCCCGGGAGAATATTTTATTAGATGTGTGACACATGTGGAATAAACAAAAAATACGGGGGACTAGTAACGAATGCTATTTCTGTTCGTACTAAATAAAATATCATTTTAGCGGACTTCAAAAAAAAACAAAGGATTTTTTTATGACGGGGAAAATTTCTCAAAATACATTTAATTTTAGGTATAATGTAAATGATAAATTTTAAATAAGGTTGGCTCGCGTATGACTTTGACATCAATTTCGAAAATACAATATTATCTACGTACGTTCGTGGTATTGCGTTTGGTCATTGGTTTGCGATGCCGAAGACGACCAGTTGTTTTTCTATACCTACGAATATTGTACGCCACTCGTATTGGCCGATGGGGTCGGAATGTTCTCGAGTGGTGTCCGCGAGCCGGGAGACGAGCTTTCGGTAAGCCTCCAATAAGATGGCGCGACGACCTCGTGAAGGTAGCGGGAAAACGGTGGAAGCAAGTAGCACAGGACCGGTCTGAGTGGCGAGCCTTGGGGGAGGCCCTTGTCCAGCAGTGGACGTCCTTCGGCTGAAATGATGATGATGACTCGTATTGAGTCGGTCGATCAATATGACGACCGCTTCTTCAACCGAGTGGCCAAACGCAATATCCCTGCTGATATAAAAAAAGCTGCCGGGGTAAATGAAACATACCGAGTGATTATAGTATGTATATTTTCACTTTAATATAAAAATTATAGATATCCACTGTAATATTTACAAGTAAATGGCAAACATAGATGCAACATACAGATGTAAGGATCTCTTTTGGCGTTTATGACCGCAAATTAAATATAGGAATATATTTTGATACAAATAAGAGTTTTTCATCAAGAATTTTTTTAATCGGGAAAATAATTAGGTCAGTAACGCCAAAAGACGCCTTCGTGTCACGCCACTAGAAACATTTTGCAATATAATTTTATAGAAACTTAATACTGTCTACAGCGACTAATTTAGAAGGGATCTATTCTGCTGAGTTCCGGTGATTGGAAGCACTGATATGGCAAAGTATTGCTTTCGATTTGGTAAAATCACTTCGTGGACTCCGTTTAGTTGAACCATCAATTAGCATTTCATAACTGCAGTAAAAGAAGTTTCATTTCTGATAGAAGTGTTAAAAAAATCCAAGGGATTCATCTAATTCATCTGAGCTAGCACTCATTTGCAGAAATGTGTATATGATGATTCTGATCAGTTCTAAAAAAGTTATGAGAATGGTAGTCAAGGGTAGACAATTATCCAGCAAAGGCGTCAAAATATGTACACACCAACTCTATTGCTACATCATTAGAGTCAAATTCAGGGGCTATATTCGAAGAGTTAAATAGGAATCCCCCTGTTCCCTATAGGAACGCTCAAGCATCAAGTTGAGCTTTAAATGTAGCTGCTTAAAGTTCACGCGACCTAGCGACCCTATAGGGAACAGGGAGATCCCTATTTTAAGACTTCGAATATATCCCCAGTAAGAATACATATTTTGACGCTTTGGCTGAATACTTAAACTTTGCCTTGTACACTCTGCTATATAAAAATTGACAATAGACGAGATGTAAACTATACATTTTACAATTCAAAGAGTTTCGATGCACATGGCATTGTTATAGGATGAGTCAGGCTGCAGTTTCATACACACAATTTTTTTGGAACATGGCAATGGACTTCAGAACAAGTAGTTTAATGCATTAAATTAACGTTATAAGTATTCAAAACAATTTGTGCGAAAACATCACGAATATTATGAGACAGCTGCCAATAAAATGGTAACTGATGGTGATGGTAACAAATAAACGCTCAAAATCAAGATAAAATTTATCAAAAAAAAATCGTGAATAAATGAATGTAGCCTTTAGTTCCAAATTAACAACCCAGAACAGAATGTAATGCCTCCGAAAAATTAGGAGCCGATCTTACGTAAACAAGTGGTAAGAAGAAACCTTTAGTTGGTTTAAGATATCTCCCATTACAATACCATGTTACATTAACATCTTTCTGTTTTTTATAAATGGGCATGTTAAGCGAAATTTTAAAATGAATCCAATGGGATTGTAAATGTACAATATCAAATATGATTTTCCATAATTCACTGTGTCGATAGCAAAATATACTCAAAAGCAATGGAAACAGGTCGCTTTGTATAGGATTCTCCGTACAAAGAGACCCTTTTTCATTGCTGTTCAGTACAGAGATTAATAGAAAATGTACACTGAGTTTAAGCTGCTCTACTGGTTTATTGCTAAGCAGTTAATTTCAAACAGTAATAGACATTCCCTATCACAGACTAGATACAAATAATCCCAGAAACCGGCCGATAACCCATTAAAATTACCAATTGAACCACCAGACAAGTGCTTGCAAGGACGTTTAAAAATAATCATTAGCTTTAAATATATTACTAAGTCAAACATTTTAAGCGAGAGACCTCATCATGTTCTTATTGACATGTATTAATGAACTCTTTTATACATGATGTATTTCATTATTTATTGACATTTTGAGACTGTCGACATCTATGGAATTTATATTTATTTCAAGAAATAAACAAAGAGTATGTAGACTTTTTCAAATAGGTAAGTTTCACTTACATTGATACTTATGAGGTGGTGAAAGGTCCAAAGGGACATGAGTGAAGTCACTGCATTGACCTTTAAAACCCCAATTTATTAAAACCCAAAATAAAGTCAGACTTCCAAATAAAATTCCGATTGCACTTACACTGAATCCTGCCATTTAACATAATTACGTAACTAATGTACTTAAACAACTTATTCGAAACAAGAATCAACTTAAATGCGACCGTCAGAGATTTTACAATAATAATTACAAAAACCGCAGTTCAGTGCCGTTTACAAAAACTTTGATATGTACAGAGGCCCTATCACTACGCTACCAGCTACGATTCCCTTACCCTAGGCTAATTACAGAAACTACAGATATCCTGTCTTTTTACAAACGCTCGAGATTTGTGTATGTTCTAAATTTTAGAACACTTTTTTCGGTAGCTTATCAGATCTGTGTTTACAGGCGAAGTTTGACCAAATTGTAACTTTGTCAAACTAATACACAGGGACTAACGTTCTTTAGATGCATAGAGGAGCATCAAAAAGCTGGGAAACCATATCCTTAAACCAATTCGCATTTTAATAAAACATTAAGTAGTGCCTACGTCATTGGATCTACGTCTAAAATCCCAACAGAACAATATAAATTTCAATTAAATAATATTGTACAGTAGTCAATAGACTATAAATAAAGCTATCTGGTGTTAGTATCAGGCGTTCAATGTACAACGTTGGTACAGCATTTTTAAAGCTTCATGTGATGATTCCAACATATACTCGATTCTTGGACAGATCCTCACAGAAATCCTATTACATCCTTTACTATGACAACAGCGTATGCTAGCAAGAAGTGTAGATAATTTTCTTCAGTCCAGCTGTTACTTTACTACCACATGTCACTTGGATCATTGTTGCGACACTAAGACCTATCTCACACTGCACTAGTCACTTCACTGCACGGTATTGAACCCGGAGCTCGGTCTATTGGGTTCAGTCTAGTTGTTGCACTTGGACCACGGGCGTGGATTGAGGGATGGAGATCTCGTACTTGATCAGGTTCGATCCACGGCCCGTTGAGAGGACCAGACCGCCGACCTCTTTCACGTCACCGCTGTGAAAACAAAAGCTTTGGTTAATATAATATTCCGTAAAAATCTGTAGCAATAGTGTAGTTATAATGTGGAATTTTATTAGAAACGATGTAATGCAATTGAGCTTTTATGTTATTAATTTAAAAGTATAACCCAATATAAGTATCATAGTGAAGTTTAATAAAATGACTACATTACGTGATTTTCGTGGAATGATCAGACCTGCAATTCAACATACAATATGGTCATAGCAGAACTCATAACTTAAAACGATGTTAATTTTTAGATATGAATAATATCTGTATTAAACCAATGATCTCGAATGCGTTGCCTACCTTGAGGCCTACGATGGAATGGCTCTATGCTAGTAATTTCACCGGCTGCCTTAACCCCTTACCAGAACATGACACTGCTATTTGGCGGTAGGTTAGCGATTAAGACGGTCTTATATGCAAAAACCATTGACCTATAATAAGTAATAACATATGGACGAACAGTGTCTAACAGAATATGTCAAAATATATGGACCAAACTGACATTAGAAAATACGTTCCAATATACTAATAACGCCTCTTTATAACGAAGGCCAAACGGGTGCCCTAGCCGTTCGGGCACCCGTTTTGACGGGGCCATTTTTCTCCGGCTGATTGTGAATCCTTACTTATAATAGATCAGTGGCAAAAACCCTAAAAGCAGTGGCAGAGGGGGTCGCCAGGTTAAGCGAAGCCTTATTTATTTATAATTTGACCCACCAACAGCCCACACATTGTTACATTTAATAGCAGATATGGCAGATACATCAATCATCGATGAAAAACATACAGGGAAACAAAATACAGATAAAATACAGGGTGATTCAGGAGTCGTGAGCAGGATCAACCCTACGGATTCAATTAACTATAAACTACTCTCTCACTAGTATTAGTGTGATTAAGTTGATTTTTTTGAAGTGTTAAAAAAAACAAAGTTTTTTTAATTTTGCACGTTACGTTTGGTCACTACAATTAGAATACTTCAGTCAAGTACCGGTTCTCATTTGTCTAGTCAACGTCAAATCAAATTGATTGTCAGCATATAACACGTCGGTCTAGTTACTAGGGAACCATGATTAGAGACTTAAACTCTTATTTAACAAATAGTAAAAAATAAATAAAAAGATGAGGTGGTTTAACTAACTTACGATGTTAAACGATGCAGTAATATTAACTGTATAAGTAGGGTTGATCCTGCTCACGTCTCCTGAATCACCTGTATATTCAGGATTAGATGTCTATGGTTGTGTCTGTGGGTCACCTGTTGCGGTGTTTGTGCGCGAGCGTGGCCAGCCCCTTGGCGTCCCGGCCGATGACGTGCAGCTGCGAGCCGACGAGCCGCCGCGCCCCGACGCCGCCCACGACGATCTGGTTGCCGATCACCTGCCCAGATCGGTTCGTTACCTGCGAAACAAGGTTGGAGATTACACGATATAGCGATACAGGATACAGGGGTTTATTGACTCAGGAATAAGGTTCCATGCCCATGTTCCATGACCTATTATAAGTAATAACATATGGACGAACAGTGCCTCACAGAATATGTCAAAATATATGGAGCAAACTGACATTAGAAAATACGTTCCAATATGCTTGCAATAGCGCCTCTTTATAACGAAGGCCAAACGGGTGCGCGAGCTTTTCGGCTATTTTTCATATATTAAATATTTGTTTGTATTAAATATTTGTTTGTATGTTTTCTAAGAATATCGTTTGTATGTGCATGTCTGCTTTCTGAATAAAATTTTCTTTATCTTTATCTTTAAATCAGCGTACGCCCGAAATAAGTGTTAAATGCGATAATAGATGTCGCTGCCTAGGTATAAATTATCATACAGGCTACGTGTGGACATTTGCAGCGCCCCTGGATATTGCTCATAATATAGAACTTTTCCGCTACAATGTAGGAATATTTTCAATCAGTATAATTTCCTTGTTTCTGTTATTACCTATTAGATATGCTGTGGTAGCCGTGCAAGCCGTGGTGGCCTTGTGGTTCGACCTACCGCCTCTCATGCAAAGGGTCGGGGGTTCGATTCCAGCTCGCACCTCTAAGTTTACTTATGTGCGATATTCAATTTGGATTAACCACTGTGCTTTTCGGTGAAAGAAAACATCGTGAGGAAACCTGCACGCATCTGCGAATTAATTCAAAAGATGTGTGTGAAGTCCCCAATCCGCACTGGGCCCGTGTGTAAATCGAAAATGAAATCGAACGAAAACGTTAAAAGACGTCACATATATTTTGACGATTTCCTTGTTTTATTTGTAAAGCATTAGACCCTTTAATTAATTAACATCCTGGTAGGTACTCACGACTTGTATGTGCGTTGGTTGTTGGTGCTCCTGAGGTTCTATTTCGATCTGCATCTGTTGAACTTGCTGCTGGACTTGTTGCTGGACTTGCTGGGCGACTTGTTGGGCAGCCTGCTGGGCCGCCTGTTGGGCTTGCGCTTGCGCCTGTTAAACAAATGTCAGCATTGGTTCATCATCATCACATCGTCATCGTCGTCGTCGTCGTCGTCGTCGTCGTCGCCGGCGTCGTCGTCGTCGTCGTCGTCGTCGTCGTCGTCATCGTCGTCGTCGTCATCGTCATCGTCATCGTCATCGTCATCGTCATCATCATCATCATCATCATCATCATCATCATCATCATCATCATCATCATCATTTAAACATAAGACTAAAGTTTTATCTCACGACTGCGGGCGAGCCATGGTTGTAGTGGTGACGCGTGTGAAGCGGAAAGACCGTATATGTGTATCCACTCACACTACCATGGCTCACCCGCAGTCGTGAGATGAAACTATTATAACAAAAGTCAGTCATTGTGTTGCCCCACGGGCGCGTGTACTTCTTACCTGTTGTTGGGCCTGTTGTTGGGCCTGTTGTTGGGCCTGTTGTTGGGCTTGTTGTTGGGCCTGTTGTTGTTGCGCCTGGAAGTTCTTGGAGTGGCCCGTGATCATGATGATCGCTCCGTTATCCGTGTTACTCGTGTCCCTCTGTAAAACAGTACACTTTTACAACACTTCTACAAAAAACATATTTATATTATAAATACGAAATTAACCGTCTGTCTGTCTGTGTCACATCTTCACGCTTTAACCACTGATTTAGATGAAGTTAGGTATCCATACTATAGTTCGAGTTCCAGGAAAGGATATAGGGTAATTTTTATCCCGGAACAATGTAGTTCCCGGGAGAACGCTATAGCCTATGCAGCTAAAATGAAGGAATGCATACAAATATAAATGCAAAACGAAAATGAACTTGACATAACAATAAGGCCGGAAACCCACTACGGCGCACGCTACGCACGCACTCGCTATTAGGGTGGGTTGAACCGTCCGTTAAAGTTAGCGTTAACGTTGAATATTTTACTACTGGACAAAATGACGTTTCTGTATGGAATGACAGCTCGGCGGCCATATTTAACGACCAGGAGTCCGTCAACTGTGCTTGAATCAAGTTGTATTATCCGTGCATAGCGGTCGCCGTGCGCTGCTGTGGTAGTATCCACCTACATTTTGATAAAAAGCTTTTGCGTACCCGTGGGTACAACTCGGCACAACTTGATCGTGCGCAGCAGTGGGGTTCCGGCTTAATAAATAAATAAATATCTTGGGACATTTCACACATATTGACCTAGCCCCAAACTAAGCAAAGGTTGTACTATGAAGACGAAGAAGAAGAAAAATATTTATTTAACAAAAACGACAAGTTTAAGTAAACAGTTTACATTTATAAAATCAACAAAAGTGATCGCCGTTCGAATCAAATAGGAGGTAGCTCAGCATAATGCTGCGACGTCAGCCGCAGCGCTGGTTTTCAGCTACCACGCACTACTATGGATGCTAGACAATGATATAAATACTTATAATAGATAAATACATACATAATATATAAATACTAACATCCATGACTCGAGTACAAACAAGAAATAATACTCACATTCCTAGGCGGCAGATCCATGTGTTGTCTTTGGTGGAGCATGAGGTGGTTTTTCTGGAAAAACGCTTTACCGCACTGGTCGCAAACGTGCGTTCGTAACGTGCAACTGCCGTCGGGGTGCCTGTGGATAACCAGCTTTATTAATTTACACCTAGATAACCACTCAGCCCCACTAAGCTGCTAAGCAATAATCTGCGTTAACAGCTTTAGTGCTTCGCGGCGCGCCGTCTAAGTTGTGTCGTGCTATAATAGGACTATTACTAGATATAAGCATTGAAAACATGTCATTATAATAGACACCTACTTCTATCGCAGAAATGTTGACAATCGGGAATGGAAAAATATAAAAAAAAACTACTAAACAATAATTACAAATCTACACATAAATCGTTATGGAAAAGCGTAGTTTTTGTTACCTCCTATGATGTGCTAATAATCCGTGTTTCGCCGCAAAACCTTTCCCGCAGTCCACGCAGAAGTGTATTTTAGGCCGCGGCGTTGATATATGGTGGTTTTGCTGGGAAAAAAATAGGTTCATTAGTTTTATAATTACAAAAAAATTTGGCTGGGGCTTATACTAGCAATAAAATATGCGGAAGCTGACTTGTGGCAAGTACTTTTGTTTATGTTTGCACACTGTTGATGACCTACAAGACCTAACGATAGGGAAGATAATAGGATTCTGCAAGGCTACAGGAAGGTTCAACGGGGCAACGGCGCTGGGAGCGGATAGCCCGTAATCCCAGGGGAGACCGGGGAAATGGGTGAAATGGTTCCGAATGGAGGACCGATCACCCGACTGAAACCAGGCAGTCGTCCCCTCACATAAATAATAATAATAATAATTGCACACTGTTGGGCGAAAGTAAATATTTGCAAACTTTGGTGCCTCACACAAGCACCGGTACAAGCTCTGTTTAATCCATCATCATCATCATCATCATCATCATCATCATCATCATTTCAGCCGTCCATTAAAGACGCCCACTGCTAGACATAGGCCTCCCCCAAGGCGCGCCACTCAGACCGGTCCTGTGCCACTCGCATCCACCGCGTTCCCGCGACCTTTACAAGGTCGTCCCTCCATCTTGTTGGAGGCCTACCGACAGCTCGTCTACCGGTTCGCGGACCAGAACTTGAATAGTTTAACAATAATAGAGATTATGGCAACACTTACAGCGGCTATGACTTGAGTGTGTACTACGTTGTTAGGGTTGGAAGTTATGATCTGGATGGGTTGAGCTGAAATTAAAACGTATTATTAGATACACAATTTACTCTGACATGTTACCTCTGAAAATTTACCACTGAGCTTTTTTGGTGAAGGAAAACATCGTGAGGAAATCCAGTAATTCAAGGATGTGTCAAGTCCCCAATCCGGACTGGGCCCGCGTGGGTACTATAGCCTAACCCTCTTGTGATGAGAGGAGACCTGGGCCCAGCAGTGGGCCGTAAATAGGCTGTTGTAGTAGTAGTCTTTAATCTTTATACAGTGCATGACTACCATTTTGAAAATGCTTTTACGACGGTGGTCTATCCTACCGCCTCTTACGCAGAGGGTCGAGGTCAAATTGGACTACCTACCTCTGAGTTCACTTACTAATGATACAAGAAGAGTGGCAGAGCCCTGTAGAGCGTGCTCCGAAACCCGGGTTAGCATTAGATCGACATCTAGCGTCCAGTGGCTGAACCCCGATTACCCGATCGTTTAGCAGTTGCTACCGCTACTTGAAGCTAGATAGCGAGCCGAACGCAGTGTATTTCTAAACAATTTACAACTAATATTATAACTAGAACACTTTTTTGAAATCCTCTTATTACACAGAGACTTTGGGTTGTAAGTTATAAACTGTTAAGCAATAAAATATGCCACTCTTCTTGTATCATTTTTCTATGGTGTTATATATGTGCAAAAGTGGATTTAATTTCACCAGAGCTTTTCTCTGAAAGAAAATAACTATGAAGAGACCGGCACCAGCCTGTGACCAGCAGTGGACGTAAATAGGATATTGTGGTGCGGTGGCGGACGATGTGGATATTATTTTATTGATTGCGTGCAGTACACTGACCGTGTTGCTGGTGCTGCACGGCCGAGACCAGGCCGGGCTGCAGCGCCGCCGTGAGCGCGCACAGGTCCGTGACGCAGGTGCGGTCCCCGGCGTGCAGCCGCACGTGCAGGGACAGAGCCTCCTGGGGTATAACACGATGGTGACGTGCAGTACACTGACCGTGTTGCTGGTGCTGCACGGCCGAGACCAGGCCGGGCTGCAGCGCCGCCGTGAGCGCGCACAGGTCCGTGACGCAGGTGCGGTCCCCGGCGTGCAGCCGCACGTGCAGGGACAGAGCCTCCTGGGGTATAACACGATGGTGACGTGCAGTACACTGACCGTGTTGCTGGTGCTGCACGGCCGAGACCAGGCCGGGCTGCAGCGCCGCCGTGAGCGCGCACAGGTCCGTGACGCAGGTGCGGTCCCCGGCGTGCAGCCGCACGTGCAGGGACAGAGCCTCCTGGGGTATAACACGATGGTGACGTGCAGTACACTGACCGTGTTGCTGGTGCTGCACGGCCGAGACCAGGCCGGGCTGCAGCGCCGCCGTGAGCGCGCACAGGTCCGTGACGCAGGTGCGGTCCCCGGCGTGCAGCCGCACGTGCAGGGACAGAGCCTCCTGGGGTATAACACGATGGTGACGTGCAGTACACTGACCGTGTTGCTGGTGCTGCACGGCCGAGACCAGGCCGGGCTGCAGCGCCGCCGTGAGCGCGCACAGGTCCGTGACGCAGGTGCGGTCCCCGGCGTGCAGCCGCACGTGCAGGGACAGAGCCTCCTGGGGTATAACACGATGGTGACGTGCAGTACACTGACCGTGTTGCTGGTGCTGCACGGCCGAGACCAGGCCGGGCTGCAGCGCCGCCGTGAGCGCGCACAGGTCCGTGACGCAGGTGCGGTCCCCGGCGTGCAGCCGCACGTGCAGGGACAGAGCCTCCTGGGGTATAACACGATGGTGACGTGCAGTACACTGACCGTGTTGCTGGTGCTGCACGGCCGAGACCAGGCCGGGCTGCAGCGCCGCCGTGAGCGCGCACAGGTCCGTGACGCAGGTGCGGTCCCCGGCGTGCAGCCGCACGTGCAGGGACAGAGCCTCCTGGGGTATAACACGATGGTGACGTGCAGTACACTGACCGTGTTGCTGGTGCTGCACGGCCGAGACCAGGCCGGGCTGCAGCGCCGCCGTGAGCGCGCACAGGTCCGTGACGCAGGTGCGGTCCCCGGCGTGCAGCCGCACGTGCAGGGACAGAGCCTCCTGGGGTATAACACGATGGTGACGTGCAGTACACTGACCGTGTTGCTGGTGCTGCACGGCCGAGACCAGGCCGGGCTGCAGCGCCGCCGTGAGCGCGCACAGGTCCGTGACGCAGGTGCGGTCCCCGGCGTGCAGCCGCACGTGCAGGGACAGAGCCTCCTGGGGTATAACACGATGGTGACGTGCAGTACACTGACCGTGTTGCTGGTGCTGCACGGCCGAGACCAGGCCGGGCTGCAGCGCCGCCGTGAGCGCGCACAGGTCCGTGACGCAGGTGCGGTCCCCGGCGTGCAGCCGCACGTGCAGGGACAGAGCCTCCTGGGGTATAACACGATGGTGACGTGCAGTACACTGACCGTGTTGCTGGTGCTGCACGGCCGAGACCAGGCCGGGCTGCAGCGCCGCCGTGAGCGCGCACAGGTCCGTGACGCAGGTGCGGTCCCCGGCGTGCAGCCGCACGTGCAGGGACAGAGCCTCCTGGGGTATAACATGGTTTGATTAGTGTTTTTTTTTTATATCAGTGGTAAAGGCAATCGAGCGCACAGCCCACCTGCTGGTAAGTGGCCACTGCGGCCCATGGACACCGAAATCCTATGATCTCCCACTAAGAAACCATACGATCTCCGAATGCGTTGCCTACCCTGAGGCCTAAGATGGAATGCCTTTGTGCCAGAAATTTCACCGGCTGCCTTAACCTCCTACCGGAACACAACAGTGCGAGCAATGCTATTTGGCGGCAGGTTAGCGGGGAAAGACGGTGGTACCACCCCGGACGGACCTAGCACCAGGCCCTATCACTAGCAAAGCTTGTGCTTGTGTAGATATATAGACTTTCGAGCCTAATCACAACGGAACAATGGTGGTGAGCCCTGGTGACCTAGTGGTTCGCCTCGCATGCAGAGTCGAGGGTTCAATCGGCTCGCACCTCTGACTTTACTTATGTGCAAAATTCAATTTGAATTTACCACTGAGATTTTCGATGAAAGAAAACATCTGCAACAAAACACCTGCGCTCATCTGCGAAATAATTCAAGTATGTGTGTGAAGTCCCCAATCCGCACTGGACCCGCGGAGACTATCTATATATAGCCCAAAACCCTCTCGTGATCAGAGGGGGCCTATGCCCAGCAGTGGGTCGTAAATACGAGCGTATGAGCAAAATCGATTATACATATTTGAGAAAACATTTTATACCAACCTTGGTGTTGAAACAGGAACCACATTCGGGGCACGGGTAGCCAGGCGTCACCTTTTCCGTAACTATTTGGCCATCTGCACCTATTAGCTGTAACAATAGATAAACCTACTAAGCAATGTGTCATTTCAAATTTTAACTGTTTCATTTCAACTTTAAGTTGCTCTTTGAAGGCCAGCGATCGCTACTGTGACAAGAAACTGGGGGATCGTCAGATGGTAGTGCGAGGTACTCCTTGAAGTTAAATAAAATAAAGAAGTAGATTGATTACTATATTAGTTTTAAAATGGGGCCTACGTTTACATGTGCGCGTTGCTACAACGAGCTTCAGACTACTACTAGACGTTCTAGAATGGCTTTCTTTTTTAATATTCAAATAATCAGTAATTCTAGAACGTTTACAAATCTAGAATCCTAAAGAGTTAGTATAGCGAGAGCTATACTAACTCTACACTACTGTAGAGTTGGTATAGCCCTCGCTATACGAACTCTACATCTCTCCTCCCTCCTGTGACAAGAAACTGGGGGATCGTCAGATGGTAGCGCTTCGAGGTACTCCTTGAGGTTAAATGGAAACAAGAATTACATTGATGGGGCCTAAGTACAAGTGCGCGTTACTACGACGAGCTTCAGACTACTCTCTAGACATTCCAGAACCGCTTTCTTTTTAATTTTCAAATGATTAGTAGTTCTAGAACGTTTTACAAAACTACAGCCCTAAAGAGTTCGTATAGCGAGGGCTATACCAACTCTACACTACTGAAGCGTATTGGCCGTCTGTTGGTCCCATCGGCATCAGAAGCGGTTCTATTAATTATCATACAACGAATGGCCGCTACGGCCGCGCGCTTTAGTAGATCGCTGGCCTTGGAACAACACTTTTTTATGTAAAAAGATTGACAAACAGGCAGACAGCCCACCTGGTGGTAAGTGGTCACCGCCGACTATAGTACATTACAGACCTAGGGTGGTGAATTACTAAATGTCCCAGATCGCAGGTTTCTGTGGCCCGAACCGAATAAATATGCGATCTGGGCTTTACGAATTACCGCCCGTGGTTTGTCAAAAGTTTTACGTCTTGCCTTCGCCAAGAAGTGAGATTTTCCCTCCGCGTAGCGGGCAGAAAATCCCACTTTACGGCCAAGGGTGATGTAATAGACATTTGTAACACTAGAGGCGGCACAAATGCGTGGCCGATCTCGAACGGGGATGAGGATAGGGCATATGGGATAAGGGAGCATAGGGGACAAAATGTTACTCTTTGCATTGACTACATATTCAGGGCACAGACGCTCCCTCAAATGGTTAAGTTAAGAGGATCTAATGATCAGTTACATTCACAAAAGCCATTTATAGCTATCATTGAATAAATATTTTTCAATTTCTATTTTTATAACCATTAAAGACAAATACCATTAGAGTAGGCGGATTACAAAACCGAAAGAAATTTTCGAAACTGTAAAAAAAAATGCGAACTTTAGTTACTTTGATAAGGTAACGGCACCAGTCGTGGACAAGGTTCCGGTGACTCGAACTTTTAACGCATTCACAGCCACTTCTCTTTACAAACTTTCACCAGGTGCCACATCTGTCATTAAGGGAACATTGCAACGCACATGTGCGTTCGAGACACTGCGGGAAAGTCAGCAAAACGCACATATGCGTCGGTGGCAGTGAATGCGTTAATGACATAACCAATAGTTAATGTTACATTGGTATTTAATCACAGAATATTTAATAGTACTACATACAGAATGGCCACTGAATCACCCGCCTGAATCTAGCCAGCGCGCAACTCGCGCCCAACTCGCCCTTACCGTCATTTGTTTCATCCGGAGATGGAGAGTGGATCATTGGCCCGCGTAGTACACACACATAGTACATTTACAAGTGTATAGACGTCCTCGCACGCACACAGACGTCCTCGCACGCAAAGATTGACACTTCATTCGAATTGTGTTCGAGATCGTGCTTTTATAGGCCGTGTCCGCCATGTGATTTAATCACAAATGGCCTGTAAGTACATGACCGGACTTAAGTGTGTCCAAGATTGGGGCGTTTGGACGGTTTGGACCTAATCTTCGTGTTTCAAAAGTCTGTTCTATGCGAGTCTACTCCGAAAATCTTAGTGTGTATTTATGAAGAACTTACATGTACAATTTGCGGTTTGAAGTCGTCCTGCTTTATAACCGTCGCTTGTTGCTGCTGTTGTTGTTGTTGTTGTTGCTGCTGCTGTTGTTGCTGCTGCTGTTGTTGTTGTTGTGCCTGTTGTTGGGCCTGTTGTTGTTGTTGCGCCTGTTGCTGGGCCTGTTGCTGCGCCTGTTGTTGGGCTTGTTGTTGCCCTTGCTGTTGAACCTGAGGTATAATAATTACTACTAATATACTTAAACTTTCATTTATTTCGAAGACTTGCAATGATTTCATTAATAAATGCACATTTTTTACCTTCGCTTTTATTGGCAATGAAAAGTACAGTGGTTGATTCCGGTAAAAAGCACAATTTTACCCTCGAATTATTATCGCTCTCCAAATATTCAAGCTCTAAAAAACGCCAGGTCTTATGGACGTGTCTCTCGGTGATATTACGGACCTGTTGTGTGGACGACGTGACGCCTCCCAGACAGTGTCGCGACATCTTGCAGTGCTGCTGCAACTCCGACTTGCACTTGAAGGCTTCTCCGCATTCTAAACAGGCCACTACGCCTTCGCCCGTGTGGATCCTATGAAAGATACCAATGAGTCACTCATTTATCACCATATTACTCATTTAGATGGAGGCTAATCGCTGGTCAGTTCTACATAAAAAAAATTAAAAAAAATTATAGTCGAGTCATACCACCATATACTACCCCGCCAAATAGCAATGCTCGAACTGTTGTGATCCGATAAGGGATTAAGAGAGCTAATGAACGTGGATGGTGAAGGAGGTAGGTCCCAGTTCACACACACAGAGTGCGGTACATTTGCTCATTAATAAGATAGTGAAAGAAAACTTTAAAGATAGCGATTGTACGAGTAAAAACATATTTAAACCCACTCTAAAAAAAGTTCCTATTAGATAACCTAGGTTTAGAATATGTTTAATACTTTGAGTATATAGCCACTGGAGATGCCATGCATGGGCGATCCCCTCCGGCAAAGTACATGGTTCAACTGTTCAAACTCTTTATATAAACCCACTTGAAGGTCACTTCACCGCCATTTTGCATCGTTCCGTGACGCGAGACGTTTCTCCTGAAAAATGGTGTCTTGTGCGGTATTCTCGTGTAAAAGGCGATCTGATCGCTCAAATTCGCAACAAAATCGCATTTCCTATCATAGATAAGTATTTTTACTAACTTTTATTGAAGTAAAATCTCTATTTAAAGAAAAGCTTTTGCGATACGTAAACGTCAGAAAAATGTAAACATGAATGGGAGCGAATCGGTCTAGGGATGTGACTAAAGTCAAAAAAGCGACTCAACTTTTGAGTGAATCATTCATTCATTCAATCAATGAGGTTTATTTAATAGTAAGTTTTTTATTGCATATTCCATTAATTAGTAGATAAGTATAGATGTTTGTTACATTTAAATCCTGGAAGGTGAATATTACTTTTCTCTGGACATCGATGTTGAATTTTATTCTGATTTTGAAAAGAAATGTTGGCAAATATATAGATCTAGGTAAAAGGAATACAATATTTAGTTCGGGACTACGAGTGATGTGTAATGCATATACTATTATTTATATACATTATTTCATATAATCCTTTTAAATTTCCAAAAGATCCATAAAGGAGAATTCTTGGAAACTGACACGTGTTATCTGTTCGGAGCATTTTGCTGACGACCCTTATCCATACTTACTACTACTACAGCCTATTTGCGTCCCACTGCTGGGCACAGGCCTCCCCTCATCATGAGTGGGTTTGGGCTATAGTCCCCACACGGGCCCATACTACCATACGAGTACTATCCATATTAATATTATAAATGCGAAAGTAACTCTGTCTGTCTGTCTGTTACTTACCTCTTCACGCTTCAACCGCTGGACCGATTGAGATGAAATCTGGCATGGAGATAGTTGGGGTCCCGGGAAAGGACATAGGCTACTATTCATCTCGAAAAAACGCATAGTTCCCGCGGGAACGCGATAACCGAATTCCACGCGGGCGAAGTCGCGGACAGAAGCTGGTATTATATAAATGGGAAAGTTCATTTGTTTGTCCTTCTTTCACGTCGCAACGGAGAGGTTTTATGTCGTGATTTGTTTAGGGTTAGTTGGGAGGCTGGAGAGTGACATAGGCTACTTTTTACCACGGGAAAACATCTTATTCCCATGGGAAAATCCATTGTTTTGTTTTTGGTTTCCTATAACTATCGCTATGTATAGAACCATTAGCTGCCTGAATTCTTAGTACAGTCAAGTTCATAAATATATGATCACTTTTGGACCTTATTACAAGAGAGCAAGGTGTAAAAGTGTGTATATATTGGAGAACTTGTCCGTACATACGGACGAAGTCACGGGTAAAAGGGTAGTTATAACATAAGTAGCTTTTCCCCGCAACTTCATATGCGCAGAAATATTAAAATGTAAAATCCCGATTTTTCTGTTCCTATGGAAATTTCGGGAAATTCTTAGATTGCTCCCCTATATTCCCTATGGAATCTGCATGCCAAATTTCAGCTTTCTACGACCAGTAGATTCGGCTCTGCGTTGATCGATCAGTCAGTCAGTAAGTCAGTTTCTTGTTTTATATATATAGATATATAGATTTCATGTACGTAGGCTCTTACAAATACCAATCTACTTTAATTTTTTTACATATGTATCCGCCCGGAAGCTGCTGACAACAGTTCATTCCACAGTTAAAAAACTGTGTGTGGGCTAAGGACACAAATACAGATACTTACAGACATACATACATACAAACTAATATGTTTTTGGGTATCTTCAACGTACAGAATTTCCACTTTAGCAATTTTATTATAAAATAAAATACTATAAAATAATTCAGTTCATTCATCTACTTATCTCATTTGACTCATTCTTCAGATGTGTCCCATCACTAGTCTTGTGCATATGTATGCTGCATAGTTACGTGAAAACTCTATCTGTTTACGTGTATTTTTTGATGTGTTGATTTTTTTTGTAGTGTGCGTTTATCTCAACAGCAAAATTTGTGTCTGTTGAGTTCTGCGTCGTTTGGTGGTGTGCTGTATGTGTTTACCTCGCCCCCCGCTAAAAGTGGCGAAAAAATTTGTTCGGCGAGTTGACGTTATGGCATCTCCAGTGGCTATATACTCAAAGGTTTAATACAAAGTCATATTGACAGAGTTTTGTTAGTAAAATAAAGTAAAATTAAAACGTAATATTGATGCAAGTGCGAAAAGTTTACACGTGTATCAGACGACATTTTTTAATACATTTGCGAAAAAAAGGAATAAAGTAATAACTGAACAGGATGAAACTCAAAAAACTTTACGCACTAGTTCGTAAAAAAACAACTTTAGGCACGCTCACTAGCTGTCAAAAAACAAAAAGCGCTCGTTCGGAAATGACAAACTTTTGGCACGTTAAACAGGTATCGAAATGTTTACTTTTTGAGCAACTGTATTAAAAAGTTTTATTTTTATAGCTAACAGTGCGAGTACTCCTATTAGGCGGCAGGTAAGCGAAAAAGGTGGGAGCCAACAGGAAGAACTCTGCATCAGATTCTACCAGTACTACCACCAGTGTGATGTGTGTCGGTCTGTCTATACTCACTTCATGTGCGCGACGAGCGTCCGTTTCTGCAGGAACTCCTTGCCGCAGACGGGGCACGCGTGGGGCACCCTCCCGTGCACGCGGCCGTGGTTCACCAGTTGGAACTTGCGAGCGAACGCGACGCCGCAGTCGGGGCAGACAAAAGGAGATAGAGAGCCGTGGAAACGACTGTGCATCACCAGATGTTCCTGTGGACAAAGAGTTGGTTATTTCTTTCTTTCTTTCAGCGCAATGGGGACTATCGTTTCTGTGCTCAACAGTTGGCGAAACTGTTGACCAGAGGTATAAATGTCAAAGGCGATTTTATAAGATCGGCGCCGAAACAGAGTTTTAAATCTTGAATCTCATTAAGTGTATTAATTATAAATAACTATCATCATATCGAGTAGCTATGCCGCAATGTTGTGCAGTTCCGTATTGATCGGATTCTTATTTTTTTTCCAAGCGTTCACATTGATCGCCAAATAATCCATATTTGCGATAATAACACGAAGGAGATCACTTTTCAACAGGTAAATTAAAGAAATTATCATTTATGTCACGAAGCCCGCCAAAACCAGTGAAAAGTGAATGTTATTGGACCTCACGCGACACTAGCGCCTCTAGTGGCAAATTCACACGCGATAGCCCCCATTACTTACAGCTCAACGAAAAAAGTCCGGCGGAAGACGAGTGCTGGCCATTAGCAGTATTTAATTACTGGTAGTCAGCTTAGCTAAGTCAGCGGGGCCTTTTTATAGCGACTGTATGTTCTGCTTCGGAATGTATGTCTTCTTTTATTGTTATGCATGTCGTTGTAAAATAAAAAAGCCGTGGTAGCCTAGTGGTTTGACCTACCGCCTCTCATGCATAGGGTCGAGGTTTCGAATCCGGCTCGCAGCTCTGAAATTATTCATGTGCGAAATTCAATTTGAATTTACCACTGCGCTTTTCGGTGAATTTAACACAGTAAACATAAACGATATTTGGGTACTTATTTAATTTACACACCAAATTGTAAAATCTCAGCCTTAGAATTTTTTTGAGTATGAAAAATAGCTTACGTCCTAATCTCAGACCTACTGAACATACACTCCAAATTTCATAAGAATTTGTCGAGCCATTTCGGAGGAGTTTGGTTACAAACACTGTGACACGAGAATTTTATATATTAGAAGATTATAAATGCGAAACTGTGCCTGCCTGTCTGACCTCTACAGGCTTAAACTACTGAACCGATTTAGATGAAATTAATTAAGTATAGAGAGCCCAAACCCTCTCGCGATGAGAAGCCTGTGTAGAGCAGTGGGACAAATAATAGACTATCCTCGTGGTGGTGTGAAGTAGCGGGCAGAAGCTATAGTAAACCCATAGACGTAAATAATATAGACCCGGTCTACCGTACACGTAATATGTCCCCACTTCCTCGGTGTCCAATCCAAAGTTCTGTCACCAAGCGTGCGTTACAATAAGCGTCTTTTAAAAATCTTTTTTTCGAAAATGTTTCTCAGTATCTAAAAACTCGTCTCGTTGTTGGAAAAATATGACCCAGCTTTAGTGTCACGATACAAGTTTAACTTTGGATTGGACACCAAGGAAGTGGGGACACATGACATGTATCTACGTTAGGCCGGGTCCATACGAAGTTTTATTTATGTCTATGAGTAAACCATATAAAGCAAGGTGTATACTGACTGTACCTTGCCTTGTAGTGGAAATAGCCATGATGATCGCCAAACTTCGTTAGAAGATGGCACCAGCAAGAAGAAGACACTGTACCTTCTGTGCAAAGCTTTCCCCGCAGTCGTTGCACACGTACGGTCTCTCCCCGGCGTGGTACTTGCTGTGCGTGACGAGGTGCCGCTTCAGGGGGAACCCGCGGCCGCACTCGCCGCACACGAACGGCCGGTCGCGGCTGTGCACCTGCCGAATTAATCGGACGTTGTGTATTAACCTTTTCAACGCAATCATCATCATCATTATTATCTTCATCGTCGTCGTCGTCATCGTCATTGTTATCATCATCATCGTCATCTGTAGCTGTACTCCTATATCGCCCGTGACGTGCCACACTATGTTTTAAGAAAAAATGACGGAATGTCGTTTTATACATCTAAGTGTTAGCCTGGGTTCATTGACCTATAATAAGTAATAACATATGGACTAATAACGCCTCTTTATAACGAAGGCCAAACGGGTGCCCGAGCTGTTCGGGCACCCGTTTTGATGGGGCCATTTTTCTCCGGCTGATTGTGAATCCTTACTTATAATAGATCAATGCCTGGGTAACTTCAATAAGTTAACGTACCGTCAATTTTAACGTGAGCTGTCATTCCATACAGAAACGTCATTTAATCCATAGTAAAAATCTCGAGCTGTCGTTACGTAGGCCTCTAACAAGATGGAGCGATCGTGAAAGTCGCGGTAAACCGGTGGAAGCATGTAGCACAGAACCGGTCTGAGTGGCGAGCCATGGCAGGCCTACTATGTCCAGCAATGGACGTCTTTCAGCTGCAATGGTGATGATGATGAAAAACGTGACTTAACGTGAGAGTCCAGGCTTAGAAAATACATGAAAAATAGCTCTACATACACGTGGAATGCGTGACCAAATGATGTTTCAGCGTGAACGCCATCTTTCATTGGTGGCACCTAAACGGTCGGTCGGCGGAGTGCAGCAGTAGATGCGTGTTCAGGCAATGCAACCACGCGATGGTCGCAACGCTTACTCGCGCGATAATCGCGTAGTCGCGTTTTAAAAGGTGTAAATAAATGATTGAATTGACGAAAAATAGGTGTACGTAGCCAAGCCGTGGTGGCCTAGTGGTTCGACCTACCGCCTCTCATGCAAAGGGTCGGGGGTTCGATTCCGGCTCGCACCTCAAGTTACTTATGAGCGAAATTCGATTTCAATTTATCACTGATGTTTTCGGTGAAGGAAAACATCGTGAGGAAACCTGCAGGCATCTGCGAAGTCATTCAAAGACGTGTGTGAAGAGTAGTCCCCAATCCGCACTGGGCTCGCGTGGGGACTATAGCCCAAACCCTCGCGTGATGAGAGGAGGCATGTGCCCAGCAGTGGGACGCAAATAGCCTGTAGTAGTAGTAGTAGGTGTACGTACCCTGGAATGCGTGACCAGGTGATGTTTCAGCGTGAAGGCCATCTTGCACTCGTGGCACCTGAACGGTCGGTCGGCGGAGTGCAGCAGTAGATGCGTGTTCAGGCAATGTTTCCGCGCGAACGCCTTGCCGCAGTGAGCGCACACGTGGGGCCTTTCACCTGAATCATATAGACAGTTAAACATTAGGTACCTCCTCAATACTTATACATGTACATAATGTAAATTTTGTAACTATGTGGAAATTTTGAAAAAAGGCCTTCTGCTTGAGTTTGTTGCGGCGCTTCTTCTCGAGCAATGGGTCTAGGAAGCGCTGGTAAATTCTTTTTCTGACGTGTAAAAGTGCCCCGATGTGGCCAATTTGCTGAATAAATGATTGAATTTCAATAAGAAATACTGCACGTTACCTACAACATATTCTAATACCCAGTTTATTTACAACATGTAATTACATACTTTTATCTATTTTCCATTTTTATTTCAAGTAAATAGATACTGATACCTCCTACTATATTACAAGCATCGGCACGGAAATTGAGCGGTGGCCTTTGATGCGCAGAAGTCGAAAATAAGGGCGCGGGACGCTATGCTATGCCGTGCGCTCGCGCTTATTGGCCCTTCAGTCGTAAACTTGCGCAGAAATCCCCTCTACTTTCGTTCACCGCTCAAGATCCGTGCCGGGGCCTGTAACTCTGTTACCTCTTCACGCTTCAATCGCTTGACCGATTTAAACGAAATTTGGTATGGAGATGGTTTGAGTCCTTGGAAAGGACAGACTACTTTTTATCCCGGAAAAACGCATAGTCCCCGCGGGAACTAATTTATTCGAACAGGGAATTAATTTGTTTTTGACTTGCCCCATTTTGTGTGCACGAACAAGTAAACGACAATTGTAATGCGCAAATAACTTATTTTGCATTATAACGCAGAAAATATTTCCTTCTAATCAAATATTGTCACAATAAGGTGGCAACTAGACTTTGACGTTACGGTGACACGTCACCCGGATCGGCAGACCATGTAAATTAACCCCAAAAAACTTTGCTATCTTACTAAAACACCCTTGTAACTATATCCATTATATGCTGTTGGTTTTTTAAATAAAAAAAAAAAAAAAAAATAATGATAATTTCTCACCGGTATGCACCCTCGCGTGCGTGGTGAGGTGGTGTTTGAGCAGGAACGACTTGCCGCACTCTTCGCAAGCGTACGGCCGCTCTTTAATGGCAGGCGGCGCCGCGGACAGGGAGTTAGTCGACATCATCTCCGTCTGTGAATACACCGCCTAACAAACGCTTATTGACAATGCGGGTTGCATCAAGAAAGTTAAACGACTGTTAACAGTACGGTCAGTACAGGAAAGTCATTCTGCTCCTAATTGAAACTGTCAGCGGCCATATTTAAGGGACGTTAACTTTTTGATGCAAGCGATTCAAAGCATATAAAGTGTCCAGCAAAACGTTATGACGATATTTTAACCACAGTATCAGTTATCGATTCTAATAGGCGATATCAGATAGTCCGACTGTTCGTTTTTCTGTAGGTATATGTGCCTGAACTGCAAAAGCTAAAAAAGGCGAGATAATATCATCACTCTTAGCGATATGACGCCGATTTTTGCATTATAAATAAGCACAATGGTGGAAAATTTGCATAGTTATTCATATTCTGTTTGTTTATTATAGGTACATAAAAGGCGTCATTATAGGTAGGTCTCGCTCAGGGACCGGCGACGCGATGTGCGGAGCGTTGAGCGGGGCGTCAAGCGACAAAATCAAACATGTGTCGACATATGATAGTGTTTATTGAGTAGCGTTGTCTCGCGCTTATTCACTAGCTTCTGCCCGCGACTTCACCGACATAGAATTCGTTATACGCTTTTCCGGGATACAAAGTAGCCTATGTCCATTCCCGCGACTCCAACTATCTTCATACCAAATTTCATCCAATTCGGTCCAGCGGTTGAAGAGTGAAGAGGTAACAGACAGACAAACAGAGTTACTTTCGCATTTATAATATTAATATGGATGTCTTATTCTACGTCGCTTGACGCGCCGCCTAACGCCTCGTACGTCGCGTCGCTAGTCTCTGACCGAGGCCTTAGATACATTAATTGTTAGGAACATTTGAATGTGTGAAGGCATTGTGCATTAAACACTGGTGTATAATATATTATAACCATTTGATAGTGTGGTAAACAAAACTCTAAACTGAGTGGGTATTTCGACAATTATTGATAAGTATACAAAGGGCATAGCCGGGTAAGTATGGCCAAACTGCCCTTAGCGAAAAAAATAATTTCCTTTTACGGGATTATTAACCTTTACATATGTAGTGCTTTCACCAAAAATTAAGCCTCAAATTCAAAGCATTCAGGTTGAAAAGAAAAACGCATAAAAAGAAATAATATTTTTATTTTATTTTAGCCAAAGTACTGATCCGATTTCTTTGTAATTTGGATATGTTGTAAATAAAATTAAGGTCGCTTTCTAAAAAATAAAAAATGAATTATCAATTTAAAAAAAATAAAAAAAATGAGTTAACAATTTTAAAAAAAATAAAAAAAATAGGTACGAGATTGCGACAATTACCTAATTTACATATTTTATGTAGAATTTAACAACGTTTAACATATATATATTTTTAATAACAAAAATCGGGATTAACGGCGTGAAATATTCGAATTTGTGACATCCCATGCATTATTTCCAAACAAGATAACTTCTACGCATTACACTATGAAGGCTTAATTTTTGGTGAAAGCACTACATATGTAAAGGTTAATAATCCAGTAAAAGGAAATAATTTTTTTCGCTAAGGGCAGTTTGGCCATACTTACCCGGCTATGCCCTTTGATATCATAAATAGCACTAAAATATTGGCTTTCATTGCTCGTTATTTTCCCTTGGACAAAGAAAAATAATAAATTAAACTTTTACATAGATGTAAAATGGCATAGCGCCACTCACAAGGAAAATCAAATTACATTTCTAGGCTCAATAACGTGTCCGTCTTCTGTTAGTTATTTGAATACATATCACATATTTGAGGAAAACTTGATATTTGAATGTATTATTAAGCGTTAAATAAGAGATTTTTATTGAAGTTAAACTGTTTTTTTCCACTGTTGAACGCATAATGCCTTAGCTCGAGCCGGTAGACCCAAATAATCTACAAGGCAGTAAGTACCCTCAGAGACTGCAAAATAAGTTTCTTCAGGGACCGACGACGCGGTGAGCGTGGCGATGGGCGGCGCGTCAAGCGACCAAATTAAACACGTGTCGATATATGATAGTGTCCATGGAGTAGCGTTGTCTCTATTAATTTACGTCGCTCATCGCCCCGGCCACCAATTCGCGCGACAGCGGAAGCGGCGGGCGTTTTTTTATTTTTATTTTTTTTATTTTCTTTTACTTTTTTTTTCTTTACTGCCACATTGCGCGCGACGGTTGCCAACCGATGCGCGGCGGGCGTCACGATCGCGCAATGTATCCGTAAAACGCTCACCGCTATAATATAGTAATAAAAGTCTACTGGACCAGCGAAAGCCGGCCCGGTCTTACATTTTGCAATTGCGTGTGCTGGATAACTGTCGCGGACGATTCGGCGTCCTCGCTGAAGCTGACCAGCTCGTAACTCTGCCCAAGGATACCAATATAAAACTGTGTTGTAGGGAAATTGCAGTATCGGCCCGGGGCACACTGAACGTTCAGCTCGTGTACGATACAAGGTAGCCGTTACGCGCTCGGTGTGCCCGGGCTTTATGGCAGAGGGTACACGGATGTTACACGCTCATAAATTAAAGCCTGAAGAAAGATTAATAGTACATTACAGACCTAGGGTGGTGAATTCGTAAATGTCCCAGATCGCAGGGGCTTGACGAATTACCGCCCGTGGTTTGTCAAAAGTTTTACGTGTTGCCTTGGCCAAGAAGTGAGATTTTCTGTCCGCGTAGCGGGCAGAAAATCCCACTTTACGGCCAAGGGTGATTGATGTAAAGAAATAAACCTGATCTTGTGCGTAAGGGCCGGTACACACGGACTGCAACCGAACTGCAATTTCTATTAAGCGCCCAAGAAAAAGCATGACTCAGTATGTCCATGTATGTCCTACGAAATGGGACATATTCATTAATGTTTTCTTAGGACGTTATCACGCAAAATTATCGTCAATAAACCGACTTTATAGACAACCGATTTTTAAATAGAGAATGATGATACTGTTAAACGAGAAGCCTGAGTCCATTATGAATAAACGTTTTAATAATGACAACTTTAGTACAAAAAAATACAAAGGCTATTACAAAGAGGTAATTTAAAAAATTGCGTGTTGAAAAAGTGAAAAAAAAAACAACTTCATAAAAACCTTCAAGAGTGAAACAAAAAGATGAAAGGATGTTAAAATCCTTGTTTAATAGAGTTGCTGTCAAATTAGGACAAAAGTGTTAAATTTTATTTTAGAACCATTACAAATTAATATTAAACAAAATGAAATGTATAAATATAAATTAAATCAATACTCACTTTAGGAGAATTATTGGCGGTCCCAGGCTCCTGTTTCGTGTGCATCAGCTGATGATGATGCCCGGTGGTAGTCTGGATAGTTTCCACCTGGGCCTGCTGGGACGTCGCTTCAGCTAGACTTTTGAGACTCCCATTCAATATTGTATGGTTTAGCTGCGAGGAGTCTATGACCGCTGGAGTGGCGATCCCTTGAGCCTGCAAGGCTCTCTTCATGAGGATCTCGTTGCATTCTTCAGCGGTGAGTTGGATCGGACCGAGCGGGGTCATGAACGGCTTTGAAGCGAGGTTTGTGGCTGTAAATATGGGAGCTGAGCGTTAAATCACGACTGCCCTTTAGATTAAACAATTGGACGCCATTGCAAGTTTTGACTGAGGGAGGTAATGTAAAATAATTGATTTAAATCAATCGAAGTAAGAGAATTCGTATTAACAATATAGCTATGCTACATACACCTCAATAAGTTGAGTGCATTGTTAAATTAGATTTCAGAATGTTAAAAAGAGGTACATACATAGCATTTTTTTTTTAATTGTTTTCGGTAGAAAGTCAGTGAGAAGAGCACAGTATCAACTCAATGAGTAGTCAATTTGATCAACAAACAAGTTTGAACCACAGTCACAGGGCGAAAAGCACGAATTCGAACACAATTCGAATGAAGCGTCAATGTTTGCGCGCGAGGTCGTCTTACTTGTAAATGTGTGTGTACAACTACGCGTGCCAATGATCCACTTCCCATCTCCGGATGAAATAAATGACGGTAGGGGCGAGTTGCGCGCCGGCTAGATTCAGGCGAGTGATTCCGTGGCCATTCTGTATGTTGTACTATTAAATATTCTGTGCCACAGTTTGAACAAACATACAAATATGCGAACATATTCTACATGTGAAAGGAGATTTACTAAAATTGATTGATTGGTTGATAAAAGCAAACAGCCTATCCTTAATGATCAATTAATTAAAAAACTACAATCAATCAATAATTACAGACAGAAACTAACTCTGAATGGTCGCCGTCTGATTCTGCTGCGACGACCTCAGCGTGTGGGGGGCTTCGTTCAGCACGAACATGGCCCTTCTGGCCGTGACCGGAGTGCCCGCAGTCACGACGCGGGTGACCTGAGTCCCGGTGTTGCTGACCGCCACGGAGACAGTGCCAACCTTCTCTTGAACCTGCGGTGTCTTGTGGGACATAACCGTTAATGTTGTTTCCGGTGACACCTTGAAAGACAATAAAACGGTTCCTTCAGAATCTTTAAACATCAACATGAACGTCTAATGAACTCATATTATCATACGTAATATACGTAATACGTAATATCACTAAATTGCTCTGAAATATGTGTTATCCCACTAATCCATTATTAAGTTTGTACTTTTCTCTTTATTTAAGTTACTCATTGTTGTAAACATAGCGTTCTTTAAGTAAAAATTGAAAATTGCATGTTAAATTAATTTCTAAAATTGTAATTCAATGCTATGCAGGGTTGTTATCGAGTTGCAGGCTTACCTATGTTAATAGATAAATAGTAGCACTTAAGTGACTTAAGCTTGTAATTTGTAACTGTGCCTTATACTAAATAAATAAATTAATCAATCATTTATTTTAGGCCAATTGAGACTGATATCAGTTATTATAAAATTTAAAGAAATAAAAAATCTACAAAGAAATCATTTATTTTTAAACAAACATTTATTATTTTTCATTTTCATTTATCAATCACTAAAGTCAATGGAGGCCAGCTCCATATAATTATTGTTATCATTTATTTTTTATTAATTTTTGTGGCCAATTTGCTTGATAAATGATTGGATTTAAATTATACATTAATAATATTCAGACAGGTTGTAAACGGAATAGGGGGAGACAATATAAAAGATGGGAGGATGAAATTGTGGAAATGGCCGGCAGAACATGGACCAGAAAGGTCACTGATAGGGAAGAATGGAGAAGACTGGGGGAGGCCTTTGCCAGAAGGCACACAGAAATTGATTAAAATTTCGGTTACAGTAGTTTTAAGTATTTTTTTGTAAAAAAAATCTGAAAAGAGGCTATAAATAAATAAATAAATATTCAGACAATGTTGCAGGAAACTCAGCATTTTTTTTTATATTATGATTTTCTACAAGACATTGAAAATGGTTAGTCGGTATTTTCAGTCACATTCTGTACTACTTGAATAGACCAAATCAAGAGTCTACCAACCAGGTGAGACCATTTTGTATGAACATCATATGAACAAATAATAAATAACATGATTAGATGTGTTATTATTTCTCCCTCTCCCTTTTCATCTTCTCACCTCTGACTAACAAAATTTTGAGAAACACCATTTCTATTTTATTGACACATGCAGTTTCTCTGTGTTAATTATTGTATAGATATAGTGTATCAATGACATACACCGACAGTGAGGTTGTAGTAGTGGTATTCTGTGTTTGTTTATTTGCAATTGGCTGTGTACTACTTTGTTTTTCTTAGTAAACTAGCTTAAATTTTCAGTTTTTGTCATAGTTATTCAGACACCTTCATTAGTTGTCAAAAGTACCACTATAATTAAACTAGTTTTAAGAAATAAATGGAGCTAAAATCGTGAGAATGCAGATAATAGGAATTAATCATGGATTTAAAAAAAAAACATTTTTTCCTTTATCACAGTGGCCATCAGATCAACATTTTGATCATAAATATTTGAACACGGTCTTATAGTCAAGATATTAGAGTGCATGTTCAGATATTTATGATTACCCTTGTTTGTTCACATATATCTGATGGCGACAGTATGTCATGTCATGCTCATGTCCAATCAATATGTATGTACATATTTGTGTGTGACTGGGTGCAATGCACACAAAGAAAATCTGCATCTGGATGACATTCCAAAGCTAACCTGCCCAGGAGATAAAGGAATTGAATTTTAAAAAAGCATATTATGTATGTGAATTGTATAGTTAACGTTTGAAAAATTAATTTTGAAATAAATAGTTATGATGAAATTTCTAATTAGAACAAGTTACCAATTCAATAAATTTAAGTTTTTCATTATGAAAATTGGTTTGTTAATAAAGTTAGAGGTCTTACCGTATTCCCCAAAGTGTAGCTGAGACTGCTCGGAGTGTCTACCTCGCCCTTCGTGAGGTCCGCGGAACTCGTGAAGCCCCACGAGTAACCGAAGCCCGAGACATTGCTCGGCGTTGGCATACACATTTTTAACGACTTTCTATCACAAAATCAAAATAATAACAAACAGCCCAACACAAATCCACTATTTGATAGTAAACACGACTCCTCATGACAGTTTTAACATCGTGAACATGTATGTACGCTCGCTTTCACAACTACTAGCGCAGCGCACCCATCAATCACACACCCGTAACGCCGACTCACACACGCAGGAACTGCCCTCCGGCACCTCGAATTTAGTCCATCCCGTCCGCACAGACCATTCCAAATCGAAAAGTTCACTTAAATTGATATAATCAACTCGATATTAAAGGCGGCACACCACAATGACGCTACCTAGCCACATAAGACACGCACTTCATTTGCTATCAACAGCACAATATTGAACATATCAAAAGCATTATTCTGGTTCATTGTGATGTCTTAACACCAAATTTATGATTGAACTAGTAAAAGTCGCACTAAATCTTCAGATTTCATGAAAACAATTACTTCGTCGCACACACAAAAAACCGGACGCCATTTTATTGTTTATGGCCGATTTGATTTTTAAATACCAACCATTCGTCCGTGACGATGGTCTTTCTAGGCGCCAAAAAGAAATGTTTTTCTGTGATTTATATGACAAAACTGAGTCCAACGACCACATTTAACGTGATCAATGATTGTAAAAAAGGACACCTCAATTTCTAGTGCTTCTTTTTTGTGTGTAGCAGTGTCTGTGTGCCCAAAATGATAATTTTCAGAACATATTGAGCTCTACATGTGTTCATGGTTTTATAGAACACGAATAAAGTTACGTGTGTGTGTGCCGATAAGAGATGACGTTTGTTTCTTTTTTCGGTAGCTTGTATGTGTTGAGTGTATCTGTATGTCGTTAAATTTGTGATATCAGCTCGTCGTTTTGTTGAAGAAAATGTGCCATTGATATCATTTCTAGTGTTAATTACCTCGTTTTTTTGATAATCGGTGTTTTGTAAGCAGTCAGATACGTATAAGAGAAAAGATGAACGCTATGTCAATGGACAAAGACGAGCCCTCGTCGTCGTCTTTTCCATCAAACCACCCCCTAGAGCAGTTTGTCCTTTTAGCAAAGGGAGCCAAGGGTTCTGCCTGCGCGGAACTAATAAAACAAGTGCTGGAAGCTCCCGGAGTGCACGTATTTGGCGAACTACTGGAAATGCCGAACATAACAGAGGTTAGTTTCGTTCCACTTTGTACATTACTACCTTATTTTAACTCTCTTTTCTTGGAGTAATTAAACCGCATAATGATTACTTGTATGGTCATCTTTATGATTTTAGAATGTTAATTTCAAATAAGATATTTGCCTGGCCTAATTTAATTTACTTGAAAAGTTACCTCATTATAATTAGTAACCAAGAGTTAACAAGACCCCCCCACCTATACACTCATGCTAATAAATGGCATATAAGATCTATGAGATCAGAGTTGATTTCTTTTTCTTCTTAAGCTTTGAAATCATATACTTTAATACCTCTATTTTCAGCTTGAAAATGGACCCTACGCGACCCACCTAAACACACTCAATCTCTTTGCGTATGGCACATACAAGGAATATCTAGAGAACAAATCGGACTACTTAGAGCTGACTCCCACTCAGTGTAAGAAGCTACAACACCTGACCATAGCCACACTCGCTACCCAAGAGAAATGTATACCTTATAGCGTGCTCTTGAAGGAACTCGATATCAAAAACGTCAGAGACCTGGAGGATCTTATAATTGAAGCCATCTATGCGGGTAAATTTACTTTCACATTCCTCTTTCAACCCTTCATGTTGTAAAATTATGGTACCCTATCATTGTGTCTCATTAGGTTTTTAGAATACTGACAGTGCATAATGATAATCTAGTAATGGGTTACATACTCCTGCTACTGCTAAACCTGATGTAAGTTTGTGTACCGTCAAGGATATGTAGACCTGCATCTGTGTGCCAAAAATATTAAAAAGTAAATGTTCCAAAACTGTATGTACAGAAGAAATATTGATGAGTAACATAAATTTCCAGACATCATCCACGGTAAACTGGACCAAGAGTGCAAGCTGGTGGAAGTGGACGTGGCTTTGGGCCGCGATGCTCGCCTGGAGGACGCATCATCCATCGCCGATGTGCTGGCCGACTGGTGCAACTCCTGTGAGGCCGTCCTCAGCTCCGTAGACCGGCACATTCAGCGAGCCAACCACAGCAAGCAACTCGCCATCAGGCACCAGCAGAATATTGAGCAGGAGGTAAGTTTTGCTTTCCTGGCTACAATCAAAATCAAATGATTTATTCAGCAAATAGGCTACATCTGGGCACTTTTGCACATCATTTATAGAATACAGTGGTGGATGTACCTTGCCAGATGATAGGGGATTACGGGTGGTTAATTGTGGCTAAACTTGACAAATGATAATGAGTACTACCTAAATGTTAGAAAATCCCAAGTAGAGGAGTTTATGCTATGACTGATACCAGGCAGTCAACTCCATTCATAAATAATGAATCTGGCATAGGAGTATGGCCTAGCATGAACAACACTCCAAATCTACCACTGCTAGGTAGGTTACTTATAAGCAGATTGGTACTTCTAAATGTAGGTGTGAAACACCATGGCATGGTATAATATTATTTTACATAAATAGCCATGTAGATTCACATGGATCCAGGAAAACCCTAGTCTATAGCTATAGCAAAAATTCAGGTACATTTTGAGTACTATTAGACTAGTGCAGTCGAGTTTGCCAATATGTACACACTTTTGCACCTTATTTGTAGTAATATGGTCCAAAAATTTACACATTATAATGAATTCAACCATACAAGAGCAGATCCTTAGTGAAACTGACCTAGATAGTGATAGGAGTCTAATTAAACTGTACTAAAATCAACTAACACAATCACCCACTGACCGTATTGGGCGACTATGTCTTCCAAGACCACCTATTTAATAAGCTAATTTTATTTATTTATTATTCCAGATACAATTCCTGAAGAAAACCCTCAAGTCTCAAGCGGACACAGAGGAGTCCGCATCCGGTGCTGGCTCCGAGACTCACTCGGCCCCAAAGAAGAACTCGGGCAAGGGCAAGACGCCCCGGACTGCCGCTAAGTTCTGGCAGAAGAACACTTAAAAAGACCATTGTGATAAACGTTTATGCTATTAAATATACTAGGTACTATCCGCTTTTGTCGTGCGTGTTTGATTTTGGAATCCTCTTCAGTTTGTGTTGTAGGTCATCCATTGCTCTACTTGACAAAAGGTTGTAAAGCGGAATTTTATCAATGAATGCAATTTTACAAATGACTTGCACAAATGCAAACAGGGTACACCGGGTCAACTGTGATTTTCACTGAATAGAAAGCCATTTAATTGATTTCAAATTAATCATATAATTCGTATTCTGAGAAGCCTTTATTTTTTACGACACTAATCCTAATGATGAATGTTCAGATATTATTCATTCAGATCATGAGAATAAATTTTATTTGATTTACCTAAAAATTTACATAGTATAGCACTATAAAAATACGTAGAATACACGGATAATTTCACATCTCGTTCCAATATTGTAAGAACAAGCGAGATGCACGACCCACGTCACGTTATTGGGTGACCTGTAGAATGTTAATAATGTCATAATATTTTAGCTCTATCTCTTTCTAGACTTCTCACAATCCGGTTGCCATATTCAAATGCCATTTTCGAACTATGGGTTTTATTTGGGAAACCGCGAAGTTTAGAAAAAAAATATGAAAAATTCCTTTCCTGCCTTAGCATGCTTTCTGCAGCAAAAAGTGTGGTACTCCCTCTTAAGGAATTTACCACTGAGCTTTTCGGTGAAGGAAAACATCGTGAGGAAACCTGCACGCATCTGCGCAGTAATTCAAAGATGTGTGTGAAGTCCCCAATCCGCACTGGGCCCGCGTGGGGACTATAGCCCAAACCCTCTCGCGATGAGAGGAGGCCTGTGCCCAGCAGTGGGACGCAAATAGGCTGTAGGAGAGGATATAAAACACACCAAGAAATTATATCTTAACAACAGCTTCCAGTTAAGTTCCGGAAGAAAAATGTGAATAATGAAGTCCATGTAATCCATGAAAAGTTAAGTTGCTAGTTAGTAATGCATAACGCCTGACTGAATCGAATATCAACAAGTGCCTTATAAGAATTTTTAATTTGAAATAGTTTCAGGCGCTCTTAAATAAAACAGATTATTAACGTTCCTACTTAGCAGCGATTGAATAATACTGAATGGAAATTCAAGGCAAATAAAGAAAATGCAAGTTATTAATTTGAAAAGATGTTTTTGTAAAATAACCCGGCAACCCTTAGTAAAATATGTCACTTTGAGTGAGTAGGACGACGCGAGCGAGCGTAGATGGAGAAGCACGAATCGTGTTCGTTCGTGGCACACGACCGAACCCGACGCGTGTCTAGCTAGGTAGCGCAAATATTGTTGCGCAGGCAGTGCAACGATTATCGCGTCTGCAGGCCTCTAAATGTGATGTAAATAACGCAGAAAACCCTGAACATTGTAAACAAAGACTTGACGTACTTAAATAACTGATAATCTGTATAAAATCAAGTGCCGTGATTGCTCAAAACACCATAGCAACCGGTCCGTGGAACTACGACACAAATTTGACGGTCGCGTTTGCAATCGTGATGTCGTGATTAGTAGTTTATTTTGGACGCTGGAAGTTTAGGCTTGTCTGACGTCCTCAGGAGTGCCACGTCTCGAGGGCCCTCGTGTATTGGATGATCAGAAAGGCAAGTACCAATGAATGCCCTTTGTTTGTTCGACGTCATAGGTTCACCTTTCATCCTCCGCGGACGATTTTCATGGTCATAGATGTTTATTCGATAACAAAACAACTTTAATATAAGATTTAATATCAACACGCTTAAAATCACCATTGATTTTAGCAGCATTATACTTACCTACGTTATGAAACGAGTTCTATTTATAGTTACAAACAAAAAATAGACGAATTTAGTCATCGGTCACCCTTTACCTTCTGTTTGAGTTCAAGACCTTTCAATCAATACAGCTCTGCGTGTTTTGCTTGTTAAAAATAATATTATTGATGTAACGTAACATATCTACGTATGGATGTGTGGGTTCTTTGTTGTGTGTGCGAGCGAGCAATCAGCTGTTCGAGGGATCAGGGAGGGGAACTCGTTTGACAAGTCCATTGCATTATGTTGTCTATGACTGTACGCTATGCTATATTTATAGAACGGTACTGTACTGTACGCTATAGTTGTGTGATGTGTGATTATTAGGTAGGTAAGTACCTATCCTTCGTCAGGAACTCGACTTGTAGAATCATTACGTAGATATTACCTATGTACAGTCGATCAGATATACTTATGTGAGAAAGCAAGGGTGATCATAAATGTTTAAACATGCACTCTTGAAGTCTTCACAATAACTTGGTCTTGGTCGCTCACATCTGGGGGCACGGTAGTGTCCGCCCCCCCCACCAAGACGAGCCAACGGCAGCGCAGTGCACTCACTACCACCTACCTTTTCTCAAAGCGTTTCGTCGTATTTTAGTACCCTTATAGGTTCGGTCTGGATACTGCTAGAAGGTCCAAAGTTTCAGGATATGATGACAAGAGAGTGCTTATCAAACATACCTACCAAGTTTCAAAACTCTGCTGCCCCGTCGATCTTGGTCTTCCCTTACAAAATGTCTTGAAAAAATATGATATGACTAAAACCGTCTCTGTGAACCCAATAGTTTCTGAGATAAAACTTTTCAGAATTCATCTTTTTTCTCAGAACTTCGCAATATTTTAGAAGTCACTCGTACAGCTCTAGAACGATATATATCCAACTATTGGGTCCAAAGAGGCGGTTGTAATCTCATATAATAGCAAATTAAATCTTCTTTTCTCAAACATGCTCGGAAATGTTCGTGTTACTTTCAAAAAAAGAAGACGCGAGGCTGTCCATTGCCGGCGTTGGCCAGCAAAAACATTATTGTCGAGTGTTTTTTTTTAATTCGCTTGCTATTTGAGACACCTCTAGAAACTGACAAATCCATGGAGGTAATAAGTACAACTTCCATGGCCAAATCATCCACGATCATGGAAGTAGTAAATACTGATGTGGGGTAAGTGCGCCTAAATTTATTTCGCCCCTATGCCTTGTAAACAGCCAACTACTAGTTGAGTACTTAATATTTATAGGTTTCGGTATATTTATGTTAGGCGCACTTACCCCATCCTGGCGCACTTGCCCCGAAATGTAGTATCAAAAACTCGTCCTTTAGGGTCAAAATCGCCTAAATCTGAAAAGCAGCCGAAATTATTTCGTTTTTTTTTTTGACCAAGTTGCGTTCAGCGTTTGAGGTCACAAACTTAGATTATAAACATTAGGCCAACATCATAAATAAGCCTGCAAAAAATCAGAACTACCGGATTTCGCGCATACGTGTCCATTCCATACTTTCAAACGCCAAAGTTACTGGATCATAAATGGATAGGCTAGGCACTCTGGAACGGCATACCTACCTAATAGGTTGTTATTTACTTCAACCAAAAGGGTGAAGCCGTGGTGGCCTAGTGGTTCGACCTACCGCCTCTCATGCAGAGGGTCGGGGGTTCGATTCCGGCTCGCACCTGAAGTTTACTTATGTGCGAAATTCATTGAATACACCACTTTTAATCGCTTTTCAGTGAAAAACATCGTGAGGAAACCTGCACGTATCTGCGAAGTAATTCAAAGATGTGTGTGAAGTTCCGAATCCGCACTGGGCCCGCGTGGTGGGGACTATAGCACAAGCCCTCTCGTGACGAGAGGAGGCCTGTGCCCAGCAGTGGGACGCAAATAGGCTGTAGTAGTAGGCACAGAAAAGGAGCGCAATCTTATATGGCGAAACAGTTGAAAACGTGTCCAGCGGATTTGATAAGCAACAAAACAAAACACACTCTCCTCACAACCGTTTTCGCTACGTTTTCGCCTCAGCAGCGCCATCGGCCATCTGAAGGCGCTACTGCAGACTATCCGCCTAGGTGGCTTGACTGAAGTGGCGACCGCAGCCCCCCCAAACTACCAAGACACATTCCACACTCCACATTAGGCACTATGGTGATTTAGGTGAAGTGTCATATTTTATATACACATAAACTAATTTGAATTACCGAATACACCCTTACATTGGTAGCGCAATAGATAAGGAGGGGTAGGATGGGTGTGGGGTACTTGATACTGTGACTGTTCTTCGACCGCTACGGCGCGGCGTCGACTGCGAAAACAATGCCAGTTACGCTATGCATGAATTACTTGACCACACTTCACAGTCTTTTCTCAAATGAAATGAGCAGAAATGAGTCTACAAAAATGTTTAATATTACAGCCCAGTCAGACAGCTAGCTAAAATATCAGGGGCTCTATTCGAAGTCTTAAATAGGGACAGGGAGATTCCCTATAGCATCGCTCACGCATCGCGGCCTTGCAATCGTACTTTAAGCAGCTAGATTTAGCGCCGCCAACTTGAGCGCCGTGACGCGTGAGCGATGCTATAGGGAATCTTCCGGTCCCGACTTCAAATATAGCCCCAGTATCATTTCAAACATTAAGGTTTCAATCAGCATTTAGTTTCAACCCTTTGACGGCTTCATAAGGTTTCCTCGTTCTAGCAGGGCAGTATGGCGACATTCCGCTCGACACTATCTTGTCTATGCCCGGTAATATGGGATTAACATTCATTTGCTGACACGTAACCTAGTTACTTACTTACGTTGGCAGGGGAGTCTATCGTTAGCTCTACAGGTGAAGAATAACTTGGATAAAAAGATAATAACTCGATAGATAGATGCTTGCTTATTGTGTGGAGAGTTTTGGACGAGCGAGGCCTATGTTCAGGATAGATAGTCCATGACCCCCCCCCCGTTTTAACGACATTTTAACCACAGTATCAGCTATCGATTCTAAGCATGATTATTCACAGCAACTCGCCATACAAAGTTCGTTGCACTTCTCTACCGCATTGTAATAATGAAACATTTAACAATAGGACTGTTGTAACTTCATAGTAGACTATCAAAGGACCATCTCAAATAACCGCAGACCACAGATAGCAGAGCAGTGTCACGGTCGGTGTTTTCTCAAAGCGACCGCAAGTTGCCAACATGCAAATGTAAATCGTAAATTCACATAATGGTAACATAACGACACAATATATGTAGCGTCTAAAACGCCCGTTTCATCACCACGACACTATAAATTTTTTACCGTATTGACAATTATTATTCGTCCAGGCTGTCTGGTTATAAAACAGCAACACCACACCACAACAACAGTTTTCTAGTTAAACGCTGCTGTTTTGTTGGGTGGTTTGGGTTTGGGCAATCAATAGTCCCCACTTAGGGCCATTCCGGATTTCAAACACACCCGAAGTGCTGCTCAAAAGTACCTAGGTACTATGTATATTAAACTGAGAGGTGCGAGCCGGATTATACCCCCAAGCGTATGCCTGAGAGGCGGTATTACGACCAATGGTGAGTTAAGTACATGTTCATTACATTTTCTCGCTATAGTTGCTATAGGTACAGAAAATACGTTTCTGTATGGAGCTTTGACGTTCCTTCAAGTATGGTCGATGAAACTCGCCCTTACTTAAGAGGGTTTATCCCGAAAGTTGGTAACGTTGCATATAGCTGTCAAATGTTTCGCTGTTTTTATTAATTTCTCAATTACTGAATTAAAAAATAACATCATTCTATGGTTGAATGACGCGTCTCGTTTTCAACCGACGAAAAAAAAAGGAGGAGGTTCTCAATTCGACGCGTATATATATTTATACACGGTAGGTCAGAAAATATGGCAAATAATTAACCCACCGTATCGGCTATCGATTCTAAGTATATTGTATAGGTCTTTAATTTTTTTTGAGTTGGTAAAAAAAAATTGTATATGGGATTGGTTGTGTGAGCGACGCCTGAATCCTATACAAAATATTTTTTTCAACCAACTCAAAAAAAATTATAGACCAATACAATATACTTAGAATCGATAGCCGATACTGTGGGTTAATTATTTGCCATATTTTCTGACCCACCGTGTATATGTTTTTTATGTATGACCACGCATATCTCCGTCAATTGTGAACCGATTTCGATGATTCCTTTTTTAATTGAAAGGTGTACCTCCAATTTGAACCCTTTTAATAATTTGGTTTAGTTCTGATGATGGGATCCATGACAAAACGAGGGAACTCTTCGAAATTTGTTAGCATGTGTATGATTTTGGCATCAATTTCAAAGACTACAGTGAGACTTACGTCCCATCGTACACATGTTTGGAAACTAAAGCCGAAAAAAAATTTTAAATCAAAAAATAGAACGTACTTCAAACTCCGACAGCCTGTGAAGTCGGTGTCAAGTGAACCGCCCCAAAGCTATGACTATCTTATAGTGAACTTGACACCAACTTCACAGGCTATCGGAGTTTGAAGTCGGTTCTATTTTTTTATTTAAAAATTTTATATTTGTTGGTTAGGCGTTCAAATGATCAGTTTACATTAAAATGCATGGAAAATGCGATGGAAAGTTTTCAAATGATACTTAGTACTTCCATAATCCTAAAATTCGTTCGTCTATCCTAAAATCGTTTTCCTATGATAACTGTTGCAATCCATACTTAATGTTTTATTCAAACATAGAGCGATAATTTATTTTTTCATTCAGTAATATTCAGAAATTAATGAAAACAGCGAAATAATTGACAGTTATTTGCGACGTTGCCAACTTTTGGAGTAAACCCTCTTAACTTTCTTTAGCTAATGTCAGCAACAAAATTACATAACCTACCTATAATAAGATGGCTGTACGTTTAGTAAACGACAGACAGGTGTACATTGTCACACACAGGTGACATTTCGATTAGAATATCGATCATATTTATGATAATTACTTAAGTAGGTACCCAGCTGTCGCCTATTGTACCTACGTACTAATAAAGTTAGAACAGAATAATTGTTATTCTATCGTGTGCTTCAAATAGGTACAATAAAAATCACAATGTAAAAGCCATCATCATGACAAAGTTTATTCCATTTCACTACTTTTCCCGACTCATAGGAAAAACTCTGATATAAAAATATTGAAATATCAATGCTAAATATTCCTGAGATAAGTAAGTACTTATACTTGATACGGTAACCTAGTGGCTTGTAGCTCCCCTCTAATGAGCGTGAAACGTAAAACATATGAGTATCCTGTTCATCCTCTCAATTTCATGTATGATCGCTTTCACGATTTTCACGTCTAGTCTATGAGACTGCGGGTCCACGGGTGACTTGTCGCCGTGACAAAAAAGTTTCTGTCACCTCAAAACCCACGTCTCCATAGCGAACTGAAGAAAAAGTCACGCGTGACAAAAGTCACCTGTGGGCGCATCTCCATACATCTCCTTGGACTTGACCGAGGGACGAAACTGTCGCCGGCAACAAGTCATCCGTGAGCGCAGCGCAGTCTCTATAATTCCGCGATGTACACAGATTAGACGATCCTTACGCTATTTAGACAGCGCCATCTATTAATAGGCTCCAGAAAAAAGTGTATCAAAATGCCTCTATTGTCTATGCACGTGTAATGAGATTAGCCACGGCCACACTTAATTAAAACCATCGTGAATTTGTGACCCACGCGTCTCAGTGCTGTTGACCTTCGGGTCAGCGTACCGAGTATTGTAAAACTTTAATTTAGACGGAGTTCCGGAATGTCTCTGCCATTTGGGCAGCGTTAAATGACAGCTTTGAAGTTAACACAACAGCATATTTGCGTCGCACAGATGGGCACAGGCCTCTTCTCATCACGAGAGGGTTTAGACAATAGTCCCCACCCGGGCCCAGTGCACATTGGTGCAACAGCTCGGTGTAGCGGTGGTAAATTCAAAATGAATTTCGCACATAAGTAACTCAGAGGTGTGAGTCGAGAGCGAAACCCCGAGCCTTTAGGTACATGAGATGAGAGGCGGTAGGTTGAACCACTAGGCTACCACGGCTTCCTCAAGTAACAATACATGGGATTAACTGTAGGTAAGTACATGGGATACTGAGTTTTTATCCCAGAAATCATCTAAATATATAAAACTCAAAGGTGACTGACTGATTGACTGACATAGTGATCTATCAACGTACAGCCCAAACCACTAAACGGATCGGGCTGAAATTTGGCATGCAGGTAGATGTTATGACGTAGGCATCCGCTAAGAAAGGATTTTGCAAAATTCCCACGGGAACGGGAAAATCGGGATTTTACTTTTTAATATTTCTGCGCATACGAAGTTGCGGGGAAAAGCTAGTTTTCCATAAAAGTGAAACTGACGGTGATTGAATTTCGGTAGTTACCTGTTTTGTTCACCTAAGGTAATTTCTACACTGAATTTCCCCAAGTGATATCTAGTTTATCGTAGAACAAAGATTAATTATATAGGTCCTAAAGAAAATTAGCTCGCGTTATAGCAGAAATCTACATAAACGGTAATCATTTTTGTCGAGTTAACTGGAGTCACCACGGAGTCACACTACCTACGTATGTTATTGCAATTTAGTCTCTAAATAACTTACATAACCTTTGTGGGAAACGGAGTAATTAGTGTAATGGGCCGGGGCACAGTGTGCTGTGATAATGATAAAATATCTTCATTATTTAAATTGTTTCATTTCACTGATGAAACTTTGTTGCTGTGATTTTCCTGGTTAAACAAAAAAGGGTCTCCATTCCACATATAAGCGCCTCGTCATATTTTACAGTCGAATTTGTAGTTAATAAATATTTTTATGGCCAAGATTGGTCAACACGCTAGCTGAGTATACTGAAAGGGTGTCAGCTAAGTAGTTGATTTATTGCAGTGCTTCTTGCAGCTTTTAAGTTTTCATCTTTTCGAGCGTATTTTCCAGTCTGTTCAAAGAGCAAGTTACATACGGGTTTCACTATTGAAATGAAGTTGTTTTCACCGTTTTTGGCAGCCCCTATCGCTGCGGGCCCGCAGTGGCGTCGGCGTGACACTGGAACTGGGTCAAACCAGTTGCAACTCGGGCACGGTCGGCTGTTTTCGACCGAGATCGGGTTGCAACTTGCAACGCTTCCTGGTGGATTAAGCTTCTTTTTAGAACGGGGTTTCTTTTAAAATGCTGTCAATTTCGCAGCGGCATTATTCGCAAAACTCATGTCAGTAATAGGTACCTCTTTCTTAAGGGTGCGTTGTATTCTCCAACTACATTTATAGGGGCTTCAGCCTCCCAGTTGACTGGGGGCCTCATTCCGGACGCAAAAGGAGTTCGGTTTCAACGAATTCAACGCCGTAACATTTTGACGGTATGGATAATATGGAAGCTCCATATCCCTATGTACAGTTTTGAATAGAGTCCCTGATTGATCGAGGCACAAACTACACGTAGTGGGTACTGCTCCATCCGATCCATAATAATATTATAATTATAAATGCGAAACTATACTTAACTCTTGTCTGTCTATCTGTTTTTATCCCGGAAAACGCATAGTTCCCGCGGGAACGCTATAACCGAATTCTAAGCAATGGCGCGGGCTAGCTTCTAAAATATATGAGAAGCCACAGCCTAAGTGTTCTTTTGTGTCTTCACGACACAACACAAATAAAACGCTAGAAGCACTGAATATATTTGCCACCAGCGAAAAGTAAGCGCTTCGTTTGCAATTGAGCACAGTTAACTAACAATTGAATTGAATTTTGAATTTTGAATTGAGCGGTCCAAAGGCAAGTTCAAGGAGACGAGCTCAGGATGTAGTTTTTTTAGCTCGGCGCCATTGTCGTGTATGCCGTGCATGCGAATGAAGACATTATGCCGTGCCCTTGGCATCAACGGATCCGTCTGGGCAACATGATATCTCACGATCTCTGTAGCTGAGCTTGTATTAGGGTCAGTCAACTGACACCACGGGCGAGTTAATAGGATGTTACGGAGTAAGATAATCATATATCCCTATTTCGCAGAAATTTGAGTCGGTGACCCCAATTAGGCTTTACATCGTTGGAGATGTATCAGTGAATAATTATTTTCCAGATGATTGATGAGAAGATCTCTACCATTTTGAATTCTTAACTGGTAAGTACATACAGTCCCCAGTGATCCCAGAAAAGTACTTAATCTCTCATCCAGCACCACCACCAGATCAGCCTATTGCGTTCCGCTGACTACTATACTGCTGTACTTTATACAATGCTATAGACTTCTCAGTTCATTGCGAAACTACTGTAGAGATCTTCTACTATCTAAAGTCCCGCGCCTTCACATTTCAAAACGCTTATTTTTTTATTATTATTTAAAAAGCACCACCAACACTCTCAACGCATAGGTGATGGCTGTCTCAGCACGCACACATGTTTGAGAGTGTTGGTGGTGCTTTTTAAATACATTGAAGCGTTTTGAAATGTGAAGGCGCGGGACTTTGGATACTAGAAGATCTCTAATGCGGGTGCGACTACTGAAGTGTCTCGCTTGTTTTACTCTATGTATGCATTTATTTTATTACCAAGTCAAATCCATAAACCACTGAAGTGATTTCATAGTCTGTGTGTTCATAGACAAATGAAAGTGATCCATTCCGGAATCACAAAATAAAATGTACAACCATTTAATTTGGGAACATCATCTCTATTCGTATTGACGTTTCGGAATAGTGTATGTGAAGCGCTTGAACGTGTATTCCTTTATCTATTACATGATTATATCTGTACCTAGATCCTTTGATAAGCAGCATGACCAGAGACTTCGAATTCCATTTCTGTGGACGTTACAGTCGCCTGTTTGAGCTTCCAGGACCTTATTGATCGGGAGAGCCAAGAGCATCAAAAGAAGCCCTGTGCCCTTTCAAATGAAAACGGGCACTATGAGCGAGCAGCCACTGTACTGTGGTAACCTCGGTCGGTATGCCTATAATATAACCCTATTGGGAAACTGTCTGTCTTGCCTAATTAGTCTAAATACAGCGTTCCTAATCTTGTGTACAACTTACTAGCTTTAGCACCCGTCCTTTCTATCTCTCAATAACAATGTTTTTGGCGTAGCGATCTCGCGGCAGTACGTGTTAAATTGAATTGGATCGTGTAAATAGTCTCCGTTAACATTGGGTGTTTATTTCAGTGTGATTGGATTCAGTCTTCGCTCGGAGGGCAGTCATGCAAACAACTCTGATGGCCTGTTGACTTATTGTGTCCCAATTGCCTCCAAACTTTGGTAGCTATACTTGATACGTTACTTTAATACTTTTTCGCTTCTGTTAAGTCTTGTACCTACTTTTTGCTTCTATATGAATGCACAGTCACACGTCAAACAACAACTAAGGGCCAGGGGCAGTTGTGGTTTGCAACAACAGACAGAAGCAGAACAATAACCCTGCTTTTTTAACCGACTGGTCAAAAAGCGTGAATCGTCTCCGGAATGTTATTATACATTTTCCACGCCTACACTGGCGGTAATCGATTCTGTTCGGGCGCGATATCGCAGTCGTATTCGTATAAGTACATAATTGGATGCGTTCTCTCAGATATGTCAACAACATGGGAATATAGGTACAATATTAAGGAGAAAAATGAAAGATATTTTTTTAATACACGTGCTCAAAAGTAAACATTACGATACCTGTTTAACGCATTCACTGCCACCGACGCATATGTGCGTTTTGCTGACTTTCCCGCAGTGCCTTGAACGCACATATGCGTTGCAATGTTCCCTTAATGACAGATGTGGCACCTGACGAAAGTTCGTAAAACAGAAGTGGCAGTGAATGCCTTAACGTGCCAAACGTTTGTCATTTCCGAACGGGCGTTTTTTTGTTTTTTGACAGCTAGTGAGCGTGCCTAAAGTTGTTTTTACAAACTAGTGCGTAAAGTTTTTTGAGCTTCATCCTATTCGTTTATTTCTTTTATTAATTTTTTCGCAAATGTATTAAAAAATGACATTTAATACAAGTATGAAATTGTCATTTTCACTGTTAACGCTTGATTTCGCTCGCGCCAACATTTTTCGCACTTGCATCAAAATATACTATACTGTGAGCAGATCGGCTAGCTTTTCGGGGAAGGAAAACGCAGTGAAAAAACTTTCATACATCTATATTTAGCAATCCAAAATTCTTTGTTGGCTTAATTATATTGGTTGAGCTAACCAGTGATGCCGCCAAGTTTCTAGAAAGCGATTCGCTAAAATTGACAAGAGACAGTTGCGTTCGTGAAACGAATGCGCAACTCTTGTTCGCTGAAAAATAACAAATACTGAAAGTACCAAAGGGCAACTTTATCTGAAAACCAGACAGCTAGTCTGAGCCTGGTTTAAATACCAACAGTGATGCATTTATAAATGCACTGCTAAGTCATGACTGCGCATATCGTTATAGTAGTGAATGTGATAAACGGGACCAATTATGGTTCCCTGAGTGATAGCTCGGCAGTCGATACATTAATCGTGACGAACGAGCAATTTACGTCGCTCACATGAGTCATACAGTATGTTTTCAGTTATCGACAATGGAATCGAATGAAACCCCTAAATGTCACGAATGATATGGGGTCAATACATATTGGTATCTACGTCGTTAGGTTGTCAGAATAGCGGTGTGACGGGAAAACGGACCCTTTACCACAAAAAAAAAGATTTTTCTTTTTAGTGGCAATAAACAGTTAACGTGTAAACAACAGGGGGACTTATCGCTAAACAGCGATCTCTTCAGTCAGCCTTTGGAAAGTGGAGAACTTGAAACGAATTGAATATTCATTTACCTATAGCCTAGAGTTGATAAATAATGTTAACGTCCTTTAAATATAGGTACCATGGGTAAAATTATAAATTCTCCATAGTGGAGAATCTCGGTGGTCATATTTCATTTCTTGAAGCAAGTTAGACTCAATGCGTCATACCGGTACCTAATGAAATTACATATTCTGTAAAGTAGCCGCAAAAAGTCCAGGTTAACGTACTTAGCGGTTCGTTGTAATTAGGCATTAAATTGCCCCGGCTTTATCTTGGTGATGTAATTAAAAAATCACGCGAGCGACGCGCGGCGTGTATTTTAAGTAAGTGCGCTGAAGAAAAACAAATGGTAAAGAGACTCGTTGGATTGGATTCAGCCGCAATGAAATCGGGTCACTTTATATGGAAAATCCCATACAAACTGACCCGATTTCATTGCGGTTGAGTAAGAACCTTCTCAGAAAATTTTACGACATATCGGATGAGAAATACTTGTAGAGGAGAACATCCGGACTATTCCGGACATACAATAGCTTTTTGTCCAAGCTGTAGTAACACTGACGTTTCGCTCGCTCGGTCATTATAGAACTGTGTTAATGTTATTCATTAATTATTTCAAGAAAATCTATAGCGCATAGAACCTACTACCGAAACAAGGTAATTATATTAGACTGTCATTACGTACGGCGTACATCGCGGCAATAGCCAGGGGGATTCTTATACTTCGCCTGTACAGCGCCATCTAGATGTTGCTCATGTAGTTCAAATTTGTATTCAGGCTACCTAGGCAGCGACATCTATTATCGCATTTAACATTTATTTCAGGCATACGCTGATTTGTTTATATATAAGTTTACCTTACTTTTTCTATGCTACCACCTACTTTGGGGACGGAATCCCCTTACTTTATGATCTATGGTAAGATAAGGGCACAAACTTATCGAAGTCTTTGCACTTGGGTTGCGCCATTTTACTCTATACTTTATTCCTGAAAAAACTCGGTACTAATACTAACCACATTTTGTTGTGAAAACTTTTTACAAGCGATTAACTGTAACTGCGACGCGACGACCTGGAATTCAGAAAATAGAAAATCTTTCCTTCTCTTTCACTTGGTACGAGTACATCTAGTGTGAAAGAGATGGAAAATATGAAACCGCCCTTTAGCTTTGTCGCGCTTTTTCAGCTATTTCGCGCTCATATATTTGTGAACTCACCTTTGTGTCGTAAACCCGTTGAATAGAGTTTCAAAGTTGGAACGTAAAACGTTACAGCCGCGTTCAAGATGCGAAAAGTGCTTGAAATAAATGTTACATTTTGTTACTGCTCAGCGCAGCGGATACAATCATTTATTCTTTCATTTTACTTACATTATAAAGGTTATTTTAGTAAGTAAGTAGTTATTGCTTTCGAAAGTACCTAATCTTTTTTTAGGGTTTCGATCCTCAAGGGGTAAAAACGGAACCCTTATAGGATCAGTCGTGTGTTTGTCCGTCCGTCTGTCACAGTCGATTTTCTCCGAAACTACTGGACCGATTAAGTCGCAATTTGGTACGTATATGTATGTTTGTGACCCAAAGACGGACGTGTAACGAAAATAAATGATGATTAATTTTAAACATAGACCCTATTTTTGGGGGCTAATCAAACTATATCGTGTGACATATCAAATGAAAGTACTTCTTATGAGGATCTCAAATATATTTTTTTAATTTCCTTTTTGGTCAATACTTTTCGAGTTATTTAAGAAAATAGGCGAAAAGTGACCATCCTCCCCCCTCTTATTTCCGAAACTACTGGACCTAAAATTTCGGAAAAAATACGGAAGACAGTTATATATTACAGGAAACCTATAGATTACAGGAAAAGTATTAAGATGTCCATGGTATTTGAAATCTAACATATAAAAGAGCTTATCCTGTGAAACGGTTTGAAAATGACGTCATTGAACAAGGATATACAAGGGTCGGAACCCTCTCCACGCGAGTACCTATAACTCGCTTCTTGGTCGGTTTTTTTTCTTTTTGAGTAAAACAGCACCTGTAATGGCTTTCAACTTGCCAAATGCATTCAGGTTCAAGCGATATATTTAGGTACTTATAAGCTGTCGGTTTCATTAATGCCCGAAATAAAAATTATAGTATACCTACCAATACCTTCTTTCTACCTATACTTTTTTTTAATGATCTTCCGACATTTTCATTAAACTCAACAAAAAACTTGTCATTGCATAATCGGCTAACTGCCAGAAAAACTGCTTTCAATGGCAGCAAGATTAATGGCACCTAGGCTACTTAATGATTCGGTACAAAATAACCAGGACAGGAACTTTATCCCAGATGGCCAAGATAAACATAATGGGCTTGGCAGAGCCCGCGTAATGACTCGCTTAAGCAAGTCAATTCGACTGTGTAAACGATACACTACAGGCCTTTCTGTATGACCCTTTCGTCTTGCCTTCGTTAACATTTTCAGTGCCCACGTCTCCGCTTAACATATGAAATGGTTCCGCGAAGCGGACGCTCGGCAATCACATTGTTGTAGAGAGACTTTCGTATGACGGACACTTGAAGTAAATTGCTCCAAACAATTGCCAACATTCTTTTGCAAAAAATGCAATTCTTCCTGGGTTGCTTTAGATTATTTTGACGGTCTCGCTCGTACATATTTATAAAAAAGTTAATTTACAATTGTTTCATTTGTGACGAAGTATTCTTCTCCCATGGAGCACTAAACCATATAAGTATGAAATCGATTCAGAGACTTATCAATTAACATGTACTAGTATGCTATTGCTAAGTCCCCGATCCGCACTGGGCCTGCGTGGGGACTATAGCCCATACCCTCTCGTGAGAGGAGGCCTGTGCCCAGCATTGGGATACAAATAGGCTGCAGTAGTAGTAGTAGTAGTGTGCTATTGCAAATAAACCAGTTACTACCCCACGAGAACTTAACACTCGTAAAGATGTCCTTATATCTTACAGCAATACCATTTATTTTGAGTTTTTCGTAACCCGAGCACATTCGTTATACCAAACAGACCCATATTTCACGTTACCGCGAAGTATCCCAGAGCACTGATCCATCACAGGTGGTATTTATGTGAAAGAGCCATGGTTATATCGATCTCTCTTTAACTACACCTCTGCGAGCAAGTCGGATGTTATTACGTACGGTTACTTAAGGAGCCATTGCTTAAATCGGCGAAGATTATAAATGTATCCTACGGTCACAGGGCCTTAATCGATAAGCCTTCTCGATGTTTTTTTTATTATTATTAAAGATACAAATATATCGCAGAGTTTAAAAAAAAAGTACATAAAAGACTGCAGAAGCCGGGCGGGCTTATTAGCCAGTGAGTTCAGTCAGATTTGTATATAATTTTCTTATGCTAAGTAGTTTATATAACGAACTTAAATCATATATAACAATGTTTAAAAGAAATATTACTAGGTGCATGTTATTGTTACATTTTACAACATAAATTGTAATTTATAAAGTGTTATTTCATCTTACCAATCGTTTTACAGTTTGAAACATACAAATCTGTAGTAAATCAATGTGTAGGGTTCCGAAGTTGACGATGCCCTTAGTACCTTTCTAAGACTGCATCTTAGCTAGACTGCGGTATGAGTATGACGTGCCCGCCCGACGACGCCCCTGCCGCTCAGTAGTATGTATGATGGAATTTTTGCTTGCTTGCAGTTGGTCGACTATGACCCGGAAACTTGTATAGTCTTCTTAGCTGTGATAGTTTTCCTTTCAATTGCGTTATATATGCTACCACCATTATTTTTTTCAGATATCTGAAAACCACCATTTAACTGGCAGGGGCTGACTCTACGAAAAAAATAGCACTTTAAAGCTTAATATTTCACAAACGCATCGTTTAATAAAAAAATGGTTTTAACAAACCCACAATGTTTTTCTGAGACCTATTCAACAAAACCCAACATCATGGGGTACGCAAGAAAAAAATATACATTCCCATTTTACGAGTAGGGGAGGTACCCTAATGAAAAATATATATTAAAATTTTATTGTACTACTTTGTCGGCGTAAATAATATAAAACTAAGCCTATTTGAGCAATAGTGCAGACAGACGGACGGACGGACGGACATGGCGAAACTATAAGAATTCGGAACCCTAAAAAACCAGTAGTTCGCATTGCGGTTAGCTGGGAACACTTAGGCCATGAATATGCCCACTTGGCAATGCTGTGTGATGGTGCGAGTATTTCTGAGTATTTCTCATCGGTTCCGTTAAATTTCGACTAAGCCGTAAGATATATCTACTGTACCGAATCGTACCTACCGCAAGACGTCTGAAGGCTGAGTGCATAAGTCTGTAAAATTTAGTGGCTGCTTTCAGATATTCGCTTCGCTGGGCTGAAAATATGTATTGCGTAATATAGAGAAGTTAATACCGAACGTGTCCCTACGGAGCTGTTCCGTTTTCACTCACTGAAACCGGTAAATTGACTTTTTCAGACTTTTATCTTATAACATTTTTTCTTTTTGCAATGGAGATGATACAGCTTTCCCATACACTTAAGGGAAAGCTGTGATTATTCAAACTGCTTTAAAAAGACTTCGGCTTAGTGTTTTGAACTAAACTTGAAGTTTTTTACCCCTTAAAAACGATTTCTATCCTATGTGGTTTTCAGGGCCCTCCACTAATATCTTTCTCCCGAATTTCATGGTTTCGGTTCATCGCAACTAAGTGGAAAAATGGAACAGATATACACAGACCGAAAGAACAGGTATGTATAAGTTAAATTGGGTGCAAAGAAACTAGAACTAATAAACTTAGATATCCTTCGAAAACTTTATTAAATAACGACTACATTAATAGGTAAACAAAAAATCTGTCAATTTTCTGAATTACAATTAAGTATAGCACGACACAACTTAGAAGGCGCGCGGTGAGGCACTTATGCCGTTGACGCAGAGTCTATTTTTGCTTAAGGCCCTTCCCTGACCCAGCATCGTCAAATTGCTCATTTAAGATCATACTTTTCTAAGAAATGTTAAAAGTTAAAAATATGAAAAAAACATATGTTATATTTTATTATATCATCCTTACATTGACAGCTTTCGATACACGTTTCACGAAACTTCGCTCGATACAATTTAATTCCAAAGTAACCTCTAACTCGGACCGCTAATCCAACTTTACTCCAGTTTATTATATCAAACAGTGTAAAACTAATTATAACACAAAAAATATCCATATTATATGCATACATCGACAGCTTTATAAATGCCATTTTTTTAGACGGTATTTTTATAGAAATTAAAACGTGTTTAAAAGTAACTAAATCGGGCGTTCTGTGCGCAGCGCTTTCTCTTTCACTCGTCCCACGAGTGACAGTGACGGCTGAGCTGGGTCTATGAACCGCCTTAATCCACGCGCCTTCTAAGTTGTGTAAACCTGTACTTAAGTTTATTTATAGTAAGCTTAATAACTAAAATGGCAAATACATACTCGTACCAAACCAATTTTCATTTTATCTGGCGTCCATAAATAGCTCAAACAAAATAAATATTTGGGCCCTTGTATAAATAAGATTGAGTATGTCTAAAGGTAGATAATCTCCAACGGCGTATCGTAAGAAATCTTCGCGTACCTTCGATAATTTCACTTTCGAACAATCGATATGTGTGAAAACAATATCATTGACCTTTGATAATGTGCATTGAACTGTCTCAATGTTTTCACCTTGGCCCTCGTCGAACAATGCGCGAGCGCATCGTAATTCGTATGTTATAGTTAAGGTAGCTTACTACCTACTATCAAAACAAACAAAACAAAATCACTTTATTTGCAATTTAAAAACATTGTAACAATGCATGCAAATATTACATAAAATAATGACAATAATACCTATTAATAATTCTAATTAATAAAATAATGATTATGAAATTCAAATAAATTGTGTCTAACATTTGTACGAGGGGCGTTCAAAATATTCTCGGTATTGATATCTTATAACCTCTTTTTGAATTTGTTTTGTTACTGGCTGGTAAGGTTCATTCTTTGACATTAAAAAAAAGTATAATTCAAACCGAGATGTTCTTTTGTTTTTCTGCAATTTCTGAACAAACACGAACACAATGAGTGAATTAACAATGTTAACGAAATTAGAACATCGTTCCGTAATAAAATTCTTGACGAAACAGGGTAAAAACCAAAAAACCATAAAAGAGGAAATGGATTGTGTTTACCGTGAGTCTGCTCCTTCTTTATCTACAATTCAAAAGTGGTCAAGCGAATTCAAACGTGGCAGGGAGAGTATTGAAGATGACCCTAGACCTGGCCGGCCTGTAGTAGCTACTTCACAAGAAAATATTGATCAGGTGGAAAACCTTATATTGGAAGATGGTCGAGTGAAGATAAAATCAATAGCTCAAGTAACCAATCTTTCTATTGGTACCGTACATGACATTATCCATGACCATCTTAATATGTCAAAGGTCAGTGCAAGATGGGTTCCGCGAATGCTGACTCGACTTCAAAAAGATGTGCGTGCAGCTTGCTGTTCCGATTTTATTGACCTGTGTGGTGAAAATCCTGATGAGGTGCTGCAAAAGATAGTTACTGGAGATGAAACCTGGGTTCATCATTATGACCAAGAGAGTAAACAGGAGTCCATGCAGTGGCACATTAAGGGTTCAGCTCATCCCAAGAAGTTCAAGGTCGTCCCTTCCGCTGGCAAGGTCATGGCAACAATATTTTGGGATTGTGAAGGAGTATTGTTGATCGATTATAAAGAAAAAGGTGTAAATATCACGGGACAGTACTACGCGAATATTCTACATCAATTAAGGGACGCAATAAAAGAAAAAAGGCGAGGAAAGTTGTCTAAAGGTATTCTGCTTCTGCATGACAACTCCCCTGTCCATACTGCTCATATTGCCAAGGCAGCTATTGCTGAATGTGGGTTCGGAACTATAACTCATCCACCGTATAGTCCGGACTTAGCCCCCAGCGACTTCTTTTTGTTCCCCAATCTCAAAAAGGATCTGCGTGGAAATCGATTTTTTGACGATGAGGCGTTGAAGGCGGCAGTAGAGGAGCACTTTTATACCAAGGATAAAAAATATTTTTATGAGGGATTAAAAAAAATAATTGATCGATCTTTTAAGTGTATTAACATAGGGGGGGAGTATATTGAAAAATAAAAAATATCAAACTGTTCATACTTGTTTGTTTTCATTCCAATACCGAGAATATTTTGAACGCCCCTCGTACATGCGAATAAAATTTAAATTATAATAAAATGGTGAAGACAAAACATTAAACATAGTCATAAAATATAATATCACAGCTAATAAAAATCAAGGCAGATACCTATCGAGGCGAGGTGTTAGCACAAATAATAAATAAAACCCGGACCTACCGCGCTTCTCATGCATAGGGTCGGGGGTTCGATTCCGCGGCTCGCACCTCCTATTTTACTTATGTGAGAAATTAAATTTGAATTTACCACTGAGCTTTTCGGTGAAAGAACATCGTGAGGAAACCTGCACGATTCTGCGAAGTAATTCTGGGGACTATAGACCCACCCTTCTCGTAATGAGAGGAGGCCTGTGCCCAGCAGTGGGACGCAAATAGGCTGTAGTAGTAGTTATATGTACAGATAAAAAAGTCAGTATATGTATTGTATGAGTCAGGAAGGATGATGCCGGGTAATTACGGCATAGACGCATTTCATCTTAGGATTGCCATGGCAACGCATTTCAAATCTTTTGATTTCTTGTGTCCATTGGAGGCGTGAGAGTGATACTATGAAATCAACAAGCTATATTTACCAGTAATTACTATGTCATCGACGTAATATGGGATGCGTCCGTGAATCTGGGGCAACTCTGCCCGTTGCAACACGCCGTAAAATAAAACGATGCGGTAGAAACAAACTAGGTCAGCTGTTTATTTCAAAGACGGACAAACAAAAACATAGCATCACTTGATGGGAAGTGGTCACAGGCCGATGTACATACACATTGGGCCTGTGTTAGGCCAATATGAGGAGGGCACACATTGAGCTAAGGTAGTCAGTAAATCATATTGGGCAAACGTGCATAGCGTTGACTTGACGATATGTTAGTAAAAAGCGCGAAGATCCTTTGATGTGTGCAGGTACAAAAACCAACGACATTCGATTAGCCGGCCAATGTTGGCGCCAGCGACCAACGTAACCCCAAGTAGCCCTCTCTCTACCCTACCTATATGTTGGGCCGATACGATGGCCCCCTTGGCCCAATGTGCACCTACAGCGGCCAATAGACTGTCAAGCGAAAGGCGTCAACAATGCTTTGGCAGCCTCTATAAAGTCGAAATGGGGGCAGAATTTGCCACTAGAGGCGCTAGTGTCGCGTGAGGTCCAATAACATTCACTTTTCACTGGTTTTGGCGGGCTTCTTGATATAAATTATAATTTCTCTAATTTACCTGTTGAAAGGTGATCTTCTTCGGAAATTATCGCAAATATGGATTACTTGGCGATGAATGTAAACGCCATGAAAAAGAAATTTTTTTTCAATCAAACCGGAACTGCGCAACATTGCGGCATAGCTACTCGATATGGTGATAGTTATTTATAATCAATAAACTTAATGAGATTCAAGATTTGTTTGTTTCGGCGCCGATCTTATAAAGTCGCCTTTGACAGCTATGCCTCTGGACCTTAGTCAACTCAACAGTGGCGCCAACTGATGAGCAAAGAAACGATAGCCCCCATTGCCATGCCGGCATTGCCATTGCATAATGGTAAAGGTAAGTTGTCAAACCTTTTCACATCAATTCACATGATCGTATTCTGTTTACCGGTAGGGTACCTACCTGAACCACTGAACGTTTGAAAATTTAATAAAAAGTAAATCTAGATTGATTTATCTAATATTTACTAAAGAAGCACTTTAATTCTTACTCAAACAACCTCTCAGGGATCGTTTTAGTAAAGCAAATGAGAATGCACAACAACAAGGAAGTTCAAATATGTATTCAAGAAACATTGTATGTAAATAATTGCCTCCTCGGAATATGCAAGGATCACGTGCGGGTAAAAATAAACTGCTAATCGTATGGGAATTCATTTAAAAATGATTTACCGTTGCATTGCATACGTATGGAGCATGACATTATCACATACGATAATAACACGATACGTATGTATATTGTACTAGCTTCTGCCCGCGACTTTTCCCGCGTTATTCGGTTATTGTGCTCCCGTGGGAACTATGCGTTTTTCCGGGATAAAAAGTAGCCTATGTCCTTTCCCGGGACCGTAACTATCTCCATGCCAAATTTCATCTCAATCGGTCCAGCGGTTGAAGAAAAGGTAACAGACAGACAGACAGACAAAGTTACTTTCGCATTTATAATATTAGTATGGATGTACAGACGAAAAACGAACGCCGTTAGAAAGCAAAGAGAAGGTTCCACTTCCACGCAAAGCAAATGTATTTTTTGATTTTGAATGGGACAAAATACTCCATTATGTATTTTTGAGAGTTCGTCATCTTAACTGGAATTCAAACCGGTTTTATATCTAAGTATTTGTCATAAAAGGTCCCTTTGTGGTATAGAACTAAGGGGTTTTTGATTTTTGTAACAACAACAACACTCTTTATTTAACACCATAAACAAAACACAGAAAAAATATACAGATAACAGGTAGGTATTTAAATTAAATGTAAATATCATTCTTAAATATTGAAATTAAATAAAGAATTAGGTACTTAAAGAGTCATTAATACTTTAGACTTGAAAACAATTGTTTTTTTTTTTCAAAATTTTCTCAAACTATCGAATTAATCTGAATTGCATTTATAGTTTTCAAAAAATCCAACTAGTGAAAAAGGTGAAAACTAAAACCCATCTGTACCCTGACTCAAGTGTTGGCGTGAAATGCCCGGTAGGTACCTTTTCCCGGCAATAGAAAGTGCAGACTGAAACTAAATTGTTCCCAAGACAAATCGGCCATAGACACCCGAAGCTCGCATCTACACTTTTAATTAAATAAATGGCTTCGGAACTGTAACCCAAGGACTTTCCCGGCTTAAGCTATCGGGATATAGGATTACTATTAGCTCCGTAAAACCATAGAGTGATCGCCTTACTTTTACGTTGTTCAGGTGTCGCGTATACATTGAAACATTTTTATTTTCACATCCACACATAATAGAAATATACAAAAAATAAGAAATATACATAAAATTAAAAACGTACAAGTAAACATTAAATTAAAAGCCAAAGTATGTAGAACTAAGGACGTTAAACAAACATAGGTACAATTGAAATTTAGAAACTAACTTTTTATACCAGGTAAATATGGCGACACATGATCACGAAACCAGTTCTAGGGAAGTAGGTTGTAATTGAAAAATCAATTATAAGCCACCCCATTAACTATCATTTATGGACATAATTAGAAACAATGATAATTTAGCTTCAATTACGTAATATTAACTTGATAATCCCGGCTCTGGGACTTTTGTTCAATGTCATTTAAATCTGCTAATAGCAACGACTTTGGCAAGTGATTTTTGCTTCTCATTGAGCCTACATGTAAATACATAAGCATCGTATTTATGGCAAACACATGTGTCCAAATTGCAAACCAAGACTAAGTAGAAAACATAGAATAAATGTCACGTGCTTATAATGTTGCTTGTTATTTGACTGATCTGATATGTCTATCTTCAACCCTCTAGACGGTAAAAATTAGATACGTCAATAAAACGTCAATAATCTGGCAAATTAAAAAATAACTGTATTAAATGCGTTGTACTGAAACAAATGAACTGTCAGGGTGAAATCAAAACAAAGCAATGTTACAGTTTTGTCTCCAGCATCCCCGGATGAATTAAACATTATGTTCTACTCCAAGTTGTGCTGCAAACGTGAATATTCAAAAGCAACGAATAAATGTTTACAAAATGGAAAAATGAGATTCCATTAAAAATAACTTTGAATTTGCCTGCCAGCAATTAGTTTTATGTGGGAAGGAGTTAGGAATAAACATTGTAATATAGCAACCGTACGTCTGAATTTTTTGAACAAGCTTTTCCGCAGTTTTTATTTCCATGCGCGTCTATTGCCTATGGCACTGATTTAAATGTTACACTAGATAGGTACCAACCTTGACAAAACGGTGACACAGAAAGTACGCCCCGGGGCGTACTTCTGAAGTTCCTCAAGTCAGTAGCCAATCAGACGCCGGCCGCGTGCCAAGGCGCGAAATCCAAATTTCAGTCAGTAATAATGGGCAATTACGCAGTAAAATGTTGCAGCAATCGATCCCATAATCAAAATAAGTCCATTGGGAACACGTTTCACAGTAGAGTTTTAATTTTAATGTCATATTATTTTTATTAACACTAAATCAAAATTTCATTACGAAGGGTTTTCAATTGTTCACTTTTTAAGCCCAATGTTGCAAGGTAATCATGGTTCAAAATTAACCACATTTCAGGGAAATTGTTAGACAAACCGTATAGTTTTCAGTGATCTAATAATATATTTATATTATTAGATCACGGATTAGTTATTTACATTGGTAAATAATGGCGTTTTGATATTATATATATATATTGAATTAGATAATGATAATAAATAATAATTACAAGATATTTTATAACAGATATTGGTGTAGGTACACGTAGTAAGAAATTAAAATTAACATTAGTCAAAATATGAACAAACTTCATTTCAATATTTACCATGGATAGGGCCTAATACTTAAAACAATTCATACTCTGAATGTTTCTCGTTTATAATCTTGTTTAAATAAAATTTTGACAATATAAAAGCAAAATAAGATGTTGAACGGCCTTTAACATTAACTTATTGAAAAAAAAAACTTTGGGGTAAATTTCCCGACACTGGTATCACTACCCGTTTGACATCCCTTTGAAAGCCATGAATATTGCTATCTTTGTCTAGCGTCAATTCGGCGTATTCGTAGCATACGAGTAGGAAAGAGATAGACACAGTTTTACTACAACTTTTCGTAGTTTTCAGAGTTACGACTCGATTTTCAAGTTTTGACACGTTTCTTCGAGATGTTTTATAGGAAGCTTCGTCTCTAGTAATGTACCTCAGTGGCCTATGGCATCAATCGTAGCTCCTCAACGGAAGAACCGTTTTAGGTTGGTTTTTAAGTGTGAAATTAGGTATCTAGAATCCATATTCATATTCATATTCATATTTATTGGTAATATATCATTACATGTCAATATTTTTACATTTACATTTATTTATACTATGTTATATGTATTGCTTCATTACTAAAATAATTAATTACATTAGAATTTAGTATGTAAAGAATTTAGTATAAATTAAGTTAGTATTTAGATTGTACAATTCAAATGGTACCTATCAGTGTCATATAGCTCACGATAATCGTAGAAAGCCTGAATATTCTTTCTACTACTACTACTACTACTACTACTACTACTACAGCCTATTTGCGTCCCACTGCTGGGCACAAGTCTCCTCTCATCACGAGAGGGTTTTGGGTTATAGTCCCCACGCAGTGCGGATCGGGGACTTCACACACATCTTTGAATTACTTCGCAGATGCGTGCAGGTTTGCTCACGATGTTTTCGTTCACCGAAAAATGAAGGAAATCAGCGGTAAATTCAAATTGAATTTCGCACATAAGTAAACTTAGAGGTGCAAGCCAGAATCGAACCCCCGACCCTCCGCATGAGAGGCGGTAGGTCGAACCACTAGGCTACCACAGCTTCCGAATCCCGGAAAATAACGGGAACTCTTTTACTTCCATCTCAGTTCTGCTGTATGTATCTGAATAATAATATGTTTTGGACTCCGTCACCGTTTGTTTTTTTGTAACCAGTGTCCTAGTTTCCCTAATGATGTAAGTAACTTTTCTCATAATATTGACAGACACTATGTCGCCTTAGATAGATAGATGATAAAAACTACTAACTTACATCTGCACTTGATACAAGGCAAACGAGATATTTTCTCCTTTAAACCCCTGCAATATCCCAAAGTGTTTGTCGCTTTCTTCTTGATATGTTTCTTGTGAATAAATTCACAGCCATTTTATTCATGATGTCTGTCGAAAAATGTTATTTGGCTGGATAAGCTGCTGGCTTGCGGGAGTCCAAGGATTAACACACATATTGGTACAATGTATCAACGATTATGCCATTTGTCATCCAAGGGAAAAAAAATACCCCAAAATGAGAAGTCTTTTTCAATTTATCTAGTTTTATTTGATGTTTTCGAAAGTTCGGACTTAATTCCGCACTTTTGATTTGCCCGTCATTATTAGTTGCAAGAGGTTATAGAATAAGTACTTCATTTAATCCATTCAAAACGGAACTTCTAAAAGTCTGTTTTTCCCGTGATCAGGGTCGAAACCTAGATTCAACTGCAAAGAAAAGTTTGTAGGTTAAGATATCATATCATCTGCTAGAATACGTAGGATGGCTTATATCTATGTTGTTGTTATTTCTAAACGTTGATGACATTGTTTAAGATAACATGCGTTTGTAGGCAAACTCGTTTTGTGTGCGTCTTATTTTAACGACACTGTTTCCTGAGACTGCTTGGCGAGTGTTTTTGGCTGAGTATTTGGGGTTGGGGACGCTAGTTCTACAGGCATTGCCACGGAGCTTGAGCCGTGGCCTTCGATGCGCAGAAGTCGAAAATAAGGTCTCATTGACTACGGACCAACGCTCATCCTAACAACATTACACCCGTCACTCCTACTTTCCTATATTGGCTCAGAGCTGCATAGCCGGCTGATTGTGGTCGACCGGTTGCGGCTAGTCGATCGTCCTCTCCCATCCCAGAGCGTGTCACTCCTAAACAATTATTTGTGCCCCTTGGTCTTGATCCGTAGTAATGATTATGCAGACCTTAAGCAAGAACTAGACTTTCGAGTTGACATTTTGTACCGCCTTGGGGGTACAAAGGGTGAATCCCGGACTGAGTTCATGCTCGAGATCGGCTACCAAGTCTATTGATACGGATGATAATACGCTTGCCGTATCAGACGAAAATTCTAAACTGGAATTGTCTGGCTGGGAGGTACATATGTTCAGTTCATGTTCAGGATTTGAGGTTGGGGACGCTAGTTCTACAGGCATCGGCACGGAACTTGAGCGGTGGCCTTCGATGCGCAGAAGTCGAAAATAAGGTCTCATCGACAGTGGGACGCTGGACGCAGGGGGCGCTTGGTCGTGCGCCCACGCTTATTGGCCCTTCAGTCGTAAACATGCGCAGAAATCCCCTCTACTTTCGTACACCGCAGTACTATTACATATTCTGTGACACCGCTCAAGATCCGTGCCGTGACCTGTAAAAGTGATGAAATTTCCAATACAAACGGCGTAGAAAATGTATTTCGTACTTGGAATACAAACTCGGAAGCTTTTGCCAATTCTATTTGGAGGATTTCCTGAAAACCCTTTTGAGTTGGAGTGCAATTCGAGGGATCTCAAAGGAAATGTGAAAATCGTGCATAAAGTGCAGTGCAATGACCTGACCTTAGTGTCTCCTTTATGATCAGATCAAACAATCAACAACAACCACCCATTACTTATAAGTCAGTCGTATTGTTTGGGTACCTAATACTGTCTTAACAGAAGTTCAGTTTATGCCCTACATTAATACCAAGAAGAGCATATCACATGCTTGAAGCAGAAATAAAGGCAGGATATTATGGTACACCGTTATCGTCAGTCTGGAATCTGAAGTCCCGCGGAGATATGTTGATGATTCACTCGAATCACACGTCAGTTACATTGGCGGTGGTCATTCTTGCTGCTCTGACGTTAATTCAGCAAGAAATGACGTGATTAGGGAGTTAGGAAAAATCTCTTGGGCTAATATCCTATAGCGTTTTTCCTGATTAAGTAGTATTAGACTTCCCACTCGCAAATGTCGCCGGAAACTTCCGTATGAAAATGAAACCTTTTAGCCCGATATGTTTCCCGTGGCTGTCAAAAAAGCTGCAATTTGGCAACCCCTGCAATTTCCTAAAGTGTTCGTCCCTCGTGTGAGCCATCTGTTTCCGTACTTTACCTTCGTACTGGCAACGTACATTATTGGAACGTTTTAGACCGACCGCACATTATATGAAAATTTCTAACAAAAAAAAACTGACTCTTGCCGGAAGGCGCGGTGCGTACATTTTGTATTAGACCCCGCAGGAAAATTTCTGATCACGATTTTTCTGACAGCGTGGGGGATTTAATTCAAAATGTATGCACCGACTGTCTACCGGCTATCTTCCGGCGGGCGGGCGTCAAATTTTTTCTATAAGAAATTTTAATATAATGTGCAACTGGTCTTAGAATGTCTCCACGTATATTGTCCTCTGTAAATAATAAACTTAACCTTTCATTGTTTTGGGTTCTTCTTCAATGATTCCTAATGAGGTAAGTGTAGTTTGAATGGTCCATTTACAAATCCTAAACCTGCAAGTAAAAAGGTCACACTTGACCTGACCATTTCGTGTTTTTTTTTTAATTGGAAGTCTGTTAATGTGAATTTAAAATTGTATATCATAACATAACCATCAATATGTATATCCTTGAGATTGCACCGTAAGCCCTGCGACAGTGCAGGCATGTTATTTTGAGAAGATTAATGGAGTAAACAAGACAGAATTTGATTTATGGAGCATATTGAAGTTTAGATATTGGGTCCTTGTTGATGCGATAATGGAAAGTAAGAGTAATAAATTTTGACATGTTATGGCGAACAGTCAAGGGTGGTCGATTGTTTATCAGTTTACTGTTTTCTGGACCATGATGGTCCGATGCAGTGGGCTTTTCTAGAATGATAGTGATTTGAAAAGGAAGAAGAAGGAAATAAAACGTTTATTCGACCATAATAAAAAGAAACAAACAAAAATTACAGAAACAATAATACAATGTTTTCGGAATCATTCATGTTAAAGTCAAAATAATACAGTTGATTTACGATTAACATTTCGGGATAATAACAGGATTTTTGGAACCTGACAAGTAATCTAATCCTTCGACTGCAGAGCGGCTGAACCGAACAGGTATATAGCCTCTGGTCATATATAATGTAGATACTCTAGTATATGTTCATCCTTAGTTGTCTTATTTGGAAAACAAAATTCCAACTGCCCTCAAAATGCGTATTTCGGTACTAAATATTTGTGACTATTTAAGCGTAAATAAAGAAATCCCAGAGCAAATTTCATTCAAAAGTTGTCCCATAATAATGTTGAATCAAGAATTCAAGATGATTTGATACTTACAGTAATAAACCAATTTTATCCCTAAAAAGCACTTTGACGTAAGAATTTTCTTTACAATCCAAAACAACATAAGGTGAACAGAGTCTACTTATGGCTATAGGGACCGAATATATTATAGACTTTTAAAATCTGCCTGTTGAGAGGTTAAGACCACATAGCGTACATGGTGTTAGGTACACATGTACCTAACATTTAAGGATCACATTTCCTTGTAAGGACAAGGTACTAAGTTATTTCATTGATTTACGGCAAAGTCCGTCCGATGAAGCAAATACAACGTAAACACTTGCACAATGGAATGAATATGTAGTTTTGATGAAACAATGAAAGCCTAAAACTGACTCACTGATTAATTAACGTATGTACGTAAATACACCTAGGTGCAACATAACCTTAGTTCCTTACATAAAGAAGCGATTTTCCCAAAGCCTCTATTTAAATATACGGTAAACGATTGTATTAGAGCAAAGAAGCAGTTATTTCTAGGAGCGCGGGTGACAATCGTGATTCGTATTCACATCCATTAACCCTCTGTAATCATTGCGAATTGCTAGCAGCCGTAAATCTTCATTTAGAAAATCTGACCTGGATCAGATAGCAAGCATTTGCCGCGGTCTAAACAAAACCAGTGCGCACCCGTCTGTCCTGCATACAATAAAGATGAAGAACTACCTACAGTAAAGTTAACGATGACTGAATTCTGACGAGTTGATGTACCTGATCGAGAGGATACGTTACCAAAGAAGATTAAAAATCGTTTATTGAACTTTTTATCTCTTGTGGTAAGACTTGTAAGTGGGGTAAAATAAAATGTAGGTAGTTTCACAAATCAACAACGGATTGGAAATTCCATGTCCCGATAACGATATAGGGAAAAGGAGATTTAAACGTCTTAATATTCTGCCGTTTTATGTTTAAATTTTCCGTTAATCTGGCTTACGCAGTGAAGGGATACATTTAATTATCACATCACATCCCTCCGACTCACTTTTCGGTTTCGAAAGTTTGTTATCTGCTACTTAAGGAAGACTTATCACCTACCACTACCATCTCTATAATACTTCATTCTGTGCCACGCATACATATTTACTCTGCAATGACTGAATACGGCTCCCAATTTTGTAAACGCTTTTATAATTTAAAGAAAACTCGATGACTCGTGTTAGCAATGCGGGTCATAGGTGCATATAACATCGTCATTCTTCGTTCACGCTAGAGTGGACCTCGGGCGTGATATAGTTAGTAACTTTAAATTGGCTTAGTTGACCTGCTGAAGGCTTACGATGCAGGTCAAAGGTCATTCCGGTCGGGTAGATTGGTAATAAGAATGTGGTCATTATTGTTATGAGAGTGGTGTAAAACGTCCATGGTAGCCTAGTGCTTTGACCCGCCTCTCATGCAGAGGATCGGATGTGCGATATATTAGTTTCAAATTTACCACCGAGCATTTCGGCGAAGTTCAACTTCACCAGGAACGCATCTACAAAGTTTCACAGATGTGTGTGTGTTCCCAATCCAAGCCCAAATTCTCTCGTGGTGAAAGCACGCCTGTGCAAGCAGTACGTACGTAATAACTTGTAGTGATGTATCAATACAAAAACTGTACTTCGTCATGAACTTGTCAAATTAAGCGCGTTTCTTTCCCACGCGATGTCAATCGTTGATATGTCTCAACACTTATTTCCTTGGTACTCGAAATGTTTATTTTGTTCTTGTTAACTCTTTTCCGGGCTGTCTATCGGTGTCGCACTGCTGACCTGAACACATCCACCATCTTGGACTCTAGCATACTTACTTTAATTTTAGTCGGTGACTTTATACTCAGATCTGATACCTTTTTTTTGAAGTATTGGAATATTTGCCCTATTTCGCAATGATATTCGACTACTAGTTAGTAGGTTAAGTATGTATATGCAAATAAACTCGTTTTTCTCCTCATCTTTATCCGATCGTGAAATTAGATGATAATAATAATGCTGCGGAAGGCAGTCCTGAGTTTCTATTGTCGTGTTCAGTTAATTCTATGGATGGATGAATCCGACTTGTTATACATATTTGATCTTATTTAACTTTTAAATGGGTTTTTTTTGTGTATGTGTACGTAAGTAATTGATTCATGATAATTCTTGCCAGAGTTGTCCAAAAAGCTGGATTAATGCGACTAATTTCGGCAACTTCAGCAGCATTTTGCCTCGGCTCATTACATCCAAAGGTATTATATTGTAGAATAGAGGAAAAGGGATAGATAGACGAAATGTATACATTATGAATTTGTAACATGACAGCTTAAGCTAAATGCAGAATTGAACATTTCACACGAAGCAACGGTCGCTGAACAGTATTCTCAGGGGCTTAAGTCAATTTTCCATTTCCAACGATAGATATAATCCTAACCGTGCAGTCGATGTTTGTTGCAAGCTGTTCTAAGTCCGGTTGCATCCAGTTTCAACTATTTCATACGTGCGCGTCCTGAAAGTGGGGCAGAGTAGGTACAACGACGCCCCATTTCCTGAGATTTATTGTTCTCGATGCTGAATGCTCTAATGTCGAAATCTCGTTGGATTGCTAGCTCAGTTTCCCGTCAAAATGCATACCTTCTCAGGTACCTAACCTGAATTTAAATATGTAGCTCCAAGTTATACTAATGGTACCTACTCGCAGTCATTGTGGATCAGGTATTCGTAAGAGTATGGTGGTTAAATTTATTTTGATGACAAGTTAATGGCGTAATAAGTTATGGGACTGTGTTTTTTTTTTTTTACTTTTCCAGTACCTATGCGTCCTTTAATGATGAGAGCCTGTACCTATCTATGTATGTTTTTTTATTTAGAAATGATTCAGGAAGTGATTGATTTCTCTCTATATTTGTAATCAATATATTGAATACTAGCTTCTGCCCGCGACTTCGCCCGCGTGGAATTCGGTTATCGCGTTCCCGCGGGAACTATACGTTTTTCCAGGATAAAAAGTAGCCTATGTGTTATTCTGATCTATAAGCTACATTACTGTAAAGTTTCATTAAAATCCGTTTAGTAGTTTTTGCGTGAAAGAGGAACAAACATCCATCCATACATCCATCCAAACAAACTTTCGCCTTTATAATATTAGTAAGGAGTAAGGATAAAATAAATACGTCGTAAAATAAATATTTACCTCAAGTGCTGTAACGGTATTCGGTCGTCGAATTGCATTTTGACTCTTGATGCTTATAAATACAACAACATAGTGCGATGTTTTTATTTTTGTTTTCATTGTCTTTTGTGTCGTAAGTAATTTTTTTAAATGATAAATTTACACATCTCAATCGCTCTAAACTTCACAAATGCAAGCCTCAGTTACCAGGGCGTCATGAATTACAAGCGGGCCGTTTCAGCGAGATGCGTCCCGGAGTCGATAGATCCAGACGACCTAGGTCGCCCTAGGTCGTGTCCCGGCGAACCAGGTCAACCATTGTTGCTGTGCCGATGGGGGCCAAAATAAACCGGCAAATTAGGAACGCGTAATGCAGTTATGGAAGTGGGAACTAGATGGCCTATTGAATTATGTTAGTTTAATTTAACTAGAGCGACGGAATTGCGCAGTAGATCTTGAGTTTCTGTCAACATTGAAAAAATATACCTACGTTTGGTGCCAAAATAAACCGATGCATTAGGAACGCGTATTAGTATTCGGTTATGCAAGAGAAATAGGTGACCTATTGAATTATGTAGTTAATTTTTACTAGGGAGTCACAAATCTGACGGAGATTTTACAATTCCATGTAAAAATAGAAAGAAAGCTTCGGCATTAATTTTCACACAATTTATGACGCGGTTTGTATAGCTAAAAACAACACAACACAACAAAGCAAAAATGACCCAAGTACCTACTTAATGGGTTAAAGTAGCAACACGTGAAATAAGACCATTGGATGAATTGAATGTTATTTTAATAATGAACTTGTAACTTAATAAAAACTACCTGCTTACTTAACAGACAATCCCAGTGAAGGATATATTACAAACTTGTGAGTGGGCACAAAAAAACTTTGATAAAAAAATGACCTTTATTAGTTTAGAAACAGAATATTTTCCTTTGTTCAATGTGCATGGGTACCAGGGCAGCAGCGATCAATGGGAGCTTCTGTTTGTGCTGATGCAGGCGGGGTCAGCCGCCTCCGATATAGGTCAAGTCGGCGCGAACCCCGCTTTCCCGAACCAAATATAGGCGTCTCCGGGTGTTTGTTTATGTTTTGATCCAGTGAGGACTCTATGCGGGTTATGGCCGAGGTTTGGGCCTACGTTGATGATTTTTCATCGGAATATTTAAACGCCATTCAGCAGAGTACGAGATACTAATGTAAGTATAACAAACAATGGTCGATACATGTCATACATATGCGTTTGTGTGAATTTACACTCTCTCACTGACTAGCGTTTTTTTTTCCTTCAACAAAATATATTACAGCATAGAAAAACGTAACCGTCTTTGCGCAGTCGGGTAAAAAGAGTTAGAAGCGGGCTATAAAATGTAGGTAAGCGGTTTCATGCCATGCAACTTTTGCTCTCGTAACTTGAGCCATAAAACTAGTAATATGATATGCAGCTCGGGTAACGCAGGTTTAGCTTCAACTATTTAGTTTAGGAGGTATGTAGCTGCAACCGAACAAAGGGGTATAAAGTCGGGTTAGTGCTTTGTTACGTGCTATAACGTGGTATGGGGGTACAGCCAGCTGCAAAAGGAATCCGGAAGAGTTTGAAATCTCAGATCATAGAATGAAACAAAGGTAACATGAGTGTGTGTGTGTGTGCTTAGATAATGAAACGTTTTTTTTTTTCGTTCTATAAAATTCAGTACTTTATGAATTGATTGTCAAACAAGCACAAAGGCCATCTGATGGTAAGCTCTGGCCCATGGACATCATAAGATTCAGAAGCGTTGCCGAGAATCAGACGACACGGAGGCCGGGACTGGATGTGAGGGGCGCAAGACCGCCGGAAGTGGAAACAAAGGGAAGAGGCCTACATCCAAGAATGGACACTTTTGTGGCCACCGTGATAATGATGATGATTGTATGGTGGAAATTTCACCGGTTCTCTCAGTAGCCATCAGTTCCTATCACTGGGAATCTTATCTACTTAATTAGGTATAGGTACTTAGTTACTTTTAAAAAGTGATGAATGTGCAATGAGCTTTTTTACATTTCAGTAATTTATTCATTCATTCATACCGTATTCATTGACAACGCAAGTCGCAACTATTGTTCTAAATTTCTAATTCAATGCTAATAAAAAAACTAATCGTCACTGGGTTAATTGAGTCATGTTTCGAACCAATTTCTCACAGATTGAGTTCATTTTATTTGCTTCAACCGGATTACCAATAATCCGATCGAATTTAGTGTAGCAAATTTTACTAAAAATTTGTAGCTTTTCATGTCAATAGATTAGTTTAAATATTTATGTATGAGCATGAGCAATGGTCGAATTTGAAACACGGAAAACGATGATTTCTAACTTTTTTAATAAGTACCTACCTACCTACTTACAAGAAAGGCTGAATGCGTTACAAAAGATGGGTAAAAAAAATATAAAAAATTACCAGGGCCGTTTAAACACAGGCTTTACTGGAAAATGAAGGCACCCCCTGGGAAATCGCCGTTGCGATCAAAAAGCAGTGATGAGTAAATAAGTTCAAGTATATTGTAATTTATTAGGTTAGGACTTAGGACCCATACCTATAGTACAGATTAGGTTATTTTGTAAATTTTACGTAAGTAACTTTGCGCAAATTCGATTAAGAAAAATATTTAGCGGCGAAGAGCCTGCGCTGAATCTTAAACATGTATGACCTATACAAAAAAAACCGGCCAAGAAGGGAGTTAAACTCGCGTGGAGAGGGGCCCTTGATTATTTTCAATGACGTCATTTTCAAACCGTTTCACAGGATAAGCTCTTTTATATGATAGATTTCAAATACCATGAACTTCTTGATAATTTTCCTGTAATCTATAGGTCAATAACTATCCTCCGTATTTTTTTCAAAATTTTAAGTCCAGTGGTTTCGGAGATAAGAGGGGGAATGGTAATTTTTCTCCTATTTTCTTTAATAACTCGAAAAGTATTGACCAAAAAAAAATAAAAAATATATATTTGAGATCCTCATTTGTATGTCACACGATATAGTTTGAAAAACTTCATTAATATTTTTTTAAATTTAGCCCCCAAAAGTAGGGTCTATGTTAAAAATTCATTTATTTTCGTTACACCTCCGTCTTTGGGTCACAAACTTATACGTGCCAAATTTCAACATAATGGCTCCAGTAGTTTCGGAGAAAATTGACTGTGACAGACGGACGGACAGACACACGAGTGATCTTAAAAGGAACCCTCAACTGTCATCAAAAGCATCAGAGCCGATTCGGATATTGAACCGAATTTACAAATGATTAAAAGTAACCAATCACATCTCTTCAAACCTCATCAGCGGTTAGCTGGAGATGCCAGCCACGGAAATGCCGCGATAACTTTTAATGATTCAATTTTCCTTTATTTACGGCCACGCTTTGTCTTATACAAATAAAATTTCAATTTTGATTCACAAAACTCGTTTTGGAATTTTCAGTCGGTTATTTGTAGAAAAAAAAATTGTGAGTGCATCCGTTGTTGGACATTGTAATTTTAATAAATGTCCATACCTAAAAACAGTTGTATTCTTTAAAATTTAGAACATTCATCACTGGAAGATGAGCCAAGACAACTAACGCCCGGTTCCTGTCCTATATCCAGACATCGCCTCGTTTTGGCTGCGGGCGGGCGGTTAAAATGTTAAAATATGTCATTTTCTCCATAACAATCTATCAAATTTTAACCGTAGCGGCGTTTTTTGGACATAGGAACCGAACAGACTTTATTGAATGCGATTCGAATTCTAGGAAATGGTATCTACATGGTGGGTCAGAAAATATGATAGCCGATACGGTGGGTTAATTATTTGCCATATTTTCTGACCCACCGTGTATTGTATATACTACTTAGTTTGTAATAAAAAATCACTATTAACTTTAGCATTCATTAGTATGTATGATAGTCTCACATGTGTATACATAGGTTTACCATATTTCATTAGCTTACAATACGATAACTACACCCAACCGCAATGAAATCGGATCACTTTGTATGGAAAAATCCTGTACAAAGTGACCCGATTTCACTGCGGAATTTCCTAAGTCCTAAACTTCTGAACTCTAACTTTTCAGGGTACACTGACACACAGTCAGTGTACCCTGAACCCGTGTGCTTAGGATTAATTCGAATTTCTATAATAAGTAGCATTTCTACTACTACTACGTGCAGGTTTCCTCACGATGTTTTCCTTCACCGAAAAGCTTAGTGGTTAATTCAAATTGAATTTCGCACATAAGTAGCATTTCTGTGGTGAGCGATTTCTAAATCCATTCTCAGTAGACTTGTGGTTTTCTCCCCGAGGACAATGAAGGGGTCATTTGCTCGGCACGATCCCTTTTACGTCGAAAACGGTTTCCAAATTAACCGTAAGACTGCAAATACCAGCCTGAAATTACTTGGCAGAATCAGCGAGTGGAAAATATTGAAAATGAAAAATTCAATCTTCATTTCTGAGGCTACTCTGATCATTTTCTCACAGAGGACATCTCTTGAATTTTCTATAGATACCGAATCTGTTTACGATCACTTTCCATCTTTCAAAGGAGTAGCCAAAATGCATTACCTCTAGTAAATAAACAACACAAAGTGCTCCTATAATAAACACTCTTTTAAGATATTTTTGACTTCTGAAAGTGCTTTTATGGATCGGTTTTCTTTATGGCACTCACGCAGGAAAATTATTTTCATGTTGTTATGTAGATAAAAGGAATCATGTTTTTCGGTGAAGCTCTGTAGTAAATCGCATTAGCGAGTGATTCCATTTTAGTATCCAATCAACCTACATATTATACACCCAATATAATGTATACCTATACACCCACAGCTTAATAAAGGTCTCTTCAATCATCCCACGCTAATATTACGGTGTAACAAACCCTACGTCGATCTAAGAACCCTCGTCGTTCGCTCTTCTCCCTTCTCGTCTCGCATCATCATCCTCATTTCAGCCGAAATACGTCCACTGCTGGACATAGGCCTTCCCCAAGGCTCGTCGCCCAAACCGATCCTGAGCTACTTGCTTCCACCGGTTCCTGCTATCTTCACAAGGTCGTCGCGCCATCTTGATGGAGGCCTACCGATAGCTCGTCTCCCGGGTCACGGACGCCACTCGAGAAGTTTCAGGCCCCATCGGCCATCAGTCCTACGAGTCCACTGACTTTGAGCCTCTTCGTTATCGTCGTCCCGTCTCTCGCCCCGTATTTATTCTTATAGGTACTAGTCGTACTACTGTGCTAATATACTATGTTCTTAGTTAGCTTCATCACCATTCGCTTCTTCATGAGTATTTGGATCTGTATTTAACGTTTTTTAATCACGTGTATGGCCTGCAACTTGATGAAAGTTGGACTCAAAATGAATGAGCCTGATTTCTGCGAAGTAAGGATGTGTGTGAAGTCCCCAATCCGCAATGGACCCGCGTGGAGACTAAGTATAGACCAGCCCAAACCCTCTCGTAATGAGAGAAGGCCTGTTCCCACTTTCCCAGCAGTGGGTCTTAAATAGGCTGTGGTGGTGGGAAGCCTGATTTCGAGACCAGTTATAGTTCCTTTCAGCTAACATGTGTGTTTTAGCTGTTTAGGCTAATTTCTCTTGGCACGCTGCTCGGGCCAATAGTGCCAATTCTTCTCAATAGGTAGTACCAAGTTGAGCCAAATTCGTTGTCATTTTGTTACTTTATTAAGGCTGTCTCTATTCTTGAGCTATGCGTAGGCACAGAATATTTAATAGTACTACATACAGAATAGCCACGAAATCATCCGCCAGAATCTAGCCGACGCGCAACTCGCGCCCAGCTCGCCCTTACCGTCATTTGTTTCATCCGGAGATGGAGAGTGAATCGTTGGCCCGCGTAGTGGTACACACATATTTACAAGTGTTCAGACGTCCTCGCACGCAAACATTGACACTTCATTCGAATTGTGTTCGAAATCGTGCTTTTATAGGCCGTGTCCGCCGTGTGGTGTAGGGTATACATATACATTTACATACAACTACTTAGAAATTGCTTAAATCATGTATGCTATACTCGATGGTAATGAATTAGTGGGTACCTACTGTCAGCAGATATTAGTTTTACTTATTATTTCAATGAATAAGTATCTAGTTTGGTCATCGGTTGGTCAAAGATCAGTTAGAAAATTCTGGATTTGTTATATTATTCTCCTTTTGTACATACAACACATTATTGCCTAATTAACATATGTAAATTAAATGATAATTATTATAGTTAAGACAACAAACTTTCAATTTTATCGCGCCTGGTAAACATACCTAATGCAACTTATCTTCTTTAATAGTAAACAATGTATCGTTGACTAATTAATTACATATTAGATAATTGTAATTTTAATTAGGTCATGTTAAAATCCAGCTAACTCGCATTGTAACTTTATTTCGTTCAGAATATCCGGCTTGTGAACAACTACGTTGCAACTTTCTATCCCGTTCGATTAATTCTACTCTTTTACTACTTATACTATTCTCATTTAGGTGGATTAAAACCGTTTGACGATAATTATTTAACCCACGGTACCTATCCTTAAGAGGGTTTATTCCGAAAGTTGGAAACATCGCAAATAGCTGTCAAATATTTCTCTGTTTTCATTAATTTCTGAATATTAACTGAATGAAAACCTGAGTTATCGCTCTATGGTTGAATAAAACGTTAAGTATGGATTGCAACAATTATCATAGTAACACGAAAGTTTTAGTAATATGGAAGTAATATCGTTTGAAAACTTTCCATCGCATTTCCCATGCATATTAATGTAATCTTATCATTTGAATGCCTAACACCCAAATGTAAAACGAGACGCGTAATTCAAGCGTATAATGTTTCTTCTAATTCAGTAATACCTATTGAGAAATTAATAAAAACAGCGAACCATTTGACAGCTATATGCGACGTTGCCAACTTTCGGAATAAACCCTCTTTTTTTACGGCATGGTTAAAAAAAGTGATGTTGATAGCAAGGAAAAGTGCGCGCGAATTTATTTATTTATTTTGCGCTCACGCTATTGGGAGCCGGTACTGGCGCTATGACCATGATTTTCCTTTTCGTCATTACGTAATTATACCCCTGTAGACTCGCCAGCCTGGACAAATGATTCGGAATTTTCTGTCAGTATCTCCCGGTCTATAACTCTGTAGAAGAAGTCGCGTCTGTAACTTGAAAATTAAAAGAAACTATCAAGTCGAGGGGACTAAATAAATGATACTAAACACAAAAAAAAAACGATTTTTAGAAAAATAGTCTGTGTTTAGAAAAAATACCTCTGGACGGATAACAACAAAATTTGGTATGGGTGTAGTTTATAACATTGTTCAACATATACGTAGGCTTCATTTTATCCCGGAAAACGCATAGTTCCAGCGGGAACGCTATTTCCGAATTCCACGCGGACGGAAGTCGCGGGCGGAAGCTAGTTTCGAATAAGTTTTGATAGTTTTTATTAATCTCTAAGTTTACTTATATGCGAAGTTTAATTAGAATTTGTCAGAGCTTTTAAGTGAAGTGAAACGTCGTGAGTCAAGCTAAATAAATACAAGTATCTGCGATGCAATTCTTAGATGTCTGCGAGCTTTTCAATGTGCACTGGGCACGCTTAACCCCAAAAACCTCTAGTGTTTATATGAGACCTGTGCCCTGTAGGGCGTGATTTTAAAACTTAGGCTGCACTGGAAATAAACGTCAGTCTTTACAGATGCATGTCACGTTTCGTAATATTATCACAAGTCTGGGAAAGCGACCGAGGCAGCGGTCCCAACGCATTTATAATTGGAACTGCGACGAATCGGCAAAACATGCCTAATCTCACACATGAGTGCCGAGCCGATTGACAATAAGTACCTACTTAATAGTAATAGAGGACCAATGCAAGAATGCTTTTTAAATAAACGAAATCAAAATAACATTTTATTTGTGATACGACAAGAAACAGTCCAAACTTTACATACTCGTAATCACAGAATACACGGAATTACCCGCCTGAATCTAGCCGGCGCGCAGCTCGCCCCCAACTCACGCCCTTACCGTCATTTGTTTCATCCGGAGATGGAGAGTGAATCGTTGGCCCGCGTAGTTGTACACACACATTCACAAGTGTACAGATGTCCTCGCACGCAAACATTGTCACTTCATTCCAATTGTGTTCGAAATCTTGTTAATTCTGCCTTGTCAGTTACCCATACCTCTGTGCTTAGTAACAAATTGTACCTACACCCACGTTTGCTCATAATCGATTTATACAACCTTTTCCAAGTAATCAAACCCACTCGAGATGACATCTGTCTGTGCCGCAGTAGAACGTAGAACCAACGTTAGTCACCTCATTAGGACGCGGATGCTGCGGCAGCGTTACTGCACTAACGAGCTCTCGTGAAGCTTCTATACTAGCTTGCATTAGCTAACTTGCTCATAGTATATGTTACTGAAAGAACTGTTTACTTATTTACCTTTGAAAGTATCATATTTTCTTTTCAACCGACATAACAACAAGGAGGAGGTTCTCAATTCGACGCGTACCTATATTTTTTAGGGTTCCGAAGTCCACAAGGAACCCTTATAGTTTCGCCATGTCCGTCCGTCCGTCCGTCCGTCCGTCTGTCCGCACTATTGCTCGGAGATGCTTAGTTCTAGAAAGCTGTAATTTGGCATGAATATACATATTAGTTACGCTGACAAAGTGGTACAATAAAATTTTGAAATATATTTTTTTATAGGGTACCTGCCCTACTCGTAAAGTGGGGATGTAATTTTTTTTTCTTGCATACCCCATGGTGCGGCATATCGTTGAATAGGTCTTGAAAAAATATTGTCGGTTTGCTAAAACTATTTTTTGATTAAGTGATGCGTTTGTGAAATATTAAGCTTTAAAGTGATATTTTTTGTTAGAGTCACGTGTCCCCCCCCCCCCCCCCTGCCAGCTAAATGGTGGTATTTGGATGGCTGAAAAAAATCACGGTTGTGGCATATATAACGTAGTTGAAAGGAAAACTATCACAGCTAAGAAAGCTCTACAAACTTACGAGTAACTTATGAAATGATTAAAAAACCAATGATTTTTCTCGAGCGGCAGGGGCGTCGGGCGGGTACATACCACAGGCTAGCTAGATGCTAATAAGTCTTAGAAAGGTACTGTGGGCATCGTCAACTTCGGAACCCTATACTTTGCGCGTGGCCCGACACGCACTTGGCCGGTTTTTTATGTATGACCACGCATAATTTCGTCAATTATAAACCGATTTCAATGATTAAGAGGGTTTACTCCCAAAGAATTGTTCCCAGTTCTACAGATTTCTTTTACAGAATACCATGTCTACAGATTTCTATTTCTACACATTCCCAAGTGTACAGATTCCCAATTTTACAGAATTGGTATTCTACAAAATTTCAATTCTACATATTCGTAATTATACAGACTCCAATTTCCACAAACTCCCAATTCTATAGATTCCGCTTAGGATCAACTCAGCCCACGGGCTCAGTCGACTACTAGTTTACCGGTAAGGGTCCACTCAGTCCGTGAATATGCAAAGACTTAGGAATGTGACTGGGTCGACGGGTCCCCGCTACGCGGGGCCCCTATTTCTAGGTAGTTTGCCCTTCGGGCGTATATAGATAACTAACGAACCTAACCTACATTCACACCTAACGGACTGAGTGGACCCTTACCGGTAAAATAGTAGTCAGATAAGAAACTGTGGAATAAAGAATATGTAGAATTGGGAACCTGTGTAATTGGTTATCTGTTAAATTGGGAATCCATAGATTAGAGAATCTGTAGGATTGGGAATCTGTAGTCATGGAGATAGTTCCTCCCAAAGCTGGCAACGTCGCAAATAGCTGTCAAATATTTCATTGTTTTCATTAATTTATGAATATTACTGAATGAAAACATGAATTGTCGCTCTATGGTTGAATAAAACCTTAAGTATGGATTGCAACAATTATCCTGGGACCATGAAATGTTAAGGATTACGGAAGTACTATCTTTTGAAAACTTTCCATCGCATTTTCCATGCGTTTTAATGTAATCTTATCATTTGAATGCTTAACCAACAAATATAAAACGAGACGCGTCATTCAACCATAGAATGATAACTTCTTCTTTAATTCAGTAATATTGAGAAATTAATGAAAACAGCGAAACATTTGACAGGTATATGCGACGTTGCCAACTTTCAGGATAAACCCTCTTAATTTTTTAATCTAAAGGTGGTAACTCCGAATTGGTCCCATTTTATTTTGGTTTAGTTCTGATGATCTATCAGGGGCTATATTCGAATTCTGAAAATAGGGATCTTTCTGTTCCCTACAGGATCGCTCACACGTCGCGTGAACTTTAAGCAGCTTAGATTTAAAGTTCAACTTGACGCGTGAAGTTGGTTGAAGTTCAACTTGCCCAGTATTTCACTTTTTTACCTCTCCACGCTTGAATCGCTGAACCGATTTAGATGAAATAAGGTAGAGGTGTGGCCCTGCCCCAAAACTATATCTTACAATATTTTCTTCAGAATCCTCACACTAGATCCGATTATTAACATGTACCCTGTCATTTCAGGTAATTGAATTACAGAAAATCAGTCGAAGGCGCTACGGAATTGATAGAAGAAATCCTGAAGGAATAAAAGCTTAAATATCGTTACCATCCATCCCGAAGTGAGTAGACATTCTGTAATAAGGTGTATTGCTGGTTCGTCTCGAACGTGGGTAGTAAATTTACTATCGTGGTAAAAAGGAGATGTGTTCAAGCGTAAAATAAGTATGCCTCCAGTCCTCCACAATATTGCTGAAAACGACCGATTTAGATGAAATTTGTTTTGGAGATAGTTGGAGACACATATAGGCTACTTTTTATAACGGAAAAATGCATAGCTCCCGCGGGAACGCGATTACCAAATACCGCGCGGGCCAAGTCGCGGGCAGAAGTTAATATTTTTTATAACATTTCACTTTTCATTCTTCTTAGCTACAATACTATCGTGTTCAAACGCATAAATTAAAAGTACCTAACGATGTTTGTCCATTTATCGTATCTTCTAATCAAATTGTTTATTTATTTTCTACGAAATAATATATTTAATATGAAAAATCTTACGCACTACTTCCTAATGGCGAGTGGCACAGGCCCGGTCTGAGTGGCGCGCCTTGGGGGAGGCCTATGTCCAGCAGTGGACGTCTATCGGCTGAAATAATGATGATGATGATGACTTCCTAATATAAAAGGCCAACACTAAATATATTTATCACTAGCTTCTGCCCGCGACTTCGCCCGCGTGGAATTCGGTTATCGCGTTCCCGCGGGAACTATACGTTTTTCCAGGATAAAAAGTAGCCTATGTGTTATTCTGATCTATAAGCTACATTACTGTAAAGTTTCATTAAAATCCGTTTAGTAGTTTTTGCGTGAAAGAGGAACAAACATCCATCCATACATCCATCCAAACAAACTTTCGCCTTTATAATATTATATTAAATATTAAATTATATTATATTATATTATTATTAAGTAAGGATATCTTCAACAAAGTGCATTAAATAGCAACACTGCACACGACATAGTAAATATAGTATGTACCTGTGTAGATATAATATGTAGTGCTTGTTGAATCCTTTGTTGTCTGGTGGCGCGTCTCTGGGAGGATGGTATGTAAACACCAACATATATCGTTGTAGCTATTGATGAAAGTTTACTCGAAAGGAGACGTAATATAGATTGGTAAATGGTAACGTACTATTTTGAAGATTGTAAATGTTGAGATTTTAATTTTATTGGGCGTGTAACAATTAGGCAAGTATAAATATCAGAAAACCTTGTAGACTGTTACGAGGTTTTAGGATTTAAATAAGAGCTCTGCAATAACAGATTGTTTCTTAATTATGATTCAGATGAAACTTAGGTAACTTAAGCTAAAGCGAAAATCTTACTAGTACAGTCAAGGGAAAAAGATGCAGCAGACATGTATCCGGCTAAAGCGTATACATATTTTGACGCTTTGGAGTACATATATTCTCTCGACTATACAAGATGGCTGCCTAAATTTAATCATTAATTTACTAGTTTGACCATATCACTGGAAATCTGAAGCGGTTGTGCGATGGTCTTTATAGAATTTTTAAACAAGTCGGGAATACATCGCTGCCCATTACAGAGACAAATGGTTTATTAGAGACTCAATTTGAGAATACGTACTTAATATTGAATAGTCTCTCACGGATACAGCCTTCAAGTCGTGTTGTATTATTGAATGCGACATTGAAAATAAAAATTGTCGCGATCTTAGGAAAATATATAATAAACACTTGATATTATGTCGCTCTACGTGTTCCATGCATATTCAAATAAAAGTCGGAAGTCAGATGTTATTCTGGTAAATTTTCTAAATTTAGGATAGGCGACATCAGAGTGGACGTCGATAATAACTTTTACTTGTATAAATTAAACTACAGGCACGACTCTGAAGTCTAAACTCATCTGTTCTGGAATTACTGTAAAAAGGAGATAATTTGCCGTTGAGAAAGGAAATTTTCTCAGCCAGTGAACAACACAATACTTACTAGAGAAATATAATATCAGGTAGAAGAAAATACAGAACTTTCGATCGATATGTAGTTCCTGCCTTGGAAATGCTGCCTAAGAATTTCAGCACACATTCGAAGTTGCAACGCTCGACGAAAGCCGTTATGCGGTGCGAAATGAATTCTGAATCTGATGATACAAAGAGCGGTACAAAACCCCGTAAATATTGGTGTTTTCCAGTGGATTATTGGTTCGCGTTATTTGCCTATCGCAATATCGGGTGATCCGCGGCTCGACCAAACCGGCACGTCTGTAAAAGTGCCGCCGTAAGCCCCAGGATGGATATTACTTAGCTGATATTACGTGATACGCCGACTCATAATATTGAGCGTGCCATATTATGGGTATGATAAGCTGTTCCTTTTACGTTTAATACGCATTGGCAACTCCTCTGGTGTAGCACTTGTCCATGGGCGACGATGACTACCTCCCATCAAGTAGCTCGTCTGCTCGTTTGCCCCCCTATAGTATATAAAAAGAAATTAGTTGAAACATCGACTGAAGTTAGTACCTATCTGAACAGTTCTATATATGATGGTATACCTACTTCTTAGGGCCTTATCACACTTGCGATTTGCGAGCGAGTTTTGTATGGAGGCGAACACGCCGCGAGTTCGCCGCGTACGAATTTTGTATTGAAATCGCTTTCAACTCGCTCGCAAAATCGCAAGTGTGATAACGCTCTTAAGTGCATCCTAATTTACAAACTCTTGGGCGGCGTGACATCTCTTCCCGTCGTCACTCAGACGCATATCATAATAAGCAGTCAATTTTATCTGGCTTTTTGTTTACCTTGTTCACAGAACCAAGATAAAGGGCGCCGTTTAGGCTCGCGTTGATAATGCGTGAATAAAGTTTATTGACTCCACTGACTGGGCAGAGTTCGCCACCCGGTGCATCTATCAACGTAAAGCTGGGTACAGGCATCGGCACGGAGCTTGAGCGGAGCGGAGCCGTCGATGCGCAGAAGTCGAAAATAAGGTCTCATCGGCAGAGGAGCGCGGGCGCTTTGTCGTGCGCGCAAGCTACAATCGTAAATATGCGCAGAAATACCCTCTACTTTCGCTCATCGCTCAATTTACGTGCCGGCGCCTGTACTCACTAGAGCTGTTATGTAACTGCCCAAGCAGTTCACAAGCATTTTTAACATCAATACACCAGCCTATGTAGAACTTAGAGATCTTATAAAGCCTTACAAGAGTGTCAAACAAGGTTTTTTAGGGTTCCGAAGTCCACAAGGAACCCTTATAGTTTCGCCATGTCCGTCCGTCCGTCCGTCCGTCCGTCTGTCCGCACTATTGCTCGGTGATGCTTAGTTCTAGAAAGCTGTAATTTGGCATGAATATACATATTAGTTACGCTGACAAAGTGGTACAATAAAATTTTGAAATATATTTTTTATAGGGTACCTCCCCTACTCGTAAAGTGGGGATGTAATTTTTTTTCTTGCATACCCCATGGTGCGGCATATCGTTGAATAGATCTTTAAAAAATATTGTGGGTTTGTTAAAATCATTTCTTGATTAAGTGATGCGTTTGTGAAATATTAAGCTTTTAAGTGCTATTTTTTGTTAGAGTCACGTGTCCCCCCCACTGCCAGCTAAATGGTGGTATTTGGATGGCTGAAAAAAATCACGGTTATGGCATATATAACGTAGTTGAAAGGAAAACTATCACAGCTAAGTAGGCTGTACAAACTTACGAGTCATAGTATACCAACTTATGAAATGATTAAAAAACCAATGATTTTTCTTGAGCGGCAGGGGCGTCGGGCGGGCACGTCATACCACAGGCTAGCTAGATGCTAATAAGTCTTAGAAAGGTACTTTGGGCATCGTCAACTTCGGAACCCTATACTTTGCGCATGGTCCGACACGCAATTGGCCGGTTTTTGTCGTTATAAGGGATTTTTTCGTTATTATGCTGCCCAATCTGTACAGAATCTGTATAGAGGGGTTTTACAGAATCTGCAAGTTTTTTAACGCTTGAGAAAGACAATGGCTGGAGGATGGAACTTGACGAGGGCTTAAATGTTAACAACTGAACTTAAATTATCAAACTTCGTTCGCACGGTAACCAAAAACTTTAGTGCGTGTACACACTGAGTGGGGTGCTTTCCGCGGAGTGCCGTGTACAAGAAACACTTGGTTACAGTTACAATAAAATTCGCTTGTGAGTACCTCTACCCAGCTTAATGCGATTTAACTTTTTCGTCGCTGCAGTCGGCATAGCATAACAATGGCTGCGCCGTAAAATATACTTTGGGTCATACACGCATAGAGTTTCAATTGGGGTTCCTTTTGTATTTGATGTGGCAAAAATGTTTAATGGGCATAATTGGGACGGCGTGGGCGCAGACATCGGACCCACGGTTAAGGGGAGCTTGGATTTTGGCTTGTTTTGTAAATACTAGCTTCAGCCCGCGACTTCGGTCGCATGGAATTCGGTTATCGCGTTCCCGTGGAAACCAGGTTTTACCGGGATAAAAAGTAGCCTATGGTCATTCCCCGGGACTCAAACTATTTCCATACAATTCCAAGCAGTTTTAGACAGACAGTGTTACTTCCGCATTTATAACATTAGTATGGAATAGTTTCCACACATTGTAATTTTTTCACCCTCTTAAAAACTATTCAGTTAAAAAACAATCCATTGCCCTTCTTAGCCTATTGTTTTATCCTCATCGTTTCGGGGTTCTATTTAGATTCAGAATTGCTTTCTACACTCTTCTTTCCAAAGTAAAATTTAAAAAGATACTCGTATTCATCTTAAACAGTTTAACAGGCAAGGCAACGTTAGTAATATCCTTGTTCGAGTGCATTCGTTCTTGCAGTGAATCATTGCACTCTGTAACTACTCGCTCGATAATTGTTCATATAATAAGGACTCCAACATTGAACGTTAACTTATATGGATGACAACGTCGACTTAAAGTTATATGGATGACATTTTGTGCCCTATTTTTTTGTTTCATTACCTATATTTAGACGTCAATGATGAAACAACACATTTAAAACTAGCTTTGACCTGTGTCTTCATATGCTTTAAACTGTGTGTTGAATTTTCAAAATGCCTTTTTGATACATTCATAGGTACCCTACTTCCTTCAAACCCAGTGGCAGGCTCTGTCGCAGACAAATCAAAATAACTTACCTACGGCATTTTTATAAGAAGAAGAAGAAGAAACATTTATTGGGTACAAAACACACGACATAACATAAATAACAATAAAACAACAACAATTGTTTAATCCTACTCTGTCTGAAAAATACTCGCTACTAATGGTCGAAAGTTTAGCACTTGAACGAATGTCGGCAGCTCCCGGTAAATCACTTGTGCTAAAACTAAAACCCGTATTTATGTTGAAGTCGCGTTCAACTCCTCCGGATTTTCCGGAAGATATATATTATTTAACCGTATATATCTTAAGAGCCTGGGAGTTTCCCAGAGATACACGGTGAAGGATTTAGGATTTCTGTTTCATTGAAAGCAGTAGGTAGAGCTGTGATGCGATTAAATAAGTAAAAGCAGCGATCTAGTATAGGATAGAAGCAAGTAGCACAGGACCGGTCTGAGTGGCGAGCCTTGGGGGAGGCCTATGTCCAGCAGTGGACGTCTTTTGGCTGAAATGATGATGATGATGATGATGAGTATAGGATATAGGAAACTTGATAAACGACACGATGCGAAATTTTGCCGTGTTTGTCATGTCCTAATTTTCAACAGAATCGGAATACCAAGATCAGAAGGAGAACTAGGCTTATAAACGAAGCCCAAAACCCAAGGAAAACACAGGTGGTCGCACATTTGTCGATGGTGCAGTGCACCCGGTGCGGCGTGAAAGTAAGTACTTCAATGGAGACCCAGAACTGGTCTCAGAAATGTGGGCAGGCAATCCGCAAGGTGGACAGACGATCTTGTCAAGGTAGCTGGAAACGATTGTATGCCAAGATCATGGGGGATGGAGTGCAATGGAGAGAAGTTACATACTCAGCATTGGGATGGATAGAGGTGGAGAGAGATTTTGGAGCAATCTGTAATTGAACCCTCGACGACTTGTAAAAGAGGCGGGGCGGTAAAGTTAATACACTATGTCATCACGGCGAGATTTTAACGGCGCAGTTCAATATATGTACGTAGCTAGCCCACCTTTAGAAGATGCATACGCCATACCATATCCTGTGTTCCTGCCAGGCACCTGCAATTTAAACCATCTCCTAACCTTTTTTTTACGCTGGGGAAATACTTAAAGCATACCACCAGCCTGGGGGAGGGTGGGGGTTGTCAAGGTGGTTATGTGGGACTCGCCGGCCAAAGTGGCTGGAATACCCATTAAAGTCACAGCGATTCTCCTCCAAGCGCGGATCCAGGGGGGGGGGTCATGGGGGTCATGACCCCCCCCCCCCCCTTGGCAGGACTAGGTCTACTGCTATTATTTATTTTTAACCCTTGATGCAAAAGGGGGGGGGAGTTGTATGATGTGACCTCCCCCTGAGTCAAAAGCTGGATCCGCCCTTGTTCTCCTCCACACTTTACGCGCGAGGGCTGCGGGTTTGCTTGCAGCAATTTACTGCACCATCTCCTAACCTTGTGTAACTCTGAATTTATTCGGAGGCGAAAGCAAAGTGACCTCAGTTTCGTCAGACTTATCGACCTGTCTGGAATATGGGATGGTGCCCATTAAATTATCGGTTCATCGAACTACAGTAAATGGGTATAGTAAAGTTCGCCAATATATCGCCAACACTTTTGCACCTTACCCCGTTATAATTGTAACGAATGAACATATGAATGGACTCGACTGTATCCATCTACTCAATTATTTCACAAACGGCAATATTCCATGGTTGCAAGGGAATGTATGATTAACTATTATTAACCATGGTTAACGATATTCCGTTATTATCTTGCAATTGGCTTGAATCATTCGCGACGTTCGGAATGCATTCCATGTGTTCTTCAAGCGCACCTGTTCAAGCATTGTCACAGTATATCGGTGTCAGGGCGCATATCGTGTGGCCTGCCGAAGAAACCAGCGAAGGTCGTGTGAGCGGCCAGTGGTGACCAGATATCTAATAAGTTGACTTAGGTCATGCCTTTTGAAGTTTGTGTCTTTCAATTCTATAATTTCTACCAAGAGTTTCGTGAATTGCCGCCACCGTGACATTTTTTACTTTCCTATGCACAGGCTTTACATCTCAAGAGGGTTCAGACTATAGTTCTTCTAATGAGAATTGCGAACAACTTTGAAATTCTTCGCAGATGTTTTCTTTCGCCGAAAAGCTAAATGGCATATTCAAATTCAGGTAAAAAAGTACTCAGATCGAAATTGATTTTAAACCTACCCTCAGCACGAAGGTCGAAGCACTAGACTACCACGGCATCCACAGTCGCCTATCCAGCCCATATTATCTTATCGTAGTAACTAGTCCTACAGGCACGGCGCGTGCGCAGCCGGCTGCAGCTTGCAGGTGGGACAGCAATTACGAGTATAGCCATTACCCTTTGACTAGAACATCTGCTTACTAGGCATATGTTAGGCTGATACCGTAGAATCTAGCAGATCAGCCGTCTTAGATCTATGATATTGGCTTCGTCTGAAAATTGTAAATAAGAAGATAAACTGTAACCATGGTGTTACAATAGATGTTAAAGTGAAGTAGCCTGTATATAATATACTAGAATGTAACAGAAATATACGAGAACTTATAATATACCTAAATAACATAAGGAGTATACATACAGGGAGCAGTGATGAATCTCTGTGAAACTTGCGCTTTACGTTTCTTTGATCGCACATATAAAGCCTTCGTTTTGACGTTTAATGAAAGTATTCGACTTGACTAGTCTGCCTAGTTTGTGGGGCTTGGGTCAACGTCATAGTACACTTTCAATTTGCTCCGACCTATGGGAACCAATTGGCGATGCAACTGCCCACATTTCCTTTCTGTTAACCCGAACGCAGTTTCTTGTTTTTTTTTCTTTTTGCACATACTGTATACTAAGGCCTTTTCACACTGGAGGACGGTCCTATAGCCATCCCTCCTTTAGTAGGTCTAGTGTATTTATTACACCAAAAATGCAAAACGATGTCACGAAGTTATTCGAGTAAACTATTCACGATCAGTTTTGTTTTAACACGCGAGTGTAAGCTTCAACTTCGGGCTCGGTTTGTTTTTACCTCTTCTCACATGAGTGTAAATCTTTATTTGCGCTTAACGCATCGAACGCGTTTTAGTTTATTCATCATTTATGTATGAGAACACAAACAGCACCCCTAGCGGCAAAACATGGAGTCAATTCAGCGAGTGACATTTACTTTACGAAAACGGATGTGAATTCGTTTACACGTTTTCTGACTAACTGCGAGTGTAAGTTCGTATTTGACAGTTTGAAAAGTAAATTAAACGAAACGCAAGAAGTAAAGTTACTCACCCGACTTTATCACGTGAGAAGGTGAGAACTTAGGTTTTCGAACCTGTCGAATCCAAATTTACTTCAAAATTTTAGATTTTTTAAGTGAAATAAATGATATATGTATGTCGTCTACGTCTTAATATGCTTGTATTGTGTTCTTGAGATAATTTTTACTAAGTATGTTATTTATTTAAGCTTCTTCGCGTACGTATAAGTGTGTCTTTCTTTTTTAATGTTGAGATACTCCACGTTTGTGACGAATATACCTATAACTATGTACTTCGATTTGGTTTAACAAAAAACTAAATTACATAAATTACTCCGGGTTGCCTAGAAATTTTAGAAAATGTAGGTAACTTGGCAACACTTATGGCCATTTTGACAATTTTGACAGGAAAAACCTGAAGAAACGCAAACGCGATCGAGACGTTTTAACTCACTGCCTTCCGTCACATATTTGACATTGTCATGATTGACGTTTACCAAGCCTCCTCAAATTTGATATTAATGATAATTTAAATGTTTATTATTGAATAATTGCCGGCCTGAGGCCAATATTTTGATAATGGCGAAGTGTTCAAGACAGAAACCATCAATTTTATAGTGTATAGCGGATGTCGCAAAGTGATGGTGACAATACATGAACGTGTGCGAGAATGGTGTTGACAAATGCACTCAAAGGTTAAAACTGAACGTTTTACGAATAGTTTACTCGAAGTGTTTGGAGTTGAGAAGATGGACGTTGACGTTTGTTTCACCTCAGCCTCACCAAGTTTACTTGATTTATCTTTTATATCATACATTAATTGTTTCCTCCATACAATGCTCGGCCCGTAGGCCATACTTGAGAGTGGCAAAATTGTCTTGCATATACTTAGAAAGAAGCCATTATATAAGAGAACAGAAGAGAAGAATTATATTTTAAGATCCATACTTTGAATTGAGCCAAATTTCTTGTAACGTAGAAAGAATTGGCGCAGCTCGTGTTACTTTTATCAAATACAAAGGAGAATGCGTGCATAGAAGCAAGAAACAGTAAGTATGAGACATAATAATAGTATTTATTTTTATTTGACATATGCAATACCCACTGCTGGGCACAAGCCTCCTCTCATCACCAGAGGGTTTGGGCCCTACACAGGCGCAGTTTGGATTGGGGACTCACACATGTACCTACATTCTTGAATTACTTCGCAAATGCGTGCATGTTTCTGAAGATTCACTATGTTTTCGTTCACCGAAAAGCCAAGTAGTAGGTAATTTTGCACAAAAGTAACTCAGAGATGCGAGCCGGATTCGAAGGCCCGCCGATCATATGCATGAAGAGTTCTATAGGTGATGGTATGGGTGAAATGGTTCCGAATGGAGGACCGATCACCCGACTGATCCAGGCAGTCGTCCCCTTTCATAAATAGGTGATGGTGGCCTCGTAGTTGGCCACCATCACGGCTTCAATTAAATACCTAATATACACTTACATTTTCTTTCAGTGTTCCCTCTGGCTCTGCCCTAGCAAGTCAAGTGGAACTGTGGCAACTTTAAGACCAGACCCCGTGGCTGAGCCAACTGCTGATTACTACCAGAATTTCATCAAGTTTTAAGTAGTTTAAACACTAATAAATCATGCTATATATTCCATTGAGTTTATTATTGGTGTTATTTATTGTACAAGTATGTATATTTCTTTAGCAAATGTCAGCAACTAGCAACTGATCGATCAAAGCACAACCGAAGCTACTAACCGCAGAAAGCTGAAATTTGGCATATAGGTTCCTTGGGGAATTGGGGGGTGTTACTAAGAATTCCACGTGAATGAAGTCACCGTCGGAATAAGCTAGATTGATATAATGCTTTTAGGTATTCGCATCAGTCAAGAATGTTGGCCGCTCTATTTAGCTATAAGTACCTACTAAGCCACAATTTTGCATTTATAGTATTTCCCTTTACATGACTTATTTAACGTTAATCTACCACATATGTAGCGGGAGTGGTGATGATGAGAACAAACTACTTTCTTGGTTAGTTTCAAGTTGATTTATTTCATAATAATTTAGAACGCTTAAATGGGCGAGGCTCACAAGAATGTGCCGTCACACACTGGAAATTCTTGTGAGCATCACCCAATAATCCATGACACGGCCTATCTCTCTTCCGTGCCGTGCCTTGTGGACGATGCCGATGGTGCTGGCACAATCCTCCACGCCTGGAAAGACTATTCCTATATCGACTACGTCGCGATATACGCCTCTTCATCGTTCAGCAAAAAGGCTGGTTTCAAGCGACCGATTGATTCGCACGTCGCTTTGCCTTCTCTATTAATCAGGTTCCCACGCTTTGCTCCTCCTCTCAACCACTATAAATGGGCCATCATAAGGCGGCGTTAGAGTAGGGCGGAGTATGACGCTTCTTACGCTTCTTGTGAACATTTCTGTAATTGGCCTTTCCCTTCTTGGACCGAGACAACATTAGCAATACTTAAGTATCTTCCCTTAAACATCTCTGTAAAACTATCGTAGGAACAGTTCCTCATTAAAAAACATTCCTGCGGTAGCCTAATCGGTATTCCATATACTTTCCTCGCAGCGCTATATCCGGTTTCTTCCTGTAAACTATGCTTGTAAACAACTCCTAAGTCCCAACTATAATATGGTAGGAAACTCTTCAACCGAGTTCTCTCTTTCGCTTCTTGCCAAATACTAGCTATACAGATAGCCATGTAGGCAATACCAGCAATTTTGTAAGGCACTGAAAAGTCCTGCATGCCGCGTGTCTTCTAAATTTTATCTCCATGTTTAGTATCTTCAAAAATGTTCAAACTATTAGCCTGACAGTGACCTTGACAGATCGAATTGCGTATACTACTGCGTTTCTGTCATACTAAAAGTCACTCGAAAACGTGAACGTTTTCGTTTACTCACTTACTCGCTCGTCACTCATTCGTATTAAATCAAAATACACTCGCTAAACCTTGTTACAAAACGTACCGTTAGGGGCGCTGTTCAAGTTTTCATACAATCTTGATGTAAACGCAAACGCGGTCGAGAAGTATTTTCCAGGTCCGAAAAATACACTTGAGGTATAGATGGGTTTATTAGGTAGTGTCCAATCGAGTGCAAGGCCTTCCGTCGGTCATCGCTCGCGGCCGTTGACATGCCGCGGAGGCGGGAGCCGTGGAGGCGGCAATAATATTTATTCAAATAATTATTATGATGAATAATAATTGTGTCGGATAGGCGTAAAAGAGAAGTAACTTGTTTTATAATGTAAGGTATTGAGGGTGAGGTTGCAGTTGGAATTGATTGGCAGATATTCTTTACTTGTCGTTAATATTAATTGGTCAGTGTGGGAAGAACTTTGTCGCTGTGTAAAGAAAAGACTTTCCATTTGCATAAGTTAACTCTTATCACAAACTGTAAAAAATGGTCAAAAACATCGTGTTTATTTTTCAAAAATTGCGCCTACACACCTCGTATAATTAAGCATTATACAGTAGGTACACACACCACCCCTTTGCCGATTTTCTTTAAGTATCAAATCTATCTTATCGACAAACATTACTGCTTCTCTATGGCCTCTTCCCAACCGACCATGAAAACGTAAAGCTAATTTCTAGGACGCAAATTGAAAATGCCATAACAACGAAAACTACTTTAATCTGAAGCCCCGATGCACGCCATAGTTTCCCAGAGGAACGGGAGTTTGCAGACAAATTAATAGTTTTCTAGAAAGCATGCAGTCTACGGTATCGGTGCTATAGAATAACGTCTAGACACGCCAGACCCCGGTCTAGGCACACAGACTAGGATATAAAACGTTCGGTAATGACTCTGGAGGGAAATAAATATTGAAAAAGATTATTTTGTTGGAAGCTATACTTTGTGACGAAGGTAAAAGAGATTAATTATTTACGAAGCGATTTAAACTATGAGCTTTGGTTGGCCTTTTTCATGTCGTTTTGAAAATTAATGATACACGTCAAAATATGTATAGGTAACTACAGCCACTCTTATAAAATGACATAGAAATAGCGTCGCTGTAAGTATACATATTTTGACTAACTAGCTTCTGCCCCCGACTTCGCCCGTGTGAAATTCGGTTATCGCATTCCCGCGGGAACTATGCGTTTGTTGGGGATAAAAAGTAGTCATCATTATAAAAAATTGAGGCGATATCGAATTTGGGTGAAGGATCCACCATCCCCACAATAGGTATACTAGCCTTGTTCGTCTCAACACATGGGCACAGACCACCTCAACACGAGAGGACCATCTTACCAATTTCAACTCAATGCCTACATTTTATTCAGGCTCTTGAAAGTGTAGTTTTTGAAAATATATGTCTTCATTCTTGTCTTGATTACATTATCTTCGACAGATGTGATGTCATCTCCCATCCTTCGAGACGCTTGATTGTTTCAAAACTACACGGATCAATTTCCGTTCATAAAGTACGCGAAATTGAGAAGTATATCCTTTATTCAGAGCCCGACTCCCGCTTGCCAGTTTTACGAGCAGCTCCGTCTGGCCAGCACGTACGATGCACTTGCATTCCACGGTGCATTGCATCGTTGCCGACGGACGCGGTCGCTTGTCGCGCGCGCTCCTAGTATTTACAACCTAGTAAATACTAGTTCCTCAAATACTTTCGCGTACGGCTCCTCCATAGTGTTCATACTGTTCGTAGCTCCTTGGATTGTCAGTGTGGAAAAAGGTAGGTCCTAAATCGGATTTTGAATTCATTCCAAATTTGAAGTTTTGATTGTTTTTTAATTTGTTGGCGGTCTGAGCTGTGTGTGTGTGTGTGTGTGTGGCCAGGATGGTTTTATTATTTTGTTATCCTTATTTTTATTTTTTAGCGCATTGTATTGTATATGACAAACATTTTAACCACTTTAAAATACTTGTCAGTCTGAGTAAGTTTGGTTTTAATTTAAATGTCCAAAACTAGGACAATTTTAATACCAATTTTTTTTTTTGTTCCTAAATACTTACCGAAATGTCCTGTAAGCATTTTATAAGTATAATGACTCAAGCCATTCCAAACTAAGATTGTGTACCTACCTACTTTATTTAGTTTGTTATTGACATTACAAATTGGTCACTTTCGTTCGACCACATCCGGGTTGAAATTCGACGATTACTGTATCTACATAGTTCGTCGTAAAAATAACTTTGACCTCCTTTTCTTCACCAACGTGAAATCTTATCTAAACATTTTACTACTTTTGTTATTGCAGTTTTGGTAAGAGCGTTTAACCCCAAGCAAAATTTCTTCGCAAGCTATCTTCGTGATAGGCAACAATATGTCCAGTATGGTTGTTATACATCTGACCCATATCACACTCGTTCCGGGGTCAGCCAAGGTTCGATCTTGGGCCCGTTGCTCTTTGGAATTATGATAAATGACCGGCTTCTGTCGCTAAGTATGCAAGGTGCTTACTTTATGCTGACGACCTAAAACTTGTATATGGTGTGCGACAGGTCTCTGATACAATTTCACTACAGGAGGACATTGATCGCGTCTTCCAGTGGAGTGTTTGTAACAAACTCCATTTCAATCCTCAAAAATGCTCAGTGATGACATTTAGCCGCGCCCATAATCCTTTGCTGGCTAACTATGTCCTGGGTCTGGAGGCTATAATGCGACCTGATTCTATGAAGGCTTTAGGTGTCCTCTTTGATCCTCGACTAAACTTTCATGGTCATGTAAAGGAACTCGCTGTGAATTGTTATCGGAGGTTGGGCTTTATTATCCGTAATTCACGTGATTTCTACCCCAGAGCTATCAAACTTCTGTATTCTGCTCTTGTTAGGAGTAAGCTTGAGACGGCCTCAATCATTTGGAGTCCTGCTTACGTCTTGCTTTTAGAGAAGATACAAAAAGCGTTTTTACGATTTTTATACAAAAAGATGTATGGATACTATCCGTACCTATACCCTACTAAATTTCTTCTCGGCACTTTAGGGTATAATTCTCTGGAAGTGAGGCGGAATTGTCACCTTTTGACCTTCACTTTAGGTATTTTACGAGGGCTCTCGGATTGTCCCGAGTTGGTGGCACAGGTAGTTCGCCTTCATACCCCCTTGTTGTCCAAGGCCGCGCTCATCCGGCCGCGCCCGCCTCAGCTGCTGGCAGTGCCAGCCGCACGCACTGTGTCTCGCAGAATGTCGCCGCTTGTGCGTGCTCTGCAAGGCCTGAACGACCTGCTCGCATCTGCATCACACTGTGACGTATTTGCTAGTAGTTGGATGGCTGTGTGCAATGAGTGTTTGAAGTTCTGCGAGGCGATGGATGATAGGGTGTCCTCAGTTTGTGTATAATGTATTTCCTGTTTAGTTTTAATTTAGATTATTCTAGCCGTAAGTAATTTTATATATTTCCTGTTTAGTTTTAATTTTTATTTTTAATTTAGATTATTTAAGCTGTCATTAATTTGAATTTCACAGTGCTTTGGTGCAAACTGTCATGCTGTGGAATTATATGTCAATAAATAAAATAAAATAAAAATAAACCCCGCTAATTGCGTCAAGTGGAGAAAAGCTAAGCCCATCACACACGGAGCGATAATAGGTATATATTAATATGCCAAAATATGCGGAAATATATATTACAGTATAGCTAAGTACCACACTCGGCGAAAGATTCTTTAATATATATTATGCCATCATGGCTGCTGAGTCCTTCAATATACGGCGTGTTCTAAAAGTGAAACATTGATGGATAATAAAAAAATATGCTGCCTATTCTGCCTTCCATTTTACCATCTATGTATATTTATCAAAAATGATCGGCCTTATTGTTGTAAAAACAATAATTCAAAATATTATCGGGTCAATGGCCAGCCGTAAATCATCTCCGGATTTAACTTTCTAAGTGGAACGCAAATAAATAACAATTTAATGCTTCGAGTGCGCGCTAAATGCGTTTCGAAATTATCTCTTAATTCAGACAGTTTTTCTTGGTGAAAATTTCCAACGGGACGGGGGAAAGCAAATCTACCTTCGTCTTCTTCTGTGTGCCATCGTCTAGTAGGTATAGCGAAGATAGACAAACAAAAACATCTAAACGAAATGATCACGCTTTTCTTGGAACCTTTGACGCAATTTCTTAAGTCAGTAAGTTCTGTCTTATTGTCAGAGGAGGCTGTTCGGTGTCTACAGTCGGACAGTTGGATGTTACATGTAGTGATGGAGCTCATGGAAGTAGAGATCTTCTATCTAAAGTCCCGCACCTTCACATTTCAAAACGCTTCAATGTATTTAAAAAGCACCACCAACACTCTCAACACACGCGTGCGTGCTGAGACTGCTGAGACAGTCATCAATTATGCGTTGAGAATGTTGGTGCTTTTAAAACAATAATAAGAAAATTGAAGCGTTTTGAAATGTGAAGGCGCGGGACTTTAGATAGTAGAAGATCTCTATGTACCTACCTATAGTAGGAGAGATTCTTAAACCGACATATGAGAGCTGGATTTGTCTTGAAAAATTGCTTAATGTGAACTACGATGCTCCTTAGCAACATCACAAAGATCAACTATCAAATGTCATATGTCGGTTTAGGAATCTCTCCTACTATAGTCTTAAGTCAGCAGATTTATGTTCCACTAGCTTCTGCCCGCGACTTCGTCCGCGTGGAATTCGGAAATAGCGTTCCCGCGGGAACTATGCGTTTTCCTGGGATAAAATATAGCCTTGCTGTTTATAAAATACCTCCATACCAAATTTTGTTGCAATCCGTCCAGTAGCTTTCGAGTTAAATCGGGACATACATACATACAAATTTGTCTAAAAATCGTTATTTTGTGTTCAGTGTACACATACATACCAATAGATATAGCTAAATACTTAAATTTACTCTTTAAAATTAGTTTAATTTCTATAAATAAAAATCTTAGTTTATTTATAAGTATACTATGGAGCTGGTATGAAGAGCGAGACCTCCTGATACAAGTATATTAGGTCCTTACATATGAAATTGGCGTTTCATATGGCAGAAATGAAAACGATTTTTTTTTATGAAACTATTTTTTTATTTAGTCAAAGTATGTACCATGGCTATCTATGCACTTTTGCCATCTCGAAGGTAGTTCATTGATTCCTTTACTAAAAAAAGTGTGTGAGCGAGAATCAATAAAATCTTTGAAGGCCGTTTGGACAGCCTCGTGAGAATTGAATTTTTTTCCTTGCATGAAGTTGTCCAAATTCCGAAAAAAATGGTAATCAGTTGGAGCAAGGTCCGGGGAGTATGGTGGGTGTCGAAGACATTCCAGTCGCAGCTCCCGTAGTTTTGCGGCCGTCAAACGTGCCGTATGTGGTCGAGCGTTGTCCTGAAGCAGCAGTGGGCTAGATCGATTGACCAGTCTGGGTTGTTTAATGGCTAGCTTTTCCATCATCGTTTGCAATTGTTGACAATACACATCAGCCGTGATTGTTTGCCCAGATCTTAAGAGGATACATAAATAAAAAACCCATTTTTAGGTGCGTAGAACTCGTAAAGTACTCACGTTAGGAGTCTGATTTTCGGATATGTGTATATTGATTATATACTTGAAGGATTGATCAAGGCCAAAACATGACTGAGATAATTTTGTTCGATAGAAAAAAATCACGAAGTCGCAGCTGCTATTATCTTAATGTGCTTGAAGCTTCTTAACGACAAAGAAAAGGACTTCGAGACTTTCTTAAAAACTAGACATCTATATTAACTAAAGACTGATCATACTAGATGTCAATATTTATATATATATCAATTACAATTAATTTAATTCGGCTTTGGCGCTTACGTTGTTTTATTTCGTCCGACGTGCGCGCTGCCATCTCTTCCTTTCGTGCAAGGTCCCTATATACGCATCACTCTACGCCAGTCGGCCAGAAACCTTCGCTGCAGTAGGACCTGTGCTCGACAATCCCAGCTCCGTATCGCGCTCGTATGTAATCAATATTTCGTGATTATAAAGAGAAGTAAGCATGGGAAAGTTTAAAAAGAAGACGGCAAAGTGCCGGTAGTATGAGAGAAAGCAAAATTAAGTTTCTTATTTATTTATACGATTTATTCGTGTAACCGCATTCAATATTGCTAATGGATTATGAACTGGAGAACTAGTCGTTTTAGTTAAAAATACTTACCTGTCATTTATGGTTGACTTTGTGCGCGGCCTCGGTAGCCATGTAATTTCCTAATCAAGTAGGTATGAAATTTATGTATTTAGAAGGAAGCCAGCAATTGACAAGCTGGTATCTTTGGGACTCGCCTGTTTATCTCGACTTAGATCTGCCTTCTTTCCCCTGCATTACTCTAAACAGTAGTGAAAAGTCAGTACCTATACTTACCTATTCACAAAATAAAGTCGATGTGAGCATCTTTTACCTTCCTGAGTATAAAGATACGTGTAGGTACAATCTGTTGTACATTTGCTTGATAGCCCAAATACCTATTATTTATTACCTATCCATGTGTAAAAATATTGCGGTTCCAATATTATTACATAGGTACATATGCCTATTGAGTAGATAGCCTCCTTTTGTGAAGTCGGTTAACTATTCTCATTTCAAAATCGTATTAATTAAAATAAAACAGATATTTAGATAGATATTTACCTAAAGTTTGGCCGCGTGAACGGTAAGGGGACGGACTCAGTTTTTATTTGCCTATTAAAATTCCCGGGATTTCCAGGATTTCTAAATTTAGTAACCAGGCCTCAAAAAAGCTTATTTTAGTATTTCTATACATTTATTTATGACTAGCTCCTGCCCGCGACTTCGTCTGCGTGGAATGTAAAATTGCCGATAAGTTTTATTTCCGACATCCGATTTTAATCAAACATAGCTTATATATTGCTCATGCTCTATCTACCCTTGAAAACTGCATTCAAATCGGTTCAGTAGTTTCGGACACAAAAGGACAGACAGAAAAGATTTCTAAAAATCGCTGTTTTGTGGTCTACCATACATCTTTAGACCCCCTGTTCCTTTTTTTGAACTTTTCTTTCTATCTACAGACACGCCGGGTTCTGCTCTTTTATTATAGTATAGATAGATAAGTATTTTTAGTGTAGGACCCAATTATGAAAAAGTCTTCAAATAACGAATTCCGTGGGACCTGACCTACCTCGGCGATACGTATGACCGGTATGGCCTAAATCGGCACGTTCTTCAGAATACAAGTGTGGTTGTCACCTCCTAAGTGTATATGAAGGGGGAAGCTACGACGTAACACAGATGGCGGCCAGGAGGAAGCTACGACGTAACAAAGATGGCGGCCAGGATTTTTCTACTAGCGTTATTTCTCGGTAACTACTGGATCGATTGATTTTATCAAACAAAGTGTCAGAAAATGAAAATATGAAAGGTAATATAATATAAATTATTTTTTGTCTTATATTTGTTCACATCAAGTTAATAGAAAATGAAATAATCTGATTCGCCTAAAGATTGACTGGTAAAGAATGCCTTGAAGCATTAAGTCCGCCTTTTGTACACTAAGTTTTCTGTGTGCAATAAAGTTTAAATAAATAAATATTTATGAAAATTAACATTTTTATGAAAATTTATTGTTTTCTTTCAAAGATAATAGGATTACCGAATTTTACCTATTATAAAAGTTGTAGAAAAATTCCTAGATTTTTAATGAATTTCAAATTATTACAACCGACCGACCTAAATTACCGAATAAACAGGTTTATACGATTTTAATGATTTCAAAGAAACGGTCAAGTGTGTGTCAAGAGCACAAAATGAGCTAGCTAGGGTTTCGAGTTTTTAACCTTCCAATTTACTTAGAACTCTGGATTCTCATGGATTGTTTTGTAGCAGAGACCAAGTTATGCTGGATTAGAAACCACTCTATCTATTAGTGAAAACTGCATTAAAATCCGTTCAGTGGTAATCAGTAATCAGTAATCATTTATTCCTTGACAACCATGGTATTACATAGCTCTTAGAAAATAAGTAGTCAGTACAAACATGGACCCTATTTGGGTGCAGCAAGGTTTGATCTTAAAACTAAGTTTAATATTAAAATTTACATTAGAATAAATCATGCAATGACAATTTAACATTCATGATATAATTATTTTCCTAATAGTCTCACATGTCTCTTTATTTACTATTTAAATTATTTGACAATTAATTGAATTGAATGAATTGAATTCTCACATGTCTCTTTATTTACTATTTAAATTATACTATTTAAGGTTTTTGACTTTATCGTGAACATCCAGACTGACAGACAGACGCGGCGGGGGACTTTGTTTTATAATATGTATAGTGTTAGTTACACCATTTATAACTGCAGAACGGCTGAACCGATTACGATGATCTTTGATTTTTTAGATTTGTCTCCGTCCCGAATAGCCCTTGTAAATAATATATATATGAAGAATAATAAAGAATAAGAGGAATACGTGTACGAAATTTCAAGTTTCTATCCTTAAGGGTTTGGCCTGTGCGTTGATACGTCAGTCAATCACCTTTGCCTATTATATACACAGATTATATATATGTAAATTGATTATTATCAATTATGACTTTAAGGAAACCCATTTGAAGCCAATCCAAAACAAAACTCAATTCATTTCATTCATCTAGAACCGAATGTAAAATTATATATAATTATTTGAACTCACTGACTGCTAATAAGCTCTTCCGGATTAATTCTCATTTTTGGTCCTGTTCTTGGATTGCTTCGTTATTTACTGGTCGATTGTAATCATTTGAAATTCATTAAAAATCTAAAAATGTTTGCTATAACTTTTATATTAGACTAAAATTTGATAATTCTGGTAGTTATCGAGTTATTTCTGCAAGAAAACAAGCAATTTTCATAAAAATGTTATTTTTCATAAATATTTCATTTTATATTAACTTTGCGTGACTAAATATAGACAACAAACAATCTACATTATATTACCTTTCATATGACACCTTATTTGATAAAATCGGTCCAGTAGTTACCAAGAAATAATGCTAGTAGAAAAGGCCCAGCCGCCATCTTTGTTACGTCGTAGCTCCCCCTCTTACTCTTGGGGGGTGACAACTACTTTTTTTTTGTATTCTAGAGAAGATGCCCATTTAGGCCATATCGGTTGTACGTATGGCCGAGTAGACCGTCCCACGGAATTCGTTATTTGAAGATTTTCATAATTCCTACACTAAAAATCCATACTAATATTATAAATGTGTTTGTTTGTTTGCTCTTCCTTCACGTCGCAACGAGTGGACCGATTTGGATGAAATTTGGTATGGAGATAGTTTGAGGCCCCGCAATAACATAAGATACTTTTTATTCCGATATTTCCACGGGAATGGGTTTTCCACGGGGCAAACCAATTGTTCAATACTTCTATAACTATAATTGTCTGTATGTGTAGTCTGTGTGTGTCATCGGGTACGCAAATTCTAAGTCTACGCGGGACGAAGTTCGCGGGCATCGGCTAGTAATTATAATAAATAAATGTATATACATACCTAAATAAGCTATTTCGAGGCCTGGTTACTAAATTTACGAATCCCGGAAATGCCGAGAATATTAATAGGCAAATAAAAACTGAGTCCGGCCCCATACCGTTCACGCGGTTAAACTTTGGGTAAATGTGTATCCGAATTTCTGATTCCTGTTAATTACAGAATATATTCAATATCTACCTGATTTTTTAAATGAATAAGATTTTGTAATGAGAATAATTAAATGACTTCAAAAAAGGAGGTTATCTACTCAATACGCATATGTACCTTTGTAATAATATTGGAACTGCAATATTTTCACATATGAATAGGTAATAAAATAATAGGTATGTATTTGGGCTATCAAGCAAATGTACAAAACATTGTACCTACGTGTATCTTTATAATCACGAAGGTAATTGAGATGCTCACATCAACTTTATTTTGTGACTATGTTAGTATAGGTGTGTGAAGTCCCCAATCCGCACTGGGCCCGCGTGGGGACTATAGCCTAAACCCTATCGTGATCAAATAGGCAGTAGTAGTAGTAGTAGTAGTATAGGTACTGGCCATGCCGATTTAGGCAGTACCGGTTGTACGTATGACCTAGAGAGATAGGTCACACGGAATTAGTTATTTGAAGACTTTTTCATAATTGGGTCCTACACTTAAAATACTTAAACATGTTTAGTTTATAACTATGACTGTATACCTACCAAGGCATAGACTAAATTTCGAAATTCCGGGATTCCCGGGACTTTTTTATAGGAACATTAAATTGAGTCCGGCCCCATACCGTTCACGCGGTCAAACTCTGGGTAAATGTGTATCCGAATTTCCGATCCCTGTTAATCACAGATATTAAATTTAAATTAATGAATTAATTTTATATCCCACTAAAATGAAAAAAATTAAATATTCGCTTCTAATGTTTGTGTAGGTATATATAAATTTGTTATTTGTTTCGTACTTTGTATTGAATCCGAAAGTAATGACTTCGATATTTAAATCTACTTTATTTACCAAACTAGCGCAAAATCAGAATTAGTGTAGGTGTTTTGAATTTCGCGGGAACACTCGGGGGGAGCACGCCCCGCGCGGGACGCGCGCGACTAAGCCACGCCTCCATAGCTTCAACTATTTTTCAACATAGGCCCTTAAGAAACTGTAATGGATGACACCGGCACTAGTCCACCAGACACTTACCAGTACCTTTTTCTGAGTCAACTTTCGTTTCGGGCAGAATTTGGCTGGTTCACCTGGGTTCAACCATTGTGAAGAACGTTTCCGGTTGTCGTACAAGATCCATTTTTCATCACAAGTAACGATACGATTCAAAATGCCTTCATTATTGTGCCGGTTGAGAAGTGAAACGCAACACTCGACGCGTGTTTCTTTGTTTGCGTCGCTCAATTCATGCGGTACCCATTTTTCAAGTTTTTTCACTTTTCCAATTTGTTTCAAGTGAATCAAAATGGTTTTATCACTCACACCGAAGCCTGCCGCTAACTCTGACGTGGTTTGCGATGGATCTGCTTCCACAATTGCTTTTAATTCTTCGTTATCAACTTGTGTCTCCGGCCGTCCACGAGGCTTGTTCTGTAGGTCAAAATTTCCAGAACGGAAACGTTGGAACCAATAACGTACCGTATTTTCTTTTGCAGTAGCTTCCCCATACGCATTGTTAATCCTACGAGCCGTTTCTGCAGCACTAGTGCCGAGGTGAAACTCATATTCGTAAATATAGCGATATTTTAAGTTCTCCATATTGTGAACAGAACGATGTGAAAGAAAAACAAATGACGCGATAACAAATAAATTTCGTAATTCGAACACAGAAATACATGGTCTTAAATTTGAAATAAATTTGAATTTGGAATTCCTAGCCGAACGCCACATATTTTGAATCAAAGTTGCCAGTTCGCCAAACGCCAATTTCATATGTAAGGACCTAATATTATCATGCTTAATAGGAGATCACAACCTTATCAAACTGTAAAGTTATGAAATAAACTATTTTCATTTTCATTTTCAGTGTCGTTTATATAGTCCCCTCGACTTGATGTTTCTTTTAATTTTCAAATTTCCGACGCGACTTCTTCTACAGACTTATTATTAATAATATAGATTACTGCACCTTTGACTTCCTCAATCAAGTAGATGGCCCATTGCACTCATTTGCATATTTGCAGCTTATCGGCTAGCTCGAGGTTGAACGTTCTTGAAATAGCTTCTTGGTTAACCCACTTCGGAGGGAGGTAACTAAACTTGATCATAAGCTGACCTTACGCTCTTCTAAAATTTTGAAGTCGTTTACAAAAAAATCCTTTCCTTCCTTCATTCTTTTGTATATATCTTAAATCCACTATCAGTTGCCCAGGACTTTGTCTGCGTTCATTTTGATACTAAATTTTTGCTCTGTTTTCAACCTTTTGGCGACGATTCATGCGTTAAAAAGCAGCATAGCATAAGTACCTATGACATTGTCCTACCCTCCAAACCAATCAATCAATCATTCAATCAATATACATGGTGGGTCAGAAAATATGGCAAATAATTAACCCACAGTATCGGCTATCGATTCTAAGTATATTGTGTAGGTCTTTAATTTTTTTTGAGTTGGTAAAAAAAAATATTTTGTATAGGATTCAGGCGTCGCTCACACAACCAATCCCATATTCAATTTTTTTTTACCAACTCGAAAAAAATTAAAGACCTATACAATATACTTAGAATCGATAGCCGATACGGTGGGTTAATTATTTGCCATATTTTCTGACCCACCGTGTATAAAACTCTTCCGTTACTGGTTGAGTGAATGACTGACTGGAGTCACTAGCTGACAGACAACGCACAGCCGAAAGTACTGGTCGTAGAAAACTCAAATTTGGCATGTAGGTATGTTCCTTGGGAGAGCACTACCAGAGAATGGAAAAACCGGGACCTACGCGGATTAGAACTCGGGAAACGTCTAATATCTCGATATAGGTACATAAATTCACGACATTCCTTGCTCTATTTTGAAGTTCACGTGATTTTTTTCTTAAAGCTATTTTCTCAAAACCCAATAATACCTACCGAAATGTCGATGAACACACCGTCCACAGACTACACAAACAGCGAAGCACAACAACGTAACGGAACGGTGTCAAGAATTTCAGCTGCAGCCGATATTAAGGTGGACGTGAATATGGCACTCGACCCGGCCCAGTTTTCAAACTGTTGAAAAACTGTTACGCGGACCGTTTGTGTATTGAAACAGATCAACAGAATCAGAATTGGTTACGTTTAGTTTCAGATGTAGATGAGTGTACGGGATGCTGTTCTCGTACACCGTAGATGATATAATTGATAGATGATAATGATAACTGCCGAGTACTCCGAAATTATGTTTAATTGATAAGAATGATACAATGAATGCACACCGCGTCGCGGTCGGTGATGCACTGACTTAAAGACTAATGAATCGCGTACATAATAATACGTAAAATGCTGACGGTCGCAATGTGCGGTTTATAGCTAGACCGTACATGCTCCCGCGGGCGAGATGAGAAGCAAAATGCGCCGGAGTCAGTAGGTGAATGTTAAATTTTCCGTGATGAACGTTTGTTATTGTTTCCACTAAAGTCTCTTGTATGCTTTTGAGGCTCACTAAAATAGTATTTGCGATGATTGATGTTAGCATAAATTTACTGTCATATTCTACTTGTAGAATTTCTCTTTGCAGGATGTTAGTCGCCTCTTTAAGGTCGATAATTTGTTTATTAAGTATTTCATGCTGCTTGTTCATAGCCTCTTCAACTCTCTTCAGTACGTTGTATTCTGCTTCAATTACGGAAGTCTGATTTTTCCACAATAATGCTAGATGCTTCTCATTTTCTCTGATTAAACTGATATCTTTTTCATATTGCTGTGCGAAGTGGTCGTCGAGCGTCCCAAATAAAGTATTTGCTAGGTATCCGACTCCGTTGATAAGGCCTCGGCGCCGTCGTGTCGAGCGCGCGGCCTGCTGACCGAGCATAATGCTGTTGTAGTACTCCAATTCTGTGAAGCTGTGACGTAATTGAATTACTACTACGTCACATTGTGATGGCCTTGTCGCCTTGGAACACATATCTTCTAATGTGCTGAGATATGTTTTGAACAGCTGTTGACCTTGCCAGTAGGGTCCCATGTCGTAGTAAACAATAAGCTTCCACTGGTCGCGTATGAGGTGCATGGTTGATAATTTGTCAAAATAAACTCCTTGTTGTTCATTGAGCTTTGTTAAGCTGTGTTCGCACTGGCCAGATGATATCAAGGCGAAGATAAACATCAACGCCAAGGTGATAAAGTTGCATGATTTTCTGGTTCTTTTTCTAGTCGATTTTGATTTTTCATTTTCTTGTTTTGATGATTCGGTCGCAGGTTTAATTTGGGTGGTGTCTTCTTGCTGTACAGGTAACTTTGATAACTTCGTGATAGGTCGTTTCATATTCCCACCTTTTGTTTTTAATGATACAACTCGTACGTAGCCGTCGCGGCCTGGGTGAAGGTCAGTGATTTTACCCAGTGCCCATTTTCCAACGGGTAAATTCGCGTCATGAATTACAACCACGTCTCCGACTTTCATGTTCTCTCTTGGCTTCTGCCACTTGCTCCTTATAGAGAGCTGGCATAAATATTCTGATTGCCATCTCTTCCAAATATCTGATACTGTTTTCTGTACAAGCTGCCATCTTGTTCGCAAATCCTTCTCTGTTTCAACAATTGTTAAATTTGGACCGCTTGATAAAAAGTGCGATGGAGTGAGGAAGTCAAGGTCATCGGGATCTTCTGTGATAGCACACAAGGGCCTTGAATTCATGCATGCTTTGACTTGCGCCAGGAGTGTTGCATACTCTTCGTAGGTGAGCTTTTGTTCTCCGATGACTCTACGAAGATGATTGTTCCGTACTGGAACAGGTTTTTTTTGTTTCATTATTTTTAAATATATTTCGTTTCATACAAGACAACACAATTTGGTAAATAAGATTCTTCGGTGCTTTCTTTTTTTTCTAATTGGGTCAGCGATCAGCTGTTTATCTCTGAACGCACCGAATTCCTATGGGAAATGGGCGACACTAGCGCCACCCGCCTTGTGCGGATTCCACGGGCAACACCGTCCGTACAGACTTCTACCTATGGCCGCCGCGTGAAGAACTGCCGGCGTCGCGCGCGCACAATTTTCATTTTTTTCCACGTTTAACAATCATATCGAGGACTCTTTCATCCTGGAATCTACGGACCAGTGACCTATGTGACTAGTGTTGAGTATCATTCGCTGGATTTTCGTGCTTGGTGCCGGCTGGCTGCGAACGTCTGCTCCAGGACCCTCGGACGAGGTGCAGGACGATTTAGCGGTGAGTCGCTTGACCCAGTGAAATACTTAACATAAATTTTGGTCCATCGAACCCGGATCCCTTTGATGCATTTAACCGGGATCCCCTTTTCCAGTTTGTGTTGTCTTGTTTCGTAATATTGCAGTACTACGTACTCGTTACATTGCACGTTTTCGATTGCCGCCATCTTTGTATCGCAAAATGACGGACGAAGAATCTCCGTGCGAACAAGATATTTTCGAAAGAGATTTAATTCTCGATGAGCTCAAACGTACTTTACAGTTCGCAACAACAAATGAACAACAATTTCGTTCGCGAACTACTGATTTAGCCGTTCATCAACGCAAGTTCAACAAAGTTCAAACTAAGATTGAAAAAACGCTGATCAAATTACAATCTTTTAACAAAGATGAACATATTAAGATTCGTAACGATTTTAATGACCTGTACTATGCCGTTGTTACGCATTTGAATAAGTTGAAAGCCGTGGATGAACAGCAGCGACGTTCTAGTAGTCGACCTTTATTGCCGTCCCCAGACGCGATTATTGCTAGTAGAAGAAATTTGCCTACTTTGCCCTTGCCTGAGTTCCACGGCGATCCTACGGATTGGCCGTCATATTATGATTTATTTCAATCGCTAGTGCATAGCAACAGTGCCTACACAGATACAGAGAAGCTTAGGTATTTACTCCTTACGGTTAAAAATGAGCCATTCAATTTAATCAAGTCTATCCCTATAACGGAAGACAATTATTCGATCGCGTTAGATATTCTTAAATCTCGCTATGAAAACAAAAGAATGATTGCTACAAAGCATCTCGATCGCATTCTCGATATTGAACCGTGTTCCGAGCGATCGGTTCGCAGTGTACGGAATCTTCTTAATACCTATCAGGAAAACATCAAGGCATTGGAGGTCATGTCTTTCCCTATTCAAGAATGGAGTTTCATGTTACTTCATATTTTACTACGTAAAATTCCCGGTAGCACTCGAAAACAATTCGAGCGTTCCTTAACTAAACCATCCGATATTCCCGACGTAAACACGTTGATTTCATTTTTGGAACGTGAAATTTCCGCGGAAGAAATAGCCATTTCTAGTACATGTAGTACGCAGTCCACCAAAAATCTACCGCCAAAGGTGGGTAGTTCGATAAATACCTCCGGTCGATATTATAAGGGTAGCGGTAGCGAAGGCGCCGGCGCTGCTGCGCAGGTGCGGCGTACAAATAGCTTTACCGCCAACGTTTGCGCAGACCAAACTCGACCTAACAGTCCTAGCAATAAGGTCAAATTCTGTTTAAAGTGCAACGGACAACATTTATTAACGAAATGTTCCGAGTTTCTGAATCTGTCGCCGCAAGATAGGTATAATTTCGTACAAAACAAAAATGTTTGTTACAATTGTCTCAACTTCGGACACGACCTAAAAACTTGTAAGTCGAATTTCGTGTGTCGTACGTGCCATAAACGACACCATAGTTTAATTCATTTTTCATCTCAATCGTTAGCGGTCATTAGTGAAACTGCAGAACCTAGTGTCGTCTCACTCGCTCCTGCAGAGATGAAGGAGACTGGTGTCAAGGTGCATAATAACTGCGCGGCCAACTCGTCGCCCGCGCGTTCAAGCACTGTTTTACTTTCCACTGCGCTTATAGACGTACGCGTAGGTGAACACAAGGTGTCGACCGTTCGATGTATAGCGGACACGGGCAGTCAAGCGTCTTTTATTACGGAGGCCTGCGTACAGCGTTTAGGTTTGCCGCGTAGGCAAAATAGTATTCCGATTTTCGGTATAGGTGACACGGAACCTGTACGACCGAAAGGGTCAATTTCGTGCATGATTACGCCTAAAGGTAAACGTCAGCCTGTCATTCCAGTTGATGCACTAATTCTACCGGAATTAATTTCCAAAATGCCCAGTGTTTCTTTGCCATATACAGAATGGTCACATATAAAAAATCTCACTTTGGCCGATCCCGATTTTCATACACCCCAGCCGGTGGAGATGTTACTAGGAGCGGATATACTATCCCACGTGTTACTAGGCAACACTATCACTGGCCCGCCGGGTACGCCTATGGCGATGAATAGCGTGTTTGGTTATTTGTTACTCGGTAAACTCGAGTTCGATCCAATTGTTCCGACTTCACTCCAAGTGTGTTTTAGCTCGTTTGACAACGACAATCTTCAACGCTTTTGGGAGCTGGAGTCAGTGTGTGAGCAGCGGAGTTATACTCCCGATGAGCAGCTATGCGAATCCTTTTTCCAAAAGACGCATACTCGTGACGAGGACGGCCGCTACGTGGTCGCCCTCCCGTTCAAGCCCGACGCCCCGCCTCTCGGCGAGTCTCGGCAAATCGCCCTAGCGCGCTTTCGCAAATTAGAATATCGTCTCGAACGTAGCCCCCAGCTGAAGGCCGACTACCACGCGTGTCTCCAGGAGTACGTGGACCTCAACCACATGGAACCCGTGGCCGCCGCGCCGCCCGCCGGCGCGAGCTACTACATTCCGCACCACTGCGTGGTCAAAGCGTCGAGCGAGACGACTCGCACGCGCGTCGTGTTCGACGCCGGCTGTCGCTCGACGAGTGGTCATTCTCTTAATGACGTTCTACTCACGGGTCCAAAGCTTCACCTGGACATAGTAGACGTCCTCCTTAAATTTCGTGTTCATGTTGTCGCATTTACTGCGGACATTAAACAGATGTATAGGAACATACTCGTTCAAGAACGTGATAGGGATTTTCAACGCATTTTATGGCGTAAGTCACCTGACGAGCCTCTTCGTGACTATCGCTTGAGTACAGTCACCTTCGGCGTGAACTCTTCGCCCTATCTCGCTCTGCGAACTATTCAACAGCTCGCTCACGATGAAGCACATCGCTTCGAACTCGCTTCGCGTGTATTATTAAACGACGTATTCGTCGACGACGTCGTCTCGGGCGCAGATACGGAAGCCAGAGCCATCGCTTTGCAGCAGGACCTAGTAGGTATCTGTCAGACGGCGGGGTTCGAGCTGCGTAAATGGCACAGCAACTCGCCAGCGATACTCGCCGCGGTGCTGCCGCCAGATTCTCATGGTGAGCGGCCGGAGAATGTTCCCTTCGCTGAAATGGAGAATGACAATAAAGTTAAGGTTCTCGGGTTACAGTGGAACCCTAAATCCGATTCTTTTACTTTTCAAGTACATGTTTCGTCCGATACTTGTACTAAAAGATCAATTCTCTCCGAGGTTGCGAGAATATACGATCCTCTCGGATTCCTCGCTCCGGCAACCCTATTTGCCAAACATTTGATCCAACTTTTGTGGATAGCAAATGCAGGTTGGGACGATCCTCCTCCCACTGCCATAATTAATTCGTGGACGTGCTTCATTGACGAGCTACCACAGTTATCACACGTGTCCTTTCCGCGTCACATTTTTGATACTGACGATTTCGAATCAATCCAGATCCATGGATTCGCTGACGCTTCTGAAATTGCATACGCCGGTTGTGTGTATATACGCCTCACGGGCAAAGATGGTTGTGTGCAAACCTACCTGGTAATGGCCAGAACACGTGTCGCTCCGCTTCGTGTACGTTTAACCGTACCTAGACTCGAGCTCATGTCGGCTCTCTTGTTGTCGAAATTAATCGACAAGGTGATTCACATATACGGCGATCGTATCCCTCGTGACCAAGTCTACGCATGGTCCGACGCCTCCATCGTGCTGGCATGGCTTAATTCATCCCCGCACGAATGGAAAACGTTTGTTTCCAATCGCGTGAGTGAAATCCTGTCTCGCGTCCCCGCGAGCTGCTGGCGCCACGTGTAGGGTTTGCAAAATCCGTCATTTTTTCGGATCCGGATATTTCGGATATTAAAATTTGACAAATCCGGATATCCGGATAATTCGGATAATACGGATTTTTTTACAAAAAGTAACGTTTTATAACTTTTGCAGATACATATTAACTCCGGGTTCCTCATATCCACAAAACGCCTCGTTTTGGCTACGGATAGTTAGTATTTGATAGATTTTCTATGGCCAAAATGTCAAATCTTAAGCATCCGTAGCCAAAACGAGGCGTTTCGTGGATATAGGAACCGGGCCTAATATTATTAGGCAATTTAGGTACGTACCCAAAAGACACGATTCTCACAGAGATTATTTTGTGAGTAGGTTCTGTTAACTTCTGTTTAATTCCCCTATTATATTTCATATCATGTAATAAAAGTATTTTAAATTTTATTAATATATCTTTGTTTAGCTTTAGAACAATTAATTCTATGGATTCCAATTACACCGCGTTAACTTCGGCGTTTTTTCTTAATTTGCCTTAGATAAGCGTAGAAAAAAAATACGAAAATGGAGAAAAAGTTACAATTATGTATGTTTATTGGTTTGATATAAGTCATATAAGTAATAATTACAATAATTAAAAAACCTACTTTACCTTTAAAAATAGCTAAACTGTCGTTAGACTACTTACTTACTAAGCAATTTTGCTTAGAAAAAGTAACAACTTAGTCCTCTCGTTCTTTCAGCACTCATTACAACGATATTACATTATAATTATGTATTAAAATAAAACTAATGGAAATCCTCAGTTCTCAATTCACACAAAAAATTCAATGATAAAAACCGGCCAAGTGCGTGTCGGGCCACGCGCAAAGTATAGGGTTCCGAAGTTGACGATGCCCACAGTACCTTTCTAAGACTTATTGGCATCTAGCTAGCCTGTGGTATGACGTGCCCGCCCCACGCCCCTGCCGCTCGAGAAATATCATTGGTTTTTTAATCATTTCATAAGTTGGTCAACTATGACTCGTAAGTTTGTACAGCCTACTTAGCTGTGATAGTTTTCCTTTAAACTAGGTTATATATATACCACAACCGTGATTTTTTTCAGCCATCCAAATACCACCATTTAGCTGGCAGGGAGGGGGGATACGTGACTCTAACAAAAAATATCACTTTAAAGCTTAATATTTCACAAACGCATCACTTAATCAAAAAAATGGTTTTAACAAACCCACGATTTTTCTTAAGACTTATTCAACGATATGCCGCACCATGGGGTACGCAAGAAAAAAAATTACATCCCCACTTTACGAGTAGGGGAGGTACCCTATAAAAAAAAATATTTCAAAATTTTATTATACCACTTTGTCAGCGTAACTAATAAGAATAAGAATAAGAATAAGAAATAATTTATTTGTCACACAAAAAAAAAGAAGAAATACAAAAAAATAACAGAGGTACATGGTTTAAAGGTACAAAAAAATTGCAAACAAGATACTATTACCTACTTCTAATAATTAAGTGACAAATAGGAGACAGCTCAGCATTTTCTGCGAGTGCGTTCATCGCTCTGCGCAGAGCTGGTTTTCAGCTGTCCCCCTTGTACTAATTAAAATTAACATATTTAAGGGTATCATACAAAAATCACGTGCACAAACATTACTCATATGAGTTAAGGAAGCCAGAAGGGCATAAAAGATACAATATAGTAATAATTATAAAAAATAATAAAAAATAAAATAAAATAAAAACTAATATGTATATTCATGCCAAATTACACCTTTCTAGAACTAAGCATCTCCGAGCAATAGTGCGGACAGACGGACGGACGGACGGACGGACATGGTGAAACTATAAGGGTTCCTTGTGGACTTCGGAACCCAAAAAACACGACACGCACAACCATAAAATGTACGAAATCATTCAGAAATTCAATCGAAAACTGTTTCTGTTATAATCATGACCAATTTTTCACGAATCTGTGATATCCGAAATATCCGGATTTCATGAGACGTTGGATCCGGATCTGAAATTTTACGGATATCCGGATATTTCGGATATCCGGATATCCGGATTGCAAACCCTAGCCACGTGCCGTCGGCGCAGAACCCCGCCGACGCCGCGTCCCGTGGCCTGCTGCCCGCCGCGCTCGTTCGACACGACTTGTGGTTCCATGGTCCCGCATGGCTCCAACAATTTCCAGAATCGTGGCCTAAAGGGAAACAAATAATTAATACATGTGAAGAAAAGCGTAACTTACCTGTTTCTTCCAACCCGTCTACTACGTCGCCTCCACAGGATGATGATTTGATAACGCGATTTTCGTCGCTCGGCAAACTCGTTCGAGTCACTGCTTTGATATTCCGTTTCTATAAAAAATGCCGGAAAAGTGTATCATCGTTCCTGGAATATGTAACTGTTCCTGAATATAACTTCGCATTAACACGACTTATTCAAGTCACTCAACAATCGGTTTTTAAAGACGAGATTAAAAACATTTCTCTAGGTAAAATGTCTTCAAATCGTTTACGACGTCTTACGCCTTTCGTGGATAATGACGGCTCGTTACGTGTAGGTGGTCGAATCCACAAATCACTTTTACCATTCGAAGCGAAACACCAATTGATTTTACCAAAGAGACATCCGTTAACCGACCTCATCATCGACGACGCCCATCTGTGCAATCTGCACGCTGGGCCCCAAGCCGTGCGCTACTCGCTTCTACAGCGATATTGGATCCTATCGGGTCGCGACATCGTGCGTTACCGCATACATCGCTGCGTTCGTTGTTTCCGCGCGCGCCCCACGCGCTGTCAACCGCGCATGGGCTCGCTCCCCGCGGCACGCTTGCGACCCGCGCGACCTTTCTTGAGGTCCGCCGTAGATTTTTGCGGCCATTTCTACGTTCGTGCTAATAAAGTACGAAACGCTAAAATCGTAAAATGTTACGTGGCCATTTTCGTATGTATGAGCGTTAAAGCTGTACATCTCGAGTTAGTCTCGGAGCTTTCCACTGAAGCTTTCCTCGCTGCTCTGCGGCGTTTCACGTCCCGGCGCGGCTTATGTTCGGATATCTATTCCGACAACGGGAAGAATTTCGTCGGTTGTGACAAATATCTCAAGGAATTATACGAGTTCCTTCGTCAGGACTCCGTCCAGGGCTTGCTGAATCAACAGACCTTAAGCCAAGGCCTCACGTGGCATTTTCAGCCAGTTTCAGCAAGCCATTTCGGCGGAATTTTCGAATCGAAAGTAAAGAGCTTTAAGCATCACCTACGTCGTGTGATCGGCACACGTACTCAAACTTACGACGAGATGCATACTCTCATGTGCCAAATCGAGGCGGTGTTAAATTCACGACCTCTCTGCGTTATGAGCTCCGATTCCTCGGACCCACTTCCATTAACTCCTGCACATTTTTTGATAGGGGAACCTCTAACCGCCTTGCCTGATGTTAACTTGGTAGATGAGAGCCCTAATCGTCTCACACGCTGGCGCTGGATACAGCAATCCGTCCAGCATTTCTGGAAGAGGTGGAGTAGGGAATATCTCCACGAATTGCAACAGAGCACTAAATGGTTTCAAGACCGCGGGCCCGCTCTCCGTGAAGGCACTGTTGTCGTGCTGTGCGACGACCACCTCCCGCCGCTGCAGTGGAAGCTGGCGCGCGTCCATGCTCTACATCCCGGCTCTGACGGCGTCACTCGCGTAGTGACTTTGAAAATAGGGAACACTTTCTGTAAACGACCTGTCGTTAAAGTATGTCCCCTTCCTTTAGAATAGGTTAAATCGTTACAAACTTAATCCTAGTAGTTAAGTCTTATTCATATCTCTCTATCTACTACAGTTTAGTGTAAAGCTTTAAAAGCAACTACGTTCTTTTAAGGTGAGCGGCATGTTCCGTACTGGAACAGGTTTTTTTTGTTTCATTATTTTTAAATATATTTCGTTTCATACAAGACAACACAATTTGGTAAATAAGATTCTTCGGTGCTTTCTTTTTTTTCTAATTGGGTCAGCGATCAGCTGTTTATCTCTGAACGCACCGAATTCCTATGGGAAATGGGCGACACTAGCGCCACCCGCCTTGTGCGGATTCCACGGGCAACACCGTCCGTACAGACTTCTACCTATGGCCGCCGCGTGAAGAACTGCCGGCGTCGCGCGCGCACAATTTTCATTTTTTTCCACGTTTAACAATCATATCGAGGACTCTTTCATCCTGGAATCTACGGACCAGTGACCTATGTGACTAGTGTTGAGTATCATTCGCTGGATTTTCGTGCTTGGTGCCGGCTGGCTGCGAACGTCTGCTCCAGGACCCTCGGACGAGGTGCAGGACGATTTAGCGGTGAGTCGCTTGACCCAGTGAAATACTTAACAATGATGTTTCAGACTTTTAACGGCACTCTCCCAAATTCCTCCTGCACTAGGCCATGAGGGAGCATTGAAATGCCATTCTATCTCCATCTCTGATATTGTTGTGAAAAAATCGACGTCTAAGGTGCTCTTCAAATCAATGAAGTCTTGGTTCAGTCTTCTACTGGCACCTACAAAGTTTGTCCCGTTGTCACTGTACATGTGGCGCGGGGTTCCTCGACGTGCTGATAAGCGGCGAAGAGCGGCGAGGAATGCTGAGCTGCTGAGGTCGGAGACCACCTCTAAGTGCACCGCCTTCGTGGCCATGCATACAAACACTGCAATATATCCCTTTGTTGTTTTAACGCCTCGACCTTTATTTGATTTTATGTCAACAAAGCCTGTGTAATCGACGCCGGTATGATAAAAAGGTCGAGTTGGATTACAGCGCGCCTCCGGTAAGTCTCCCATAATTTGGTCTTGCTTTAAAGCTTTTAACTTTACACATTTGATACAACGTCTGATATGCTTTTTTACTGCTCTGTTTCCGCCAATGATCCAAAATTGATATTTCAATTGCCTTAGCGTTAGGCGTGGTCCGCCGTGATGAGTAATTTTATGGGCATTTTCGATGAGTAAATTCGTCATGTGGCCTTCATGAGGAATGATAATGGGGTGCTTCATGTTCGAGTCAAGATTTGCGTTCTGTATTCTTCCGCGAACCCTTAAAAGTCCATCTTTGTCCAGGAAAGGGTTGAGTGATAAAATGTTGCTTTTCGAATTTACATGCCCATCTTGCTTGATACTTTCAATTTCCTCTGCAAAGGATTCTTGTTGAACATGATTGATAAGTATATTTCTTGCTTTTCGAAGCTCCGGTATAGTGACATAAGGTTCACTTTGTTTGTTACGTGATATCGCACGTAGTATCCAGGCGAGTACACGTGTTAGCCGGTTGATATTACTATGTTTGTTTATCAATTCCCTGATGACGTCACTATTTTGATGCAGCGTGGTGACGTTTGATTGTTTTGATAGCTTGATATCTTGCTCTGTTGTATAAATTGTTTCTTGTGACCTTGCTTGATAAGTTGGAAGCCACGTGGGTCCCTTCCACCAAAGTGCATTTTCTTTCAGTTGTGATGCTGATATTCCTCGGCTTGCGCAATCTGCCGGGTTTTCTGATGATTTTACATAGCGCCAACTTTCAGGAGGAATGGTTTCCCTTATTTTCGTCACTCTGTTTGATACAAATGGTTTCCAGCGGTTGACATCGCCTTGTAACCAGCCAAGGACAGCTGTGGAGTCTGTCCAACAAAAAATATTGATATTCTTGCTTGATAAATTTTCAACAACTTTCTTCAACAGTTTTGATAATAATAGAGCCCCGCATAGCTCTACCCGAGGCAAAGATATGCTTTTCTTTTCAGGTACTAGTTTCGATTTGGCGGCTACGATGGTGATTTTTGGTGATAATTGATCTTCCCCTTCATTTTTGCTTGTAACCTTGCTATATATAACGCATGCGTACGCCTTTTCTGATGCGTCACAAAATGCATGTAATTCAATGTTATCATTTTCGCTGTTTTGCATCCATCTGGGAATTTTGATGTCATCGATGTTGTGTAAACTTTCAGTGATCTGTCGCCACTCGTTTTCGGTATCTTGGGGAACTTGATCGTCCCATTCTAAATTCTGCTTCCAGGTTGATTGAAACAGTAGCTTTAGTTTGGTGGTCGTTGGGCATATCCAACCCAGAGGATCAAAGACCTTTGATATATTTGATAACAGTGAACGCTTAGTTATTTTCTTCGATGTCGGCATGTCTATTTTCAGTTGGAAGGTAAACACATCTTCCTGACGACTCCACCGTAGTCCCAATGTTTTCTTTGATTCGAGATGCTTGAAATCGAATGATTGTTGATTGTTTTCTGTATGGCTCATTTCTTCTAGGAGTTCAGAATTGTTTGAACACCATTTACGTAGGTTAAAACCTCCCCTTTTCAGTAAGTTGATAAGATCGTGTTGAAGTTTTTTAGCTGATTCTATGCTGTGGCTGCCACTGAGAAGGTCATCCATATAGAAGTCTTGTTTCAGTATCTCAGCTGCTTCAGGATATCGGTGGCTCTCATCAATTGCCAGTTGTTTGAGAGTCATCATGGCCAAGAAAGGTGCCGCCTTTGTTCCATAAGTGACTGTCGTTAGAGCATATTCACGCAAAGGCTGATTTGGATGATCTCTCCATATAATTTTTTGATAAAGTTGATCTTGCTCGTGACATAATATTTGCCGGAACATTTTTTCTATGTCCGCAGTGAAAGCGATTTTGTATTGCCTCCATCTCAAAATCAATGATAACAAATCTGATTGATAATTCGGCCCGCGGTACATCATGTCATTTAAACTGTAACCAGATGACGTCGGCGAGGACGCGTTGTAAACAACTCGCAGGGCGGTAGTTGTCGATTCAGCACGGCGCACACAATGATGTGGTAAGTAGTTACTTGGCGTCGTGTTACTTTCACACGGTCGCATGTGTCCCAACTCTAGGTATTCGTTGATAAATGATTTATATTCTTTTGCTGTATTTTCATCTTTTTGAAACTTATTTTCCAATTGATAAAACTGTGCGACCGCCTTTTTCTTTGATTCACCCAGCTTTTCTTCAATATCTGGCTTCAACGGAAGCCGAACTACGTAGTGTCCGTCTTCTCGACGCGTAGTTTCAGTCTTGAATTGATTGATACAATATTGATCTTCTGAGGAAAGCTCCTTTGAGTTTTCATTGATGTCCTCTATCTCCCAAAATCTGCTGATATCTTCAATATTGTGCACGACAACGTTGCAATGATATGATTTCATGTTTCCACATAGTATCCAGCCCAGACGGGACTGTTGTGCGATAGGCAGTGAGTCATTTTCCCTGATAATAGAGTTCAAAATGATATTCGAATAAATGTCGGCACCAAATAAAATGTCGATTGGGCGACTGATATTGAAATCGGGATCTGCAAGCTGTATTCCTTCCAGATGCGACCATGATGGTTTTGAAAATGATCTGTTTGGTAAATTGTTGATAAGTCGATTCATGATAAAGACTTTCGTGTTGAAAGTGTATTCAGTGTGAATTGATGCTGCTGTGATATTGATAACTCCCTTACAATTGTTTTCTTTGGTTCCAATGCCAAAGACTGAGCCTCTATAATTCTGTCGTGGCAGACCGAGTCGCTGTGCTGCGTTTTCGGTGATAAGTGATATTTGGGAACCTTGATCAATTAATGCTCTTAATATGATATAAGACCCATCCGATGATAAAACTTTGATCTGGGCTGTTGATAACAAAGTTTCGGCGTCGTCATCTTGGGAAACGTGTCCGGTATTCTTTCCCGCGCTTTGCTCGGTAGCGGGTGGTCTGTTCTTGCTGACGAAAGCTTCATGAAGTATCGTGTTATGTTCGCCATTACATTGTTTACACCGCTTCTCGGATGTACACGGGTTGCCGTAGTGTTTGTATAAACAATTTGTGCATATATTACGCGAAGTAACTGTTGCAAGCTTAGTTTCAGGTGTCATACCTAGAAACTTGTTGCATCGAAACAAATCATGTTCAAGGTTGCAATACCAACATGTATTCATTTTTGTTGCGAATGCTTGATAATTCTTGATCGGCGTTGTATGATAACTTTTATTAGGTTGGGCTTGATAATTTCTGTTTTCTTTGTAATAATGATTGTATGAACGTTGATTTGGTGATGTTCTTGGAAAATAAGTTTTTCTTTCTTGATAAAACTGTGCTGGCTTGGCCAATTCTTGCTTGCGGCGAGACGCTTCCAAAGCAGTAAATTTTGCTTCCAAAAAGGCTAAGAAACCTTGTAACGTAGGTAACTCTCGAGGTTCTTCCAGATGTTCAATGTAGTCATTATGAGAATCTGCATCTAGTTTTTGCGCCAGTAGGTGTACGATGAGTGGATCCCATGATGAAGTGTTCACGCCCAAATTTTGAATTGCATGAAGACATTCCTTTGTTGTGTCATGTAATTTTTTGATTGGCAGAGCGGCTTGATGCTGCGTTGTTGGTAAACTGAGCAGGATATTGATATGAGAGCTAAAAATTAGCTTCTTGTTATTATAGCGGTGATTTAAGATGTCCCAACAAACTTGATAATTTTCTGTGCTGATATTCAGATGTTGAATGAGCTTCTCTGCTTCACCTTTTACTTTGCCTTTTAAGAATTGCATCTTTTGCGCTTTTGATATGGAGTTATTTTTGTGGATTGTTTCCAAAAATAAGTCTTTGAATGATGTCCATTGATGATAGTTTCCGTTAAATGTGGGTATCTCCATTGCAGGAGTGGATCTTTCACGATGCGACGAATCCCACATCTTGCTATTGATAAGCCTCTTGATATCATTGTACTTCTGCTCACATTGATTGTATGATTCTTCATAACCAGGTCTTCCGCTGATTTGCTCACAATCGATTTCCCAATGTAAGGAGTCGACTGCTGACCATCGTGATTGCAATGCTCTTAGCGCATCTTCGAATTCCCACTTTTCAGTGAGTGATTCTATATGAATGTTGTTTACAGCTCGTTGAAAAGCCTTGAAATGGCTCTGCTGCTTACGGTACATTTCTTCCAACCTGCTTTGATTTCCTCTCTCAGTAGGTTGAGAGGTGGTGGGAGGCTTTGAGGTGGCCCCAGCTGAAGTGGATGCTGCTGGTGGTTCCTCGGAACTCCAGTCCGTGTTCAGACTAAAAATCGGAGTAGCTGGTCTTATGATAGGTTTATCTTCTTGATTAGTTGGTATATACTGCTGCATTGCTCTGCGAGCTTCATTATAAATATTTGATACTCTATCAAAATGATTTTCAACGAAATACACAAACTCTTTGTTGTCGTATTCGTTTAATTTGATATGATTATTATGGAACTCGATCCAATATTGCTCCAAGGTCTCTAATCTTCTTCTGATGAGCTGAGGAGTTTTCCTTTCTGCACCATCTTTTTTGAAGTTGATATATAGTTTCTCAATGGCATCGGCAAGTTGCCCTTGAGTTTTAAGAAGATCCTCCATTTTCAATCACTGCAAAATGAAATTCAGGATGATCTTGATATGCTTGATAACTGATTGATACTTGATGTAGATATGCTTGATAATTGATTTGATATAAGAAATGTTTGCTTGATAAAACCTTTCTGATATAATTACTGCTGATGATTCACTGCTTGATGTGGTATAGTGTTCTTCGTGAGGTGATTGCACCTTCTCAATTCTGACGGTGAGACCCGCTTGTGGGAGGCCGTCAAAACCGATTTGCTGCACCTCAGTGGGAAGCACTAAACACACACCTTACTTCTTGATATACGTATGATAACTCTCTTGATAGATGTATGATTAAATCTTCTGATATCGTTGTAAATAATTGATATACACTGATAATTGATATTTAAGTCCCGAAACAGTACCAGGAACGTCGCTGGTATGTCGAAGTCACGTTGCACGGCGCGAGCTTTGAACTGAACCGCGCACTGATTCACTATAGTTTCAAGGATCAAAATTGTCACTTGATCCGGTTCGAAGGACCATTAGATGTACGGGATGCTGTTCTCGTACACCGTAGATGATATAATTGATAGATGATAATGATAACTGCCGAGTACTCCGAAATTATGTTTAATTGATAAGAATGATACAATGAATGCACACCGCGTCGCGGTCGGTGATGCACTGACTTAAAGACTAATGAATCGCGTACATAATAATACGTAAAATGCTGACGGTCGCAATGTGCGGTTTATAGCTAGACCGTACAATGAGTTTGTGTTGTATTCAGATTGAAAGAGAACCTAGAGGAATGACTCCCATGGTAAACAGTCTTCAAATCGATGGCCAATAGCAATAAGCCTGCTGGGAGACTAGAGACATAAGGGATATTTATAACTTCAGCTTCCGCACACTTAGAATGTAAATGTAGAATCTATTTGGATGAGTATAGAATTGGATTTAGGGAAGCAGTCGATCGTTTTACCTAATATTGGAAAGGACAATGAAATCTTACCAATGGTTTATCCATACAAAGCACTACGAATGCTATCAAAGATTCGCCCTTGCTATAGGTAAGTTTTTATAATTGAGATCAGTGTGCCTTCAAAACTTCACCACCACCATAACAGCCTATTTACGTCCCACTGCTGGGCACAGGCGTCCTCTCATCACGAGAGAGGGAGAACTTCATATATCTGACAATTCAATATTTATGTCAAACTTCTGGTTTCTTTCTTGTCAGTTTCGGGATATCCTCGGCTATCATATATGGCCTTCGCGCTTCAGCTTATTCAGATATTAAATTTTCCATTTCGTCAGTATAGTATAGCATTTTGATGGAAGTGCGAAAAGTTTGTTATTTTATCACGAGTACCTAGTTTATGTTGGTGCGAGCGAAAGCGAGCGTTAACACTAGGGACGAGTGAAAATGACAATTGTATCAAACGACATTTTTTAATAAGTACATTTGCAAAAAAAAGAATACAGAAATAAATGAACAGGATGAAGCTCAAAAAACTTTACGAGCTAGTTCGTAAAAATCAACTTTAGATACGCTCACTAGCTGTCAAAAAACAAAAAGCGCTCGTTCGGAAATGTCAAACTTTTGGCACGTTAAACAGGTATCGAAAAAAAATGTACCTGCGTCTTACGGGATCACTGAAATTCATCATTTCGTATCTTTGTGTGAATTGCAATATCGTAGGCAATTCAAGGGAATATCGCCGCATAATTCGTAAATATTACAGCGAAAATTACCTCGGGGTCGTTTTTCCCGGCCAAATGCTCGTTTAGTAGTTCCCGTGACACGGAATTAAGTTAGTAAAATACTGTGTGGAAAGTTATACCCTGGCCTCGACCTAACCAGTCTCGAGCAATAAATTTTCATTAATATCCAATTTGTGTCCCATTTTAATATCTTCCCGCTTCCACTCCTGGGTTAAATTGCACTTATTAGGTACTAGCTTCTGCCCGCGACTTCGCCCGCGTGGAATTCGGTTATCGCTTTCCCGCGGGAACTATACGTTTTTCCAGGATAAAAAGTAGCCTATGTGTTATTCTGATCTATAAGCTACATTACTGTAAAGTTTCATTAAAATCCGTTTAGTAGTTTTTGCGTGAAAGAGGAACAAACATCCATCCATACATCCATCCAAACAAACTTTCGCCTTTATAATATTATTATTTAATAATTATTTATTATTTATATTATTTATTATTTATAGTAAGGATAAGGATACCTAATTACCTATCATAGATAAACTAATATCACACAATTACTTGTTAGTATCATATGTGTCTAGTTTCTCTGTGAGCTGTAGACCATGCTTTATACACGGTGGGTCAGAAAATATGGCAAATAATTAACCCACAGTATCGGCTATCGATTCTAAGTATATTGTATAGGTCTTTAATTTTTTTCGAGTTGGTAAAAAAAAAATTGTATATGGGATTGGTTGTGTGAGCGACGCCTGAATCCTATACATTTTTTTTTTAACATCTCAAAAAAATTAAAGACCTATACAATATACTCGTACTTTAGAATCGATAGCCGATACTGTGGGTTAATTATTTGCCATATTTTCTGACCCACCATGTATACTTACATTTTAAACGCCAGCCATTTAGAAAATATACCACGACCTTATCGAAAAATGCCGGAAATCATGGACAGGATTCTAAAAGAAATACATTTCTAAGTGAAACTTAAGCATAACGAATAATCAATCGTACTTATTTCTTAAAATAGGTAGGTACGAATTTTCTTTATTACTTACTTACCTCTTCTCTCTGACATTTACATACAGTTCATGAACTTTTTATCGACGGTCAAATACTCTATTCACTATCTATATAAGTACTAAGCGGCGCCAGTTCATTGCTTTAAAAACATCACAATGTTCATTCGCTCTCATGCCATGTAAAGATAGATAATTAAGAGTTTTTTTATCCATTATTAATGAACACTTGAAGACCTCAATCATATTAAGTAACTAGCAAAATTATATGCGAGTATTACTTTGTATCCTATACTAGTATTACTGGTATAGGCACATTACTGATTGGTCAACGTGATTAACTCTGTAGTACTTAGTAAACTGATTGAGTACACTATACTATATAAGTACTTATACAGGTACTCAATCAGGTTCCAATAACACAGATGGCTAATAAGTTTCAGTGCTATTGGTATAGACAGGTTCAACGCACTTTTGTCATCCATAAAAATATGATGTCATCCACGTATATGACTCTGATTTTAAGACAGATGCCCATTGCGCTTTGCGAACTTGTTTTGGTGAAGGAATGTTTCGTGAGGAAGTAATTCAAGGAAGTGTGTGAAGTCCCTAATCCGCCCTGGGCCCGTGAGAGGACTAGCCCAAACCCTCTCGTAGAACGCAAATAGGCTGTTTGTGGTGGTTTGGCGATCCCCAGCAGCATCCTGTCAGATTCAAGGAAAAAGAAAACGCGATACAACTTAGAAGGCGCGCGGCGAAGTACTTAAGCCGTTGGCGCAGAGGCTATTACTATTGCTTCTTCCGCGCCGCCTTCTAAATTGTGTCATGCCATATACCTACCTAAGCTAAGAATCAAATTCCGATTCCTTCAAGAATCCCATCAAATTCACAGTTTGCGTTTCTACTCCACTAACCCTATCCGAGATTTAAAAGGTTCCCAGCTCGCGTGCCGCCGGCTCCGATCGTACCAGCAGATACGGCGGGTCAAGGCACTTGGGCGCTCTGGGTCTCTTGGCCTTCAATATATATACGCCTCGTGTTTTTTGTTTCCGATTGGAGTCGTTTACTTTTTTGTTAGTCTACGTGTTAGCAGTGTGTTAAATTTAATAACTTAGCTGGAGTTAACGGCGTAATGTTGTGTATTCGCTGGCACGTGGGGCCCCCCGAAGTGCTGTATGGGGTTTACCGGAAAAAATGGTCTTGTCTTATATATATATATATATATATATATATATGCATTTGACCCAAAATTTTCAGTTATGAAATTGCTAGTTTAACGACTTAACAAAGTTGAAGGTCTGTTATCGTATTTTTTTATAGAAACTGGAAACCCTAGAGGATTATGGAACTTTTGGAGTTTATAGTAGATACTAGGAACTTTTTACAATTAGAGTACCTAAGGGATTAAAGTTATCATTGCTTGAAGCTTTACCTAAATAGATAGCATAGTCAAAACTACCGGAGAAGAGAAGAATTTGGGAAAAGTTATTTTAGTAAATAACGTAAGAGGATGCCTTGTAGGTAATTATAACCGTAGAGTGCACACAGAATCTATGAAGACACGGGCAGGAACCGGAAGCTCATCAAATCAAAAAATTGGTTGTTTGTAAAGTCGGTTTACGAACGATAATTTTATACTTGATAACGTCACGTAACGCTACAACGCTACTATTGCGTCATGTTTTTGCGTGGGCGCAGCCGGCGTTCATCAATTTACAAGACGTTATCACGTCAAAAACCATTAAAGCTAATTGCAAGTTAATTCTCCAATCCCATTATCAACTCTTTTCGTACGAGATTTGGTGCGTTATTTTTCCCGAAAACATCTTGTTTTCACGTCACGTTACAACCCGTTCTAGGAAAATCCGCCACCCCTAAGAGGAAACTGATTAGACTGACGGCAATTCCAAAAGTAGCGCCAATTCTAACTATACGGCTACTAACTAAAGTACATTTTGCATTGTACTTTTTGTCGGCTGTAGCCGACTGTGGCGGGAAAAAGATTAATGACATGGATTTCCCGGAATATTGTAACAGCTCATTTAATATCGTAACAAAAGGTTTGAAGTTAATTTGACAGTGCCCTTTTTTATTTGGAGTAGGAAAATGGAGTTTGAATTGTTTTACATGTAAATAGCGAAAGGTCCTTTTTTGTCCTTATAGAATCAAAGGATCATTCTAAGGTGGTTCTAATTGGTCTGTATGTATTGTTTTTGTATGTATGTATGTTACGCGATTAATTTGTCAATTCGGTACTTGCCTCGTGTGGAAATCTGGGGGTGAATTTTCCAAAAAAAAATTCTTAGCGGATGTCTACGTCATAGTAACTACCCATTAGTGTGCCAAATGTGGAAGCCGTGGTGGCCTAGTGGTTCGACCTACCGCCTCTCATGCAAAGGGTCGGAGGTTCGATTCCGGCTCGCACCTCTAACTTTACTTATGTGCGAAATTCAATTTGAATTTACCACCGAGCTTTTCGGTGAAGGAAAACATCGTGAGGAAACCTGCACGCATCTGCGAAGCAATTCAAGATGTGTGTGTAGTCCCCAATCCGCACAGGCCCCGCGTGGGGACTATAGTCCAAAACCTCTCGTGATGAGAGGAGGCTTGTGCTCAGCAGTGGGACGCAAATGGCTGTAGTAGTAGGTAGTGTGCCAAATTCCATTCCAATCCGTCCAATAGCTGTGAGCTGTGTTTTGATAGGTCAGACCTTAGAGTTTTAATTTAGAAAGGATTATTTCTTGAATGTCACAATATTTAAATCAGATCTGATCAGAGCTGGGTCAAAGATACCAGTAACATTTAAATGTTGTGAATTTCAAGAAAGAATCTTTTTGTTTTATTGATATTCTAATAAGGAATATTATACATTAGACCTTAGAACCTTCAAGCAAATCAGCGTGCGCCCGAAATAAGTGTTAAATGCGATAATAAGCAGATGTCGCAGCCTAGGTGGCCTGTATATAAAAGTTTGAACTCCATGAGCCTTCCAGGGGCCTATCCCAACTTTGTTAATTTTTTTTAGTAAATTTTAAATATAAATGTGTAAGGCATACCTACTAATACATGGTGGGTCAGAAAATATGGCAAATAATTAACCCACAGAATCGTAAAAAAAAAAATGTATAGGATTCAGGCGTCGCTCACACAACCAATCCCATATAAAAAAAAATTTACCAACTCAAAAAAAATTAAAGACCTATACAATATACTTAGAATCGATAGCCGATACGGTGGGTTAATTATTTGCCATATTTTTTGACCCACCGTGTATAAGACACATTTTAAGACGTGCGCACCTTAGCACAAGAACAGGGATGACAACTTTTTTTCCTTAGTCTATCAGGAAGATTATTGAAGAGTATTGGACACGTATTTTTTCTTTTTTCACGTAATCAAACTTATACGGATATTAAGTTGAAATGTCGCATGACGTCACGGTTAGGTACGATTTATACTGTGACGTAGCTAGCCCCCACTCTCCAACTTTAATGCGTTTTAACTTAGTCATTCTTTGTTAATTTGATAAAACGAAAAATACTTGTCTAATTTTTTTTTATTACCTGACTGACGGACTAATTAGAATTTCGATTTCTTCACCCTGTCGTCGTCGTCCCTATTTTTATTTCTTAAAAAGGTGCACCCACATCTGATAACTTTGTATTTTTAAGTTACTGAAATAAATAATTTTTGATTTGATTTTGATCCCACAAAACTTTACAAGTGTACAATGTGGTACGTACACTTGTATCTTTGCTAATTTGTAATTTTACACTTGTCAAATTACAATTGTAGACTTTGTGGAATAGGCCCCAGGGGGCGCTGTACAGGCTAAGTATGATGAAGCTCCCCCTTGCCCCTTTGGATGTTGCCGATGTACGCCGTAATACATAAAAGGAGATTGACAGTCTATATAATTTCCTTGTTTATGATTAGCAACACAAGGGGTGGAAACGACCACCGGCCTTGTAACCAGTGTTGCAAGGCCCTGACAATAAAAGGGTGCATAGAATATAGCGACCATTATCCATTGATTTTCTAAAGTGGTTTCACCTGCCCACGTCGCCGTAACACTCGCCTATCTGGCATCATTCAAATTCAAGGCCACAACAATGACATTTTTTTTCTATTATCGTTTCAGTTTCAGAAATAGTAGAATAGAATAGAATAGAATAGAATACATTTATTGACAATCGGACGACACAGAGATACAAACGAACACAGATGATAATACATGAGAAAAATAATAATAAAAACTACATAAAAACTCTGTGCCGAACGGTGTCAAACAGGGTGCCACTCAGCATAATGCCGGAACGCTCGCTGGAGCGTCGGCGCTGATTTTCAGTGACCCCTAAGTGACCACACGAACGACAAAGAACATTGAAAAAATAATAATAGTACATTACATACCTAGGGTGGTGAATTCGTAAATGTCCCAGATCGCAGGTTTCTAATGGAAATATTCGATCTGGGGCTTTACGAATTACCGCCCGTGGTTTGTCAAAAGTTTTACGTCTTGCCTTGGCCAAGAAGTGAGATTTTCTCTCCGCGTAGCGGGCAGAAAATCCCACTTTAAGGCCAAGGGTGATTGATGTACGCGGAGAAAGCCCCAGATCGCATATTTATGGCCCTCACCTTCGGTTCGGGCCACAGAAACCTGCGATCTGGGACATTTACAAATTCACCATCCTATGTCTGTAATGTACTATAGAACGATGGCAATCATGCAATCAATCAAATCAGCATCCATTACTCATTCACGAAAGAAACTATTGAACAGGTTCCCAAACGAATTAATTCGCTAGACTATAGCATCACATATTGAAAATAATTCGATTTTTGATAAATTAAAAAACGCGTCTATAGAAAAAGTTTTGATAAGTATAAGTACTTACTTCAGAAGCTAAAATCCATCAAACCGATTAGGCTGCAGAGCGTGCCAAAGCAATACATATACCCACATACAAAATACACTTGAAACTATTCAAGTTAATGCTTCTTACAAAAGACATCAACGCGTCCATTTCAGAATATTTCAATTCATAATACTTGTGGACGGCTAGATAACTATTATGTTCTTTCAGTAAACGTGTAAGGTAATGATCCTGTTTTTAGCCGACTGCGGCAGAAGGAGGGTTATGTTTTTTGATCGATTAATTTCGTTATCAATCCCTGTTTCTAACTAGACTACTTTCGCTTCCGAACCGGCCGCGCAATGTAATTATGTACCATAATCGTTAGTTAACATGTTTTCCAAGCCATTAGGATACAAGTTTGGACCCGTGGACCTCCGCCGGGCAAGGGTCGAGTGTTCGAATCCGCCTCGCACCTCTGAGTGTGCGAGATTCAACTTGAATTTACCACTGAGCTTTTCGGTGAAGCTAAACGTCGTGAGGAAATCAGCACGCATCTTCGAAGTAATTCAAGCATGTGACGTGGCCAATCCGCACTGGGCCCGCGTGGAGACTATTGGCCAAACCCTCTCGTGATGGAGGACGTTTGTGCCCAGCAATGGGACGTAAATAGTCTGTCGTGGTGGCAGTGATGGTACCTCTAGGATACAAGTGGCGTGCATTTTGCCTGTTCTCTTAACTATAGCTGTAACAAACATATCGCCACTTTTCGTCGAACGATCAATTTCGTAAATGTCAGCCTATTGTGAAAAGCCTATAGCCAAGAGTTTCAAACAATAGACAATCACAGGCTTCAACATAGGAGTTGTCGTAAATACTACCTACAAGTAACGAATATACATTAAAAAGAGCCCTTGCCTTTCAATACATGATTGTACTAATGTGCCTTGTCTATAACGAGATAGGGTCCTTTTTACAGCTTCTAAACAGGAAGACGTTCGTCGTTTTTCGTCTAAACTGTTGAAATCATTGAAATACTATGAAACAAAACACATTCATCAACATTATAAAGCGTTGAATGAACCGGCGTTGGCGACCATTCTTGTGTCAAATATGACTCTAATGTCTACAGAAAACTGTTGTTTTAAATGTTTTCTTTGTATATTTCATATTCGATATCATCGTTAATGATATTCGACTGTCATAACAAGGAAAACGTATACTTACTTAGCTTCCTTGTGGAATTGTCACTCGGAAACTCGTCAATGTCCATTGTAAAAAATGAGCTATTTGGATTTGGTCCCTGAGGAAGTATCCCAATTTTTGAAATTGCTCATTCGGTAGGTCCTGACCCCGAATTTTCTTCTAAGTCATTTCACTTATTCGCCGCGGCATACCAAATAGAAAATGGTTTCCTTTAATTGTATCGTGCCATTGGAATTTAAACCCTGCTGTCGATGAAAGAAAATTTAAATTATTGTGGCACGAGAACGGTGTATGTAACCTTTTTATTCTCATGTCGCGACATGTCACTGTCGACCGCGGATTACGTCCAGTCATTGGGCCGAACGTTTTTAGTTTTTCGCGCGCTTCAAGTTCAAGGGCGCCTATTTTCTCTCCGGCCTGTTCATGACCTTTCATTCGTAGTTTTTTTTTTGTTTGCGGATGTCGAGTTTTTGGCCACACGTTCTATATTAATGTCGGACTAATAAAATACTAGCTAAATGTCACATGTTACGTCGGAAAAGTCTGTATTTTAACAGTTTTATACTAGATATTGTAGAATGGAAACAACTTAGGTCTTGACCAGGTTTTCATTATAATAATATTATACATTCGACCTTCACTGTATCGTTCGTTTGGAAAATACATACACTTTACATATGTATTCACTTTCAATAATGACTGAATAATATATTTCAACGACAACGGTACGAGTGTTAGTCGACTTAATGTTATTTAGGAACTGAGGAATACTTTATAAACGGATTTGGAAATAATCTTTGTACATACTTTTAATAAGAGTATCTGTATCTATCTATATTTCTGTCTTAATATCATTGAGCCACCATTTCTCACTGTCTGGGACTATGACAGACCAGCAAAGCGTAGAGTTTTGTTCTGGAAAAACGTTATATTTCTCTCAATTGCTTTCAACTACTTTCAAATACCACGCCATCACGCAGCCTAGTCGTATAAGGCGCTGATAAGATAACGCTTGTTATTGTTATGATGCCAGTTTTCACGACTTCTATATATGCGCAAATTATCGTGTTTATCGCCGTCCATTCACGCCATGCATCGCCAGCTGTGTGTGTGGAATTCGAACACAAATAAAACATGTATTGCGCCGTTTTTGCCAACGCTTTCGTATTTTAATTCTGAAGTAAAGTGAAGATTTTTTTCGGAATTAAAAATTTACGATTTTTTCCTTTACTTTATACTTACCCGACTGCGCTGTAAATAAATAAGGAGGTGTAATTGCTTTAGTGATATCAATTTTAATTATTTTACCTATCCTATTTCATAACAAAATCAAGGAATTCAATTTTACCCCTTAATAAAATTTGTATGTATGTATGCATATTTCTTTGGTACGCTCCGCAGCCTAAATGGCTTGATAGGTTTTAGCTTGTGAGTTGAAGTTAGATTCGTCTTGATTGTATGAGTGACAGTGTGTATTACCAAAAGTTTGTATGTAATGCAGTTTTCAGGTTCTTTTATTTTTTTTACATCGAGTTAGGTATATTTTTTTTAGTATAGGTACAACTCCACTCCACGCGGTCAAATGTCTTCAATTTCTTCTCTTGTAATATTTTAGTTCAGCAACATATTCTGTAACTACACGATAAAATGTAATATCAGTGTAGTGAGACACGAGGTGACAACATTGATGATGGAATGGAAATTAAGTAGGTACTTGGATTTAATCTTTAATACCATCTCGAGGCCAGGCCCCAAACTAGGTGGACTGACCGTCTCCTTCAACAAATCCATCAGACGTTCCACCATAAATACCTTAAATCAATGGTTGCAAGCCGCCAATCACAGCAAGGAGATGCATGGCAAGATTGGCGAGGCTGTGCCTACTTCTTATGAAGTTCAACAACACTCAGCTAGTTCATGCCCTAAAACCTGAAGAAGAAATTATAAAGTAAGGATGTGTGGTTGTTTGTTAGGTATACTTTCACTTCAATAACTTCTTCAATAACGGGCATGACCAAATTTTGTACCTAGTACAGTTAGTACTAATTTCACTCATTCTAATAGGTAACGGACATTGACGAAATTGTGTAAGGAAAGTAAGATCGGTTTATCGCCCCCGTAAACCCCAATAAATTTCGTCCAAATCGGTAGAGCTGTTTCTGAGATCGCTTGTAAAAATTAAATAGAAAATTAAATATACAAGATTATCGCGTTTAAAGATATTAACATGGCACCAATCGGAATTACCGCAGATAGAACCGCAGCCCATTTCAGCACACCGACGCGACGTTTCGCAACGGAAAGAAAGAAAAACCCGATTTTATTTTCACTCGTGAACTCTGCTTGTATTCATTCACACGGCCGTGCGTGTGTGCAATGTCATTGGTAGTGGTGCTGTGTGTGTGTGGGCGGCGCGCGCGCAGCTCTGCTCTTTGTTTGTTGACAAGCCGAGCTGTGTTGTTCGCGAGCAGACGCGGCGCGAGGCAGACGTGCTGCGCTTACTCCGTTTCAAGCTAAATATAGTGCAGTTATTTCGATCTTTTTATTTTTCTCTGCGTAAATAGTGTTGTGTTGTGACTCTGCCGTGACACACGAGATTTCAGTGCTCCAAAAAGTGCAACGTCGATTTTTAAACGAGCTAAAAGGTACGTTTTTCGATCGGTGTGCTTTCGTTTCGGTTATGTAAGGAAGCGAAATAGGTTTAAGTGTACAGAAATAATCAATTTTCAAGCCTCGAGTGCATATCTTTGTTTGTATTATGCAACTAGGTAGGTACGTAGGTTGTACGCTTGCGTTCAACGTAAACAAGCAATAAATTACACTTTATTTGCTTCATGCGTTTTTCGATGTAGGTACCTATAGCTAATAATAATGATAATGTTGATTCAAATAAATAAATAAATAATATTAATAATTGATTCAAGCTTGTTGAAGGCTTGACGAATCCGGTTGAAGGACCAAATCGACCGCGCTCTAAATTACGATTATAATATAAATAAAATCATTACAAAATAGCATTTATTACCTTGAGGTAAGGTTTAAGGTTCTTAAAGGACGCTTACGCTTGTTTAAATTCACCATACCTACTTACTTTGTCTTCCCCACGTGTTAATTAGGTACCTATGTCCGCATAAAAAAAAACAACATGTCATTTCACTTAATTAAAACTGTCAATTCTGCCTAAAATAGGTACAGAATTTAGATTTATTTTCCTGTAGTCTGTACAAATGCGAATTGTGGTTTATTTGTAACTACAAATTAACAGTTTTGAGTAATTTTATTTACAAAGTTATCATCCTCATCAATAGGGATAACGACAGGGTGAATAAATCGAAATTCTAATTAGTCCGTCAGTAAGGTAATAAAAAAATATTAGGCACGTATTTTTTGTTTTATCAAATTAACAAAGAATGACTAAGTTAAAACGCATTAAAGTTGGAGAGTGGGGGCTAACTACGTCACCGTTAGGTATAAATCGTACCTAACCGTGACGTCACGCGACATTTCAACTCAATATATCTCCGTATAAGTTTGATTACGTGAAAAAAGAAAAAATACGTGTCCAATACTTTCAATAATCTTCCTGATAGACTAAGAAAAAAAAAGTTGCCGTCATCCCTATTGTTTATGCAACAGAATAAAAGAAACTTTTTATTCCTAAGTACCTATATCGCACTCCGTCTGCTGTAGCTGTAGCTATTACAGTTATAATTAATACTTAGTGATGTAAATTATTGAAAAAAAACATACTAATCATAACAGTTGAACCAGCAGTCTGTAAAATCTTCTATAAATTCCTATTCGACTAGGTACAATAATTAAAACGTATTAAGTATAAGTTATTACTGCTACGTACTACTATTTACTATAGCTCTATGAATAAGTAAGTATATCAACAAATAGCATTTATTTCAGACTTTGAATCCATATACTCGTATCTATAAGTATTTTACACGTAGCTAAATAACTCGATCGTAGGTAAGTACCATAACTTCCCTCTTGAAATTCTTGGAGTTGCTTTGTTATTTCACTAGACAAACGAGAATGATGTTTCAACTGCACATAAAAATGAAAGTCTAGTCCAGTGAGGTGACACACGACTCGGAGCAAGTCGTTGGAAAACGGTTATTTCGGCGTAGCGGTATATCGCCTAACGGGACAGCCTGCGCCGGCCATCCGTCGCCTTTTTCGCTTGCATTGCATTAGGTACCTATAACAGGCGGCGGCATGGAGGTAGTACTTACTTAAGTAAAGTTAATTCCAGTTACTATGGCCAAAAGGCAGCGTCAGGTCTAACAATCGCCTTTGTTGCTAAATATTTAAAAGGACTAGATAACAAAGAACCGTAATAAAGTAATAAAACTGACCTGAGCACGTGTACTGCTTGTTTGTTCACAGTATGCATTCGGCATGACGTTATGAAAAAAAAGTATAGGCAGGCAAGTGTGGTGCACATTAGAATGATATGCAATGAATAAATGAAGTACCTACCAATTTCTCGATGGGGTCGATCGATCTGATCGAAATCGGGTAAAAGTTTATAAAAATAAGCAAACATAAAATGAGCAAGCAAAAACTAAATTACAGACAGCCAAATAATGATGAGTCGGCTATTCGGGACTGTTTCACCAACACTCATAGCATTTTCTGATGACATCGATGTGGACCTCAAAACGAACGAAACGAGTAAAACCCTCGCTGACTTACTGAAGTAAAATACAATTTCCTTCCCAAGGGCAAAATTTTACGCGTAAAATAATTTGTCCGAGACCGTTGACACATTGAGAAAAACATTTGTAGTATCGCGCATTGACCTCCTTCGCGATCTCTCGAAGCAGTATAATAATAAACAACTACTATTGTATATACGACGAACCTTTCAAATTGATAAAAAATATCGCTTCCTTCCTAGTATCCGCCATTATTTACTATTTTGTGCAATTTTCCTTGTTCGACGTAAGGGCCAGTCAGTCAGCCGAACTGCACGATTCTCATACAAATCTGTATGTACTCTAATTTACTAGCCCTAATTAAGTTTTGAATACCTTAGTTTAATGATTTTCCGGACTGACAGGCCTTATTTACTTTTAATCCAATAGCTCTATCGTTCAAGGGCTTCAATTCTATACTAGATTTACAAAACGTAGTAGATGTCAAGAACGCGTCACTTTGAAGTCGGCCCTACCTGTTAGCGAATATCAAAACCAGTTGAACCAGTTCACGAATCTAGATTGATCCAGAGCTCAGGTCTTTGTCCGACAAAGATGTGTTGCAGCGGAAATACGTGCTGGCTGAATTCACTAACAATTCGATGAGCAATTTTCTTTTAAAAACAAACTTCTGTGAAAGATGCAAGATTCCAAATTTAAAATTTGTTTTGATCCGGCGGAGATTATTCTTTTTCGCGTATGTTGGCTTTGCGTGGACGGCTTGACCTTTATCTGTAGTCGAGAAACGCATCTAATGTAATGTTACAATGTTTCTGGATTGTTCTTGAGACTAGACGTACCTAATAGAGATAATCGGTCCTGAATTATCAGTTCTCGCTCGTAACCTTGTGCTACGATGCAACGCATGATCAATGTCATAATAGGTACCTACTACAGGTTGATTAATGGTTTAAACCACAAAGAAAGTAAAAAAAACATAGATCCGAAAACTGGATTTTTGGCGTTCAATGTAGACTGTACCTTCTTAATAAATTTATCATATCGTCATTATTCGAGTACACAAATGACTGAATGATTACATGATGTTCGAGATAACTGAAGTAGCATTCGAAAGATAAAGACTTTCCGTTCTAAATTAATATAAAATAATAAATAATATTGAGTAATATCTTTATAACACAAGAATATAATTAGGAAGTATACCTATTTAGAGACTTGGGTAAAAAAATCAAAATATTTGGGAAACGTTCTGTAAGCGATGCATCTTTTCATTGTTGCATGTTTTATTTTTGTGGGACTAAAGTTATAAATAATACTTTACTGTTTATACGTACAGACGATTAGAAATACATTACTTAATAAATAGATAGTCATTCTTAACGACATACCTACAACAATACTATCATTAAATTTACATTAGGAGGTGATGGCGGTTTGTCAAATAATTTTGATATTCTTGATGTAGTATGAAGTGCAGATATTTTTATTAAATTTGAAGACCATTTTAATACCACTTAACTTAATTGGAAACGTAATTACAAACTATATAATTTTCTCACTTACAATTTATTTCCTTCACAGACCATAAACGAATGGCTGAAATTACGAGTACCTACATCTAATGTAGGTACTCTACTGTACTGTAGGTACCTACATCTAACGTAGATACGAACCGTCTCGCGCGCAGGTTTGACGAATTCCAGCCTCCCGAACAAGCCGGTTTCCGAAAGGGCTATAGTACCGTAGACCACATATATGCGTTGCGGCAGGTTATACAGAAGACCGAAGAGTATAACCTCCCCCTTTGCCTTGCATTTGTGGACTATTAGAAAGCCTTCGATTCGATCGAGACTTGGGCTGTGCTGCAGTCTCTCCAGAGGTGCCAAGCTGACTACCGGTACATCGAAGTGTTGAAGTGTTTGTACGAAAATGCCACCATGTCCGTCCGACTACAGGACCAGACCACGATGCCCATCCCACTGCAGCGGGGAGTCAGACAAGGAGACGTAATCTCTCCGAAGCTGTTCACCGCTGCATTGGAGGATGCCTTCAAGGTGCTGGACTGGAAAGGACGAGGCATCAATGTAAATGGCGAGTACATCACTCACCTTCGATTTGCCGACGATATAGTAGTTATGGCTGAGACCATGGAAGACCTCAGTGCTATGCTCGTTGACCTCAGCAGAGTTTCCGATCGAGTTGGTCTGAAAATGAACATGGACAAGACGAAGATCATGTCCAATGTCCATGTTGTGCCAACTCCAGTAATAATGACGCTCGAAGTTGTTGACCATTATGTATACCTGGGACAAACAGTCCAGTTAGGTAGGTCCAACTTCGAGAAAGAGATCAATCGTCGAATCCGACTCGGCTGGGCAGCGTTCGGGAAGCTTCGCAGTGTCTTTTCGTCCAAATTACCGCAGTGTCTTAAGTCGAAAGTCTTCGACCAGTGTGTGTTGCCAGTGATGACTTATGGTTCCGAGACGTGGGCGCTTACGATGGGCCTCATAAGAAGGCTCAAGGTCACCCAGAGGGCAATGGAGAGGGCTATGCTCGGGGTTTCTCTGCGTGATAGAATCAGAAATGAGGATATCCGCAGTAGAACTAGGGTCACCGACATAGCACGAAGAATTGCGAACCTTAAGTGGCAGTGGGCGGGGCACATTGCTCGCAGGACTGATGGCCGATGGGGCAAGAAAGTCCTGGAGTGGCGTCCGCGAACCGGTAGACGAGCTGTCGGTAGGCCTCCAACAAGATGGAGTGACGACCTTGTAAAGGTCGCGGGAACGCGGTGGATGCGAGTGGCACAGAACCGGTCTGAGTGGCGCGCCTTGGGGGAGGCCTATGTCCAGCAGTGGACGTCTATCGGCTGAAATGATGATGATGACATCTAATGTAAAATACGGTCCGTACTAAAACTTCTCATCAAATCGACTGATGATGATGCTGACGGAAAATGTGTCAAATAATCATTCATCATAATATAAATGAAATGGTTCCTTAACACTTTGAATTTCAATGCCCATCTCCGTTTCGCATACAAAATTTCAAAAGTTTTCTAATACAGTATTGATTTTGCTAGGGGACTCGAAATATTTCTCACATAATATCTTTATTGCAAATCTATGAAACTATAGAAATATAAGAGCATATTTCTTCTGCACCATAACAATTGCATAAACTATTCAAAGCAAATTAAGTAATAAACTTCACAACTTGGCCACCAACTTAACACGTCAACAGGACCATATCGTATTTCAAATTTCACGTCTATATTGCTGAAATTTCGATTGTAAATTGCAAGAATCAGCGACGCAGTAAATCGTTGGCTGCCGGCCAAGGTTCCGGTTCCGAAGACAAAGAAACCCTTTTAGGTCATTTGCAAAGCCCCTCTAGGTCTAGATAATAAATTTAGCTCAAAGCCATCTTAAGACTACTTACAGAGGGATTGCTTCCCCCAATCTGCGTCTGCAGAAATCTACAGAATAAATTTTAGTGAATGCACTCAGCAATAGCATTACCTTTTAGCATCTAGTAGAGGTTAAATTCTTACATCACAGACACAATGTGCAATGGCTAATGTCTGTTTAAGTACCTGGTGAAAAACAACTTTCTGACCTGATTGCCCTTTGACATTTAGTTGCATTCATTCTCTTACCGTCTATTTGCTTAATATATTTCTGTATTACTTATCTGAGCGAGCTGTGTGATAGAATCAAAAGTGAAGATATCCGCAGTAGGACTGGGATCACCGTCATATCCCAAAGAATTACTAAACTTCAAGTGTCAATGTGCGAGGCATTTTGCCTGCGAGAACAGATGGCCGATAGTGATATAAATGAAGACGAACTGTCGAAAGACTTCCATCAAGATGGAAAAACAAACGACATAGCAGAGTATGCGGGTTGCGCATGACTGAAAAAAATATATGATGATGTGTTTGATATTAAGGAAGGTCTATAATTCAGCAGGACGTCCTTTGGCTGTGATGGCGATTTCACGTGGTAAAAAGTGTTGTCGCAAAAGGCGCGCACCTCTTCTGCGCCTTTAAACTGAAATAGAAACTGCGATTTACTGTGTTACTTTGTTAATGATAATAAGCTAATTATGAACTATGTTAGTGTTCAACTGTCACTGCTACACTTGAAAATAAAGCAATTGTTCTGTTTTATCAACATCATCGGTAAAACTCTTTGTTCGTTGGGCACAGGCCTGACAAAGGGAGTGGCAATTGTAGCAAAAAAAAAAACAACTGACCACATCACTTCACTGCTGATGTAGTGTGGTTTGAAGCTACGTTGAATCAAAGTTATCCAGGTACTAAGTTCAAACTTACAGTAGGTTAGGTATATGCAAAATTGCAAATCCAATTCAAACTTTCAATAAAATCGTAAAATTGAAATGCGATAGGTGAAACGAAATCTAAACGCTTTACCTCAGTTACCTACGAAGTTGCCGACATGCAAGAGAAATCCCCAGGCTTAAGTTTCAAATAAAACACTTTATTAAGTATGATATTGCTTTTCGAACTGATGACATGACATCTAGATCGTAAATTGCGATTTAAATTAATTAATTGTAATGATTAAAATTCATCAATGTGGATAAAGGAACAGGCCAGAGCTGTCCAGTAGGATCCAGGAGCTCGCCTGAATTTTAATGATTCCTCTATCGACTGAGTAATTTGTTTTTATATATAATTAAAAAAAATCTAGAAATATTAACAATTTGAACATTGCTTTTTTTTCTGCGCAGTTCAGTTGAAAGTCTTTGTTCTCTCCACGCTACTACTAGCATGAGTAGAGTTCGCGGGAAATACATGAACGAGTGAATCACACGTGGAGCGGATCATGCGGCTCGTTTTCATGATTATTATTGTTTGTTTCAGGTAAATATTGCCTTCGTGTGTACCGTTCGTGAAACTGTCAGTGAGTATGTAGCACTTTAGTCAAACTCTTTATTGGTACACGAGTTTTTTTAATAATTATGGATGACATCATATATCCTTATCACCAAAGAAAACTATTAAACGGTTCTTGTACCCGATCTTAACCTTTGTGGTCTCATCGCGTGTCCGTCACTTAGAAACTTCCGTTTTTAATCTCTGTAATATTGTATCACCGCTTTTTTCAGAAGTGATTATCTTGTTGTTTTTATTTCTCTGGAAGTGACACTGTATTATAACCTCTATTTGCAAAGATTATCTTGCTTATGTTTCACTTTTGACCCGCCCTTGGCGGAATCCTTATCTAGAACGTTGTGTTCCTTGCTTTACCGGTTTGTAAATACCGTTTTACATGCGAATATAGCTTATCGCACCTTGTTTCCATCAGCAAAACACATCGAAGCCACAGCCCGCAGAATGATGGTCAATATTTGACATAGACAGCCAACACTTCACAACCGGCGAATAGGAATACAGCCGGGGTTACTCAATGACAGTCCAAGATGGATGTTGACGTTTGTTGAGCTTCCCCATTTTTTACTTGATTTAAGTTTCTCTTTTATATTATACTACCTTATTAATCGTTACCATACACTGCTCGGCCTGTAGGCCAATTAGGTACATGACAGTGGCGAAATTGTCTTGCTTCTATAGACAGAACCTATTATTTAAAACAGAAGAAGCAATACGGCCCTCATTCTCTGAGGTCGGTGGTTTTATCTAAACAAACGGCTCTATGGGGTTTAGTAGTTTAATCTGGCAGATTCGCGTATGTTCGAGCCTGATATAAAAAAAAATGTCAACAAACTAAAAAAGCTCGATGTTGAGCGGTAAAAAATAACGAATAATCAATCGCCTCTTTTACCACTAATAGAATATAAAGTCTAGTTGATAAATAAACGTTAGTGCATGCGGTACATTATGCAGACGCCGCAATAACCGAGTCCGTCTAGACGTGTCTATGTGTACCGTCTCGGTCTGCGGAGGTGGTTCTGGTTATATTTCCCCGAATCCCAATGAATTTCTAACGCTGGCAACTTTTCGGGACAATTTAAGTACCTACTGGAGATGTTCTATTTCTATCAATTAAGTTTAAAACTAAAGATTAATTCCTAAATAACGTAACCATTTGCTCAAGCTATCACAAAGTATCTAAGGAAAACTAGCCTTTATTTGTGTTAACAGCTTTAGTTCGAATGAATACAATACAATGTTAAAATCGCATTCAACTTTCAAGTAATCAAATTGACTTGTAAGTAGATTTAATTTTACCTTTAACACTTTGCCGCTTTTCAACGGACATCTAAATTGAGAATTGGACCAAAAATCCCATCAAATGATACCGCAGAGCCATTGTAAAAAGCATCCAACTCCAGAACAACTTATTTCCAGCTACATAAAGTTCACCCCACCAATTCCATTTCAACTTTCCCCCCAATTCCCCACTTTAATGGACTCAACTTAATGCCATAAAATAAAACGAAGCGAGGTGTCTAGACTTCTATAGATAGGTAGATAGATCGTATAGAGTCTAGCCCATTTGATAAAGTTTACCTTTAAGGTCATGATAAAATCTTGATCTAAGTTGAATTTACCGAGTCCAAGTTGAAGGTTTGCCAAAGGGCTATGGAGCGTAGCATTCTAGGTGTTAGAAGAACAGATCGTGTTCGGAACACCACGCTGCGCAAACACAAATAGCCGACGTAGGCCACAAAACCGCCAAGCTCAAGTGGGACTGGGCCGGACACGTTTGTCGTATTCACCCAGAAAGGTGGGCTCATATTGCTACGCAGTGGGTGCCACAGAACGCTCAGCGACGGCGCGGCAGGCCCAGGCGGAGGTGGCGGGACGACCTGGACACGTTCAACAACAACTGGCCTACAATGGCCGAGGATAGGGGGAGTTGGAAGGTCACGGGAGATGCCTTTGCCCAGCAGTGGGACATTCAAATAGGCTATTAAAAAAAAAAGTTGAATTTGTTGCCGTCCTTTTCTTTGTTAAGCCACTTCAAGTAGATATTTGCTTTTGATATTGAAAAAAATCACGAAGGTCTTTTCTAAAACAAACGCCATAAGAACCTTATTGACCTTAACGTGTGTGTTTAATAGTAGACCATTGTTTAACTTACGTTGCCCAAACGGAAATATGATCAAAATTAAATTAAATAATTTACCAATACAATTGTGCCTGATGATAAATTTAGCGGATTTATACTTCACCTAATAAAAATGTTCGTCAGTCGATCGAGTCGAAACAATATCAAAATCAAAAATAACAAAATGTATCCGTATAAGTAGATAGCCTATTAAATAAGGGGTATAAAATTACAATGAAAATAAATGCAATCTCTCCGGTTCTCCTGTGAAAACAAGTTTCCTTTGAATATCCCGATTCCCGACCGTCTAGTCTAGACGTCTTCTATGAACACTTCACGTATTTCAGTTGGGTATTATTTCGTATTATCGGATTTACTACTTCCAATCGCTATATTGAAGTCTATGACTGTAGTATTTTGTCTAATAAAAGACCTCGGTATCGTATTATAATACGCAATGTTTTCCTTAAATTATTTTATGACTGGCAAAACGCAGTTTTGTTGCCAAATGGCTTCGGCCAAAATGGATTGTTTTTGTTGTTCTTTCCGACTTTTCGAATGTGCTGTAAAAATAACGGACCCAATAAATTAGCTCTAAGCAATATTTTCATGCGGTCATACAAAATATTAGGTAGGTATATTTACCGTATGTATTGATGCTACACCACGACGCGTGAGGTAACCTTGCTATGATGTTCTACCATGGGTTAAAATGATTTAAAAAAAATGCCATTTCGCGTAAACTCTTTTTGACAAATACGTGCAAATACTTAAATCCAAATATCATTACCTACCTACTCTATTTTCTTATCTTATCGAATATAACAAAGGGGGGAAAAGGAGTTTTTTCGTGGCTATGCTAAGAACGATAGATAACACTAAGATGAAAAACCGGCTTAAATTTCTAAGAACTATTTATTCATTTTAATGTCAATGAGGAAAAAATAGTCTAATGTTAAAGTATTATTCTCTTTTGTTTGTGTAAGTACCTACCTCTTTGAAGAGGATTTTTTTCTAGCGGATCGATCTGTCTTCTTTAGAATTCTTTGTTGACAGAGTGTGAATGGGCGTTGAAATGTTGAGCTGAGTTGAAAGACCTTTTTTTAAAAAGATCAATCGTTTACTTTAGTAGGTTTCTGTGCTCCTACAAAAAGACTGCAAACTAGAAACTATCTTAGAAGTTTTTGTTCACTATTGAAATACCTTACTGGCACCTTCAAGAAGCGATAAAGTATTTAGATTTCTAAGGCCAGGCCCAGAGTACTGACAAAAGTTGTCTTAAAATGAAAAATAAAAATTAAACTAACTTTTCTAAACGTCCTCAAACCGTATATGGCACGGCACGGTGTCATTGTACCGGTGACAACCGGTAACACACGCTTAATAGCGTTTTATAAGGTGCCAGTCTTTTTCTTTCAAATTCAAAACGTAAAACGCTTTTTTTTCTTGTTGTCATTCAGACGATTTTTATAAGCCAGCAATTTCTTCGAATTAAAGATAGTGTCCATTGTCAATTAGAATTTGTTTTAATATTGAGAGGTAAGTAGTTATTATGTTCTGCCAGCCTTTATTCTGAATGTAACAGTTTGCCTTTGACACATCGCCAATCGCCAGACGGAAAAAAGTATTCATTCAATTCATCATATTATTATGTGCAGTCGTTTTGTGACCTGCCAGCATCTTAAATGTCAAAGGAAACAAAGGCGACCTCACATACGGCGCTCTTTGCGAACTGATCCTGCGACCTAATTTGACCCGGAGCCAAATACCACTTATTTTTAAACGGCCCGCCTCACACAAATCCAGTGATTCATTCCCGCAGACAACCCAAACACGCGATCAGATGTTTCACTCGCTTTGTAACGAGCATATTAATTTGTGGTGTCAATCAAATAGGGTACCTAACCAGAGAGACAGCAGCAAACCAAAGAGTGGATGCGTGGCGTGATAGATGCATTTACAAACTGTTCACAGTATTTTTTTCAAGTGCTTCAGGCCAGTTTCAGCTGGTTTTATTTTCTCTATCCATCTTAGATTTGAATTTGGAAGAGCAAGATATAACAAAACATGCTGTTATTTAAATTATCAAGTACCAGTGTTAACCTTTGTTATAAAACCTTATCTTGGATTTTTTTTTCTTTCGTAAAGGAAGTCACAGGCAATTTATCTAGAACTAAAGCAGTCAGATTGACACTGTCGCGACCTTGCGCGAGTTCAACGAGGGAAACAAAGGCACACGCAAACGCATTCGCAGCGCATGTTCACTGAATAATGCAAAATACAGATTATCTAAATTCTCAGTCATTCTATGTAAATTTAAAAAGGGATGAGAACTTCATATAACTGCTGTTTGTACGATAAAAGCTTTTAATTTTTAAGCATACATCTCCATAATAATGAATTGTAACTGTAGCTACTTCTCTTCCATCTATACACTTATGTTTAGGACGTCAGTACTATTACTTATTCTGTGGTTTAGGTCGAATAGAAACATAATTCGGAATGGTCCAATGTTAAATTTGTTACAGTATGTATAAAAACCAAATAGATAAGTCCACTTGTCATATCTATCTTTTAACCATTCTGTGCGTTGCATATCACAGGACCATTGGCCCGCGAATTCGGGCCATCAACCGGGTAATGCGAACTGCGAACAGACGCCGTCTCTTGTTGTTGCTTTGACGTGAGCGAGACGGGTGACGTTTTGTCGTCGTAGAGCTTTTATGGCAATATGTAATGGAGCAGTCGAGGAAAATGGAACGTGAAATACGGCAACGCTGGAAGGTCGATGCAGTTTTAGACTGGTTTGCATCAAGAAATTAACGTCCGTCCCCGCACACTGTTAGAAAAACAATTGGTTATTTTTTTTTCTAACGTGTGCGGGATCTAAGTCATACAAAATTCGTGTGCAGAGTGCCTTCCGGCTAGGGTAGCCATCTCTTAAAACGGATCCAAAAGCCGAACACAAAACTTTTGTAAGGAAATATATACCCCCCCCCCCCCTGCTACTGAAACCCTACTGCCAGAAGCAAGCGTCTGAATTTTTCAGTCCGAAATTTTCTTATAATGTGCGGCCGTTCTAAATTTAACGCGAGATTTTCCCTGAAGAAATTGACGTTTCGTTATGTCTGATGCATGCCCAAGCTTAAATTTCAAGTATATTTCAAAATATAGGTACTTACAACTATTTATTTCGTCTAAGCATTTTTTATTATATCAATTCCATATAAGTGCTTTAATAATATAATTGACTAATCAGTCATTCGAGTCAATAAACTTGAAATCAATAATTTTATCAAATGGGAGCAAATCCTTATCTAAAACGATATAAGTATACCTACTTGGAACAAAGCACTTCCTCATAAGTATTTTTATTTAAATAATACAATATAACGTCTTATCAATGATAACGTTGATAACGTTCACAACAATAACAAAAAAAACGTCATTCAATTTACAATATTACATTTTCCGTTGTGTTAAATGAAAGTCGACTAGTTTATTAAAGGTAAACAGTTTACTCACATTGTATATAAATTTTAATACCTGACGCCCTCACCCTTACCTTCCGGCTTAAAATATGTATATTGAACTTTGCGAATTATAATGGCTTGCTGTGTGTGGTGTGAGCGCCGTGGAGATTTCGATCTCCTGTAAGTATCTGAAAAAGAAAACAGTTAAGTTATTTAAAGGTGGACGCCTCTGTGTCGAAACTAAACTCGCGTTTGACTTTATGTTGATTGCTATAGAATAGATGCCTTCAATGGAGTAAGTAGATGAATCTTGTAAAATTATATACTGTAGGAGTTGCTTTTTATAGAGTCAATTGAAATTTAACGAGCATAGACAACAATGCTCATTGAGTTTATTGCTCTAACGTGGCATAGACAACGCTGCCAATCTTCCAACGCCTATATTATGTAGGTATCTTTTGAACATTGGGCATACAGGACATCCACTTTATGTGCCGACTGCCAATTTCTTCGCTTACTCGCTCTATAATTTTTCTCGATGTGTCAGCGAATTAATAATCGCGTTTTGCAACTTCAAGTTTGCATAATAACTTGTCGGGAATGGAGAGTCGTAGAACCGGTTCTGGTTACCTAGTCCCACTCTTCCGCGTAGATGAGTATCTTATAGATAAACACTAGACCACGGTTACCAACGACTATAAAGTTTAGAAGGCCGACTGCCTGCGTCGGCTTCGGCTGCCATGCGATTCGATTTGATCCGCAGCGGCATTACGTTTGGCCATCCGTTTGCGATGCGGATTATGACTGTCAAAGGGCGAGGTGCGCGAAGTAAGTAGTTTTGAATAACTACCGGTCGTAATCTGTATCGCAAACGGATTGCCAATCGTAATGCCGCTGCCGCTCTGTGATAATCGTCTGGATGCTTTTCCACCAGAGATGTGCGATCTAGCCGAACGTAGCAAACCAACGCTGTGTAACTAGTGTGTGTGTTTTTACCTACATGAAGTGTTTCTATTGGTACAAACTCATCACTCACTACGAATCCGGAACGAATACATCCGATTTCAATTGGCCGCCAGAATAACACCAAAAAGTGAACTAGATGGTCTAGATGTGGCGAAGCATGCAATGGCGCCCGGAAAAAATGTGCCTTTACCAACCGGTTTCAGGTGTTAAATCTTTATTTTACTTTAATTAACTTATTTCCGCATTGATTTCAATGTCATATACCTAGTACTTATAGCTTAAATTTCACATTGACACGTCAAATTTACATGTTTATTTACAAAAGTTATGATGAATCTTTGCCATGTTTTTTCATTCAGACATCATTTCCAAAAATCGTTTTAGTATTATTTTTTTCTGCTCGGCAAAGGTTTTAGTAATAATAAAAGAAAATTGATTTCCTGTTTTTCACTATCGTCGGCTTTCAAAACTACAATAGCTGAATTAATGCACACAACGACTGACACACTTACACGTTCGCACAAACACTCTTCAATATGTTACTAATGTCCTCAAATTTCAGGCTAATGACCTTAAAACCGTTCAAAGTTAAACTGGGTTGCGAGTACATAAACAATTGTCAGCGGCACATTCGAAAAACGAATCCGGATAATTTTCCAATTACAACGGTCAGTTGGCCAGATTTGGAAGTCGGTCGTATGTGAAAATTATTTGAACGAAATTGCGCCTTCATAACTGTTTCAGTCGCGTCACGTTTGAAATAATCGCTTCGAGTGCATAAAAAACGGCCAACTAAAAACGAAATGCTATGAAGACGGGAGTTCAACTTTGCAAATTAGAAATTCAAGCGAATTTTACATAATCAAAACTACCACGAATTTATGCAAAACAACCAGAGTTCTTGTTCTAAAGAAGTTACTAAGTTTTAATTAAAAGATACGAGATTGTTACTCCCGTCTCTCGTCTTATCTAGTACTAGCTTCTGCCCGCGACTTCGCCCGCGTGGAATTCGGTTATCGCGTTCCCACGGGAACTATGCGTTTTTCCGGGATGTTCCGTAGCCTATGTCCTTTCTCGGAACTTCAACTATCTCCATACCAAATTTCATCCAAATCGGTCCAGCGGTTGAAGCGTAAAGAGGTAACAGACAGACAGACAGACAGAGTTACTTTCGCATTTATAATATTAGTAGGATATCCTCTCTAGACTCTATTTCGTAATAAATGCGAAACTTTCGTATATTTTTTTATAACTGGCAACTATGTCGCCAGTACAGCACGACACAAATGAGAAGGCGCGCGGTAAAGCACTTAAGTCGTTGCGGCAGAGTCTATTATCGCTTAATCCACGCCCCTTCTAAGTTGTGTAAACCTGTAACTTGGTTCTCCATACGAACCTTCTCACCTTGTTATTCGGAACTTACGTACTTAGTTTACCGGATTTCAACCAAAATACATCGTTATTTTGCAGATAGTATTAGAGCAGAAGTATTAGTGTATTTAAAATATTTTATAGTCCATACTATCCATAGGTAATAATATTATAAATGTAAAAGTGTGTTTGTTTGTTTGTCCTTCCTTCACGTCGCAGTGGACCGATTTGGATGAAATTTGGTATGTAGATAGTTTTTATCACGATATATCCACGGGAACGGGTTTTCCACGGGTCAAACCAATTGTTCAATACTTCTATAACTATCTAGATAATGGTCATCATCGACATCAGGTCAGTATCATCGGGTACGCAAATTCTAAGTCTACGCGGGACGAAGTCGCGGGCAAACGGCTAGTAATCTATAAAACCAAGGGTTAAAAAAACCGGCCAAGTGCGTGTCGGGCCACGCGCAAATTATAGGGTTCCGAAGTTGAGGATGCCCACAGTACCTTTCTAAGACTTATTAGCATCTAGCTAGCCTGTGGTATGACGTGCCCGCCCGACGCCCCTGCCGCTCGAGAAAAATCATCATTATAAGTTGGTCGACTATTACTCGTAAGTTTGTACAGCCTACTTAGCTCTGATAGTTTTCCTTTCAACTACGTTATATATGCCACAACCGTGATTTTTTTCAGCCATCCAAATACCACCATTTAGCTGGCAGGGGGGGGGGGGACACGTGACTCTAACAAAAAATAGCACTTTAAAGCTTAATATTTCACAAACGCATCACTTAATCAAAAAATGGTTTTAACAAACCCACAATATTTTTTCAAGACCTATTCAACGATATGCCACACCATGGGGAACGCAAGAAAAAAAAATTACATCCCCACTTTACGAGTAGGGGAGGTACCCTATAAAAAAATATATTTCAACATTTTATTGTACCACTTTGTCAGCGTAACTAATATGCATATTCATGCCAAATTACAGCTTTCTAGAACTAAGCATCTCTGAGCAATAGTGCGGACAGACGGACGGACGGACGGACGGACATGGCGAAACTATAAGGGTTCCTTGTGGACTTCGGAACCCTAAAAATGGGGTTTCTGGGTAGATTAATTACGTTTTCTTTTCATCTCGACGCACCAATTTCCTAACCTTGATCAATTCAATGAGGTCTTCAAATTTTCGAGTAAATTCGTGAAAGGTCCTTCTCGTCTTGCGACTCTTTTCAGTTTTCGTGTTTGAATATGAACAACATGAATGAATCGTAAACGAGGTCAAGTTTGCAGGGCCGGGCTGTGCCAATATTTAGAAGAACTTGGTCAATCTGCCACAATCATCATCATCATCATCATCATCATTTCAGCCGACAGACGTCCACTGCTGGACATAGGCCTCCCCCAAGGCGCGCCACTCAGACCGGTCCTGTGCCACTCGCATCCACCGCGTTCCCGCGACCTTTACAAGGTCGTCACTCCATCTTGTTGGAGGCCTACCGACAGCTCGTCTACCGGTTCGCGGACGCCACTCCAGGACTTTCTTGCCCCATCGGCCATCAGTCCTGCGAGCAATGTGCCCCGCCCACTGCCACTTAAGGTTCGCAATTCTTCGGGCTATGTCGGTGACCCTAGTTCTACTGCGGATATCCACAATGCACGATGCCAATTGGCTACTTAACTCAAGTCAAACCTCAACCAAAGGATTTCATTGGGATTCTATAGTATATTTTATACATGTAATGTAAATGTTATAACTATGTGTAAATATTGAAAAAAGGCCTTCTGCTTGATTTTGTTGCGGCGCTTCTTCTCAAGCAATGGGTCTAGGAAGCGCTAGTAAATTCTTTTCTGACGTGTAAAAGTGCCCCTATGTGGCCAATTTGCTGAATAAATGATTGAATTTTTTGAATATAGGGACCGTCAAAAGTTCAAACCGTTTTGACGTTTAGTAAAAAAGTAGTACCTGACTTTTTTACTAAACGTCAAAACGGTTTGAACTTTTGACGGTCCCTATAGAATCCCAATAAAATCCTTTGGTTCCCGAATGAGACTGAAGTGCTCTGGCGGAATAACTAGTTAAACCCAATAACTGTAAATAGTATGAAGCAAGGAACTCCGTCCGGTGAAGCTCAATATGCGTTAATAAATTGGTTTTTCTGTGTCGATATGCGACGTTCTCTGTTTAACTATGAGTATACGATGACACTGTTAATAGAAGAATGTTTTGAGTCGATTTTCACTTAAATGCTCTGTGATAAATAGACTGTAATTTATGTATAGTTTTTGTGGTGGCCTAGTGGTTCGACCTACCGCCTCTCATGCAGAGGGTCGGGGGTTCGATTCCGGCTCGCACCTCTAAGTTTACTTATGTGCGAAGTTCAATTTATCACTAAGCTTTACGGTGAAGGAAAACATCGTGAGGAAACCTGCACGCATCTGCGAAGTAATTCAAAGATGTGTGTGAAGTCCCTAATCCGCACTAGGCCCGCGTGGGAACTATAGCCCAAACCCTCATGATGAGAGGAGACCTGTGCCCAGCAGTGGAACGCAAATAGGCTGTAGTAGTAGGTAAATTACTGGCGTTCTACGTATCCTATTCCTCGGGGTTGGCGACGCACTCATAATGATTCCTTGTGCCCCTAGGCCACAGTTACCACTTACCATCAGGCAGCCTGTGTGTTTGTTTGCCAACCGATACAGTTGTCAGATACGATGACGGGCTATAAAATTTAATACGTGAGGGATTGGACTTTAACCTTATCCCATTTGTGAAACAAAAAATTGACTATCACAGTCACAAATGAGTAATAAAGAAAAAAAAATTAATAGCAGTCCGCTGAAGCGATTTAAACCTTACACACCTTGTTTAGAAGGTGCAGATTTATAATTAAGTTACGCACGATCATCAAAGATGCTAAACAGCTGATTCGGTCGCGGTGGTCCGCTTGTCAAGGGAGTCTGGAACGGTATAAAAATATGTACACAGTTTTGAACGTTATTTCTTTGCAATAAGTCTTTGTATGGCTACCACCGAGGGACCTTGGTGGGGGTTCTCTCGTTATTATGCCATGTCAGATATTATGACATGCCGATAATTACTTAGAAAGCAAACGTCATGTTTCAAGAAGGTCTTTCTTTGTGCATTGCATATTTGCAAAGCATTGTATTATACTCATTAAAAAGTGTCGGAAATTATTAAACTGAAAAATGGGTGTCCGAAGGAAGAACAATTTTTTTTATGAAAAATTGGAGGTTAGGATATTCTATGGCAATTCTCATTTATTATCTATACTAATAATAAGTCTGTAGAAGAAGTCGCGTCTGAAACTTAAAAATTAAAAGAAACTATCAAGTCGTGGGGATGGTCAACATATAAGCAACTTTTTATCCCGCAAAAACGCAATTTCCGAATCCCACGCGGACGAAGTCGCGGGCAGAAGCTGAGAAATACCTCAATTATCTTCATGAAAGGTTACTCAAGATAATTTATGAAATAATCAACGTACCTATCTATAAAATTCTCCTCAGAGTGACATTGTCACAAAAGGTCCCTACTTAAAGCCACAATTTAAATCGTCAACATTAAATATAAAGCTAGACCGTTTCGAAACGAACAATGAAAATAAAGCAATTTGCTTAATTAGTCACCCTTTTGCGTCTAAAACGCGCGTTCTAAAACTGGTAATCTAAAACGAAAAGTTGCTAAATCGCGGATTGGTGCGTAACAACAGACGTCAATCGCCCGTTCCAATTTCAACCTAGCCTTTTTGTTTCAAGAACGATTGTTCTCCAGCGTATTGCAGAACCCTTGGATCCTTCGATACACTAAATTAATGCAATGTCCCATTGTGTATTGTGCAGCGGTTGGGAAATTCAATTCTCCTACGGAGCTTGCTATAGCAATTCTATAGAAATCGATTTAAATTGTCTTTCGAGCTGACCAGCTTACATGGTGTTCAGTAGGCCAGGCACCATATTCGATAACTGCATTATACTAGAGCATGGAGTCTAGTATGAAGCTGGTATGCATTCCATTTTTTATCTTTCTTTGGTACTGGCCACTGCAACAGAATAAAGAATATTTAAAAAGAAAAAGGTCACTGCCTGTGCGCGTCACTTACCTAAGTAGGTATAAGACTGGCCGTTTTACGATAAATTTTATTCCAAATTCAAATATTGTAGGTATCTTACTTTAAGTCTGAGTCTTTTGAGTCTGATTTTATTTCATTATTTCTCTTATATTATATATATCTTTTGAATTACATCAGTTCAGTACATTTTTTCTTTATGGGATATGACCAGAAACTGGTATTTTTTCTATAGATACTGCATATGAAAATAATTTTACTTAAGTACTTGGAACTGGCTAATTAGCATAAGCTTTCACCCCTAATTAGGTAATTACTTTAGTTAGAGCTAATGCGCGTAATTTGTGTAGACTGAGAAAGAAAAGATCGCAGTGTTTTAAACTGGATTGAAAAAAAAAAGACAATTTTCTTATCTGTGATTCTATTTTATGTGTAAGTAGGTAGGGTCGCTGGAACATGATATGATAAGTACGTTTGACTTTTTTTCGGTGACCCAAATAACTCGACCGATAGCTAAATCGTAACATACTACTATGCTGGTCTTAATAAGTATTCTGTGCTATCGTGAATTGGTGATATCTAACGCAATATTATATTTTTCAATCTAAACCATATCTTCGTCTCAACCATTTGTGCATGATATTTGCTTTTATATGTCCTTCGGAATTTATGACAATGTAAACGAACCTTTATGTTACAATGCTGGCAGGTAAAAAACAGCGAGCGAGTTCTAAATTTAAAATTCCTTTGATTGGACGTTATTTGTTTTTTTCTTTTGAATTTTAGAAGTTTGTGTGCCTTTCCAGTGATACAGAGACACGTGTAATTTAGTAAGGTAGTATGGAAAAGTTTACCGTTGTTTTAGATGTTTTTCGAAGAGCAGACATCGTATGTAAGTAAATTAGGAGCATAGTAAACAGATAGTCTGTTTATTGATCTTGAGCTATATTGGTCACGAGGCCGCTGCACATCTGCGCTAAGTATAAGAAATTGCTGCGATAAGATGGATATTTATCCTTTATAGGTTTCTGAACCTCAAAAGGAAATATCGGAACCTTTAGTTAGGATCACTCGAGTGTTAGTCCGTCCGTTTGGCATTGCCAATTTGCTCCGAAACTATACTAGACCGATTGAGTTGCAATTTGGTACTTTAGATCTCCGAAACAATTGGCTGCGCCTAAAATGAAGATGAAGTCGTATTTTTTGTATTTTTACAAAGGAAGCGCTGCGATGCGAACATTTTATATCGCGAGAGACAAACTTTTTTTTTTTTATATGCAGGATGTTTTGGTACCTAGTCTGAGACTAAAAGGTATACAAAGATCTAAAGATATATTCTTAGGAACCATGTTTTCCATTTTAGTGACAAGAAAAACTGCATTCGTAGATTAAATAAACTACCTACTTACTCAGTTACTACTACACGATTATAAGCCTTCTAAATAACTACGTCGTATATTGGAGTTCAACGGGAGCTTTACTTCACAGTGTGTCACGATTAAAAAAATAACGAAAAAGTACAGTTCTTCCCTGTTAACTTCTTTGACTTTTTTTATCAAAACATCTAAATCGATAAAAAAACGCTTGTCATTTGCGACTTAAATACAGAGAAAACATGTTCTAAATACAATAACAAATAATTCTTGCCACTTATCACTTCCCTATTTCGTATCGATATTGTTACGATAAATAAATATTGTTATGTCTATTGGCCACAGGCGCCTTACATACTTCTATGGTGCCAATCGGCTCTTAGTTTTGCGGCGGATACTTTTATAGTCTTTGGACCAAATTATGTATGTGAATATACTAGATAAAACGTAAACATTGCAGTTGCGAAACGTAGGGCTCGGGTTCACGTATTGCGACTGATAACAGATGATAACGACACAATAGCTCTTATGCAACTAGATAAGCGCCTGCGCATTTAGCAACTGCGCGCCATTCTGACCGCTACGCCTATGAAAACACGGTCAATAATGACTATAGTCCTATGAAACTGCGCGGTTAATTTTCTACCGAGACCAAACACAACACAGCTGTGCACGACATTTTACATAATCTGAACGCGGGCCGTTCAATATTCAATCGACAGCAAACTGTATAAGATGCTTTTTCTATTGCTTGAACTTTCATTTGACATATTGAAAGACTTCCGTGGATATCCAGTTTGCAGAAGCAATTTATGGAGACCTTATGTCAGTGTGTTACAGGTTAGTTTCGATTGGCTCTGTATCTGTGTGGGTTGTAAAGGCTGTTAAGACAAAGGATCAACAGTTTCGCGATCGTGATGACAAATCCCTTTGACACTTTGTCTTTCAACATAATTGTTACTTTTAATGATACGTTTACATGAACGGCGTTCAAAACGACATTCATGGGCGCGTTCACAGGCACGAGCGTGTAAACAGGCTGTTTTTGAACGCGCTCGTGAATGTGCACGTGAATGCATTCGATCGGTCGGCTGTCGGTTTCCTATCGGTTGTTCGGCAAAGATCATTGTATGTTTACATGCGCGGCGTTCAAAACGACATTCAACGGACACGTTCACGAGCTGGGGCACGCGCGTATAAACGTAGCTCAGGGCAAGGGCAGGTTATTTCTTGGGTTTAAATATTTCTTCAATAAATGAAATTTGCAGGTTCCACAGAGAACCAATGCTGAGTCGTTTTTGCCGACAGCAAATGCCGAGAGGAGACCTTGGGCTATATTCTAAGTCTTAAATAGGGATCTCCCTGTTCCCTATAGGATCACTCACGCGTCAAGTTGAACTTTAAATCTAGCTGCATAAAGGTCTGTTGTCACCCTTCTTCTTTGTTTATTGCATTTACTTGTGTAATTGTTTTTTGGTGTTCAATAAAGTGTATTTGTATTGTATTGTTCACGCCGACACCTGAGCGATCTTATAGTGAACAGGGAGATCCCTTTTTTAAGACTTCGAATATAGCCCCTTTCCTTGCTTGCATAAATAAATGTCTACCTACCTATTTATCACCGTTTTTCAATTGGCTATGGATGGAAAATGACAATGTGTGACGATTTTTACGCAAAATCTACGCCACGGAAAATTCTCACATTTTTTTCTCTTATAACGGAAGGTTATTCCTATCCATAAAAAAATAATCAAGCACATTGTCATTTTTCACCCATATCCAATTGCGCGAATTCAGCGAATAATAGGTAAATAGATGCGATTAGACATGACATTTATTGTGTGCTGACGTGGAATATATTACGAGTTACAAAACTCCCCGATGACTGTTTACTACCGATCTTGACATTGTGCTGTTTATTGATGCAGTTGTACTAAGTACACATGTGTGCACATGAATTAGATCGATTGTATGCGAACAGGCGAGAACAAAAAGGCTTAGCCTTAGAGCGTTATCACACTTGCGATTTGCGAGCGAGTTGAAAGCGATTTCGAGTGTTCGCCTCCATACAAAACTCGCTCGCGAATCGCAAGTGTGATAACGCTCTTATACCATCACATTAACACCCAATTTGCGTCCCACTGCTGATGACTGCTGGGCACAGGCCTCCTTTCATCACAAGAGGGTTTGGACACGTTTGGACTAGGTATATAGGAATAGTCCCCACGCGGCCCCAAGTGGGGATTGAGGACTTCACACACAAAGAAAGAGTTATGTTATATTATACTAGCTTTCCCCCGCAACTTCGTATGCGCTCAAATATTATAATTTAAAATCCCGTTTTTCTTTCGTTCCCGTGGGAATTTCGGGAAATCCTCTCTTAGTGCTCCCCTACGTTCCCTAAGGAACCGGCTGCCAAATGTCAGCTCTCTACGACCAGTAGTTCCGGCTCTGCGTTGATCGATCAGTCAGTCAGTCAGTCAGTCAGTCAGTTTCTTGTTTTATATATACAGGGTGGAAAGATCGAATGCCACATAGAAGGCAACTACAGTCAGCAGCAGAAGTAGATAAGCTGTCCAGGTGTTCAAAATGACCTACACACAACCTTATTCTTAAGACGTTAAGGGCGTGTGTAGGGCATTCGGTCTTTCCATCCTGTATATATAGATTAGTATGGATAAAAGCGTTTCAAGTAAAAGATAAAAAGTTTTTATAATACAGATTAATCACACAGATAGGTAGGTATAACAAAAAACACAATGGCTGTGTAGGTACGTAAATTGCAAATGAAGTGAACGAGCGAGTTGTGTCATGGCTGCCAACTGTTACGACACGAGGCAGAACGCTTGACGCCAACGCGACCTATATATCTATATGATTAGGGATTAGGGCCTTGGGATACTGTTGAAGTGTCGACAAGTTCAATACCGCAAGTGCCACATTTTACAAAAGTAAATACTAAAGGCCCAGTCTCTACATCCACACTCGTTTTAGCTACGGACTGTCAAAACTTACAGATTCTCTATGGAGCGGAGCAAATGTCAAATATTTTATAATCCATCATTTCATAGCCAAGGTGCATGGGCGTACCATGAGGGAGGGGGCAACTACTCCCTCCCTGGAACTTGGTTTCCCCTTACAAAATGCCCCGAAAAAAATGATCTGCCTCTGCTCCTGGATCTGAAGCTGAATATGCGCTTGCCCCCCGCCCGCCTGGGAATAAAACGGGATACGTTTCATCCCGATATTGTGTTATGGGAATCTTTTTTGTACCGTTCTAGTCTAGGCATAAAATGACTGCCCAAAACCTTCAATGTCCTGAGACAGAGAATGCCGAAACGTTCTAATTCCCGTAATCCTTAATAATTGTTTGATATCCCTGATTATCTTATCATAACACGACAAAGCGTTAAGAACACAATGATATTTTGATATGGGAAAGTAGAACAATAGGCAGGCAAGGTAATAACGGAAGTCACGATCATAATCATAAGATTATAAGCAATTGCAGATTGTTAATAAGAAAAAAGTATAAAGAATGAACCGATTAACCGCACGACTTAGGCCCGGTTATTCTATATACACAAAACGCCTCATTTTGGCTACGGATGGTTATAGTTTGACGTTTGCTCCATAGAGAATCTGTGAAATTGTAACCGTCCGTCCGTAGCCAAAACGACGCGTTTAGTGGATAAAGAAACCGTGCTTTAACATTTTTTGTAAACAGTTATGAATTATGATGTCCTAAAACCAACGCGATGGAAATGTGAAAGGGTGAAAGTTTAATATGAAAGTCCACGTAGACATAGGCTAAAGTTGGTTGTTTTATAAGTAAAAGAAATGAATTAAGAATTAAGTATGCGTAATGCAGTAGTATTAGTAATGCAACGGCTTGGATTCGATTCGACGTTGAAGGTTAAAAAATAAAGCTAGTATTTACGTGAATTTGCACACAATGCTATTTGAAAACGAGTACATAACCTTCTTCATTGTCAAATGAAGCGTAGCATTCCAGAAGTGGGGCGTCTAGAACCACGAGATTTCAAGCGATGAGTTCGTACATGGAAACATAAATTTTCATATTAAAGTGGATTCTGAAATAGATAGATAAGTCAATACGTCAACTTATGTAATTTAACTTGGTTTTGCTCTCTGAGAATTCTGGGATCGTTTGTTCCCAAAACTCAAAGCAAATCGAGTTAAAACGGGCTTCATGTTGTTTGTATTAGGTACAACAAAGGTTTCTGGGGTATTCGGAAGGTTACATAAGGATAGTGAGCGACCCTAACCCACTCTTTTACTACCCATTCAGTGATAGTAGATCAGTATGCGAAACGTTATGACAATATTTTACCCAAATCAGCTATCGATTCTCAGCATGTTTATTAGGTGTTTAATTCAGGTTACTAAAAAAATATTGTATGGGCCAGTATGATATTGAATATTGATGGTGTGAGCGATAACTGAATCCCATACTATTTTTTTTACCAACTCAAAAAAAAACCCTAAAACACTTGCTTAGAATCGATCGATATAGCTGATTCTGTGGGTAAAATATCGTCACGAAGTTTTTCTTGACCCTGTATACTTACTATCTCGTTAAATACTTACGTAGATAGTGTATTTTTATTTAGGGATAAGGACGCCCACTCTCATATCCCTATGTACCGTTTCGAATAGAGCCCCTGGCCTAAATAGACAGCCTAAGCCTACCTAAATGCAAAGTAGCGCTAGCTCTTAATACTTTGAGTAAAGGTTGTATTTATTACAGCCTCTAGCTATTGTATTCGACTGGCGCACGTGCGCGATTTTGCAACGGCACGGAACGACGGAACGTGTTTCAGATTTATCTCAAGTTTTCGAATCGCACCTTTCTTAGGTGATGCGAAAAAGGCATTCGCTTTGTTAGAAAATCAAAACTTTATAGTTAACTCTAAGATACTTAAGTGACGTCACATCACAGACTTAAGAGAATGATTATCAACAATGTGACAGCAAATTATAAAGACGACAATCACATGTCAACGTTCTTAAAAGAAACTTCAGTATACACTGTGTCCAAATGACCCATTAGATAGACTTTACGAGGTGTTTAGGATTAATATACTTTTCATATCGTGAAGGTGAATGAACTGCGATTAACAAAATGGAACGACTGGTGATTCAAATGGCGCAGCATTTCTATTTTAATGATTTTAATCCACACCTATTTGTCAAGCTGAAAAAATAACAAACTCGCTCTCAAATATACATCTACTTTGACTGTCTTGTTTACAATTCATAATAACAATGTTATTGAACTCTCTCTGCGCTTTATAAATAAGCAGATATGTCCTTTGCCTTTATATTTAGTTATATACTACAACAGCCTATTTGCGGCCCACTGCTGGGCACAGGCTTCCTCTCATCACGAGAGGGTTGGGCTATGGTCCCCACGCGGGCCCAGTGCGGATTGGGGACTTCACACACATCTTTGAATTACTTCGCAGATGAGTGCAGGTTTCCTCACGATGTTTTCCTTCACCGTAAACCTCAGTGATAAATTCAAATTGAATTTCGCTCATAAATAATTTCAGAGGTGCGAGCCGGATTTGAACCCGCGACCCTCTGCATGAGAGGCGGTAGGTCAAACCACTAGGCCACCACGGCTATTTAAGTATGTCCGTATTTTTTATTATATATTTACTTATGTCCGTAGATAATTAGAATAGTCGGCCCGTATATAGTCCGTAGAATTATCGACCTTACCATAATTAGTCTATCTATTTTTAACAACCTAATTCTTGAGTCTCCGAATTTCTTCGGAGTGATGCGTGGAAATTTCCTTACGATGCTTTGCTTAATCGCCGAACTCGGTTACAGTCAGGTTACCATTTACCCTGGACCTGATTGGTTGATGGTTGTCCTTACACAGAATATTAACGTTCTTGTTGGTTAGAACTAGCTTCGACTTCGCCTCGCGACTTCGCCCGTGCGGAATTCCGGAAACTATGTGCTTCCCGGGACTCGAACGATCACCATACCAATTTCATCTAAATCAGTCCAGTGGTTTAAGCGTGAAGAGGTACTTAATAGACAGAAAGACAGAGACACTTTCGCATTTATATATTAACTAGCTTTTGTCCGCGACTTCGTCCGCGTGGAATTCGGTATTACTGTTCCCCGGGAACTATGCGTTTTCCGGTATAAAAAGTAGCCTATATGACACCTGTGTTATAAACTATACCTCCATACAAAATTTGGTTGCAATCCGTCCAGCACTTTTTGAGTTAAATCCGGACATACATACATACATAGGCTACAGTTTTTTTTTTATAAGTTTGTGTACTGTGTTGTTTTGGCTACACCCTGTGGGTAAAATTGAAAACAATTTATGGCTTAAATAAATAAATAATTGTTTTGAGTTTAATATCGTTTATATAGACCCCTCGACTTGATAGTTTCTTTTAATCTTCAAGTTACAGACGCGATTTCTTCTACAGACTTATTATTAGTAATAGATAATGTCAACATGTTGAGCCAACCCCACGTGCGATAGTGGAAGATGATGGAGATGATGATGTCATTTACCTTCCGTATTCAACCTCTCTCGTGTCAGTCGTGAACTTGCGAGCAATAAACATCAATGATAAAAACATAAAATACTATAAAAAAACACAAACACCCGATGTATTTCAAACTCCAACTACGCATTTAGCAAAAACAGTCTAAATATAACTCGTATATCCTGCGAATTACTACTGCGTAAATATTTATACATAGATAGGGTTAGATTAGATCACACGCACTATTTTGATGTTATTTCGCATACTTTTTGTCGGAGTCGAGATTCACATCAAAATCGCATGCTACAAATCAATTTATCCTTTTTAACTTGAACAATTAATGAGAGAAATGGGATATTGGAATTCGAATGTTCTCTGTTACGCTGTAGTGTGTATTTTTATGTCATAAATTCATAATAAATGTTTTGAGTTCTGAATGTAATCAATCAACCATTCAGTTCATAAAATAACCTACTTTTAATTTGGACTGATATTTTTCAAATGCCGATCGGATTCAGTGCAGAAACGCTTTGAAGACTCCTGAGGTTCATCCCAGCATTGTCAATTCTATCATTGGGTGAAGAAAGTTCGACTGGGGCTATATATATATATATGGGGCTATGATACAATGCACCCACTTATGCGTGCGTAGCGTGCGCCTGTGGGTGGGCGGGTTTAATGTCAGATTCCATACTACTACTACTACAGCCTATTTGCGTCCCACTGCTGGGCACAAGCCTCATCTCATCACCAGGGTCTATATTATTTATTTATTTATTTATTTAAACTTCATTGCACATACAAAATGTATACAATTGGCGGACTGAATGCCTAAAGGCATATATTTATTTATTTATTATTTATTTAAACTTCATTGCACATACAAAATGTATACAATTGGCGGACTGAATGCCTAAAGGCATATATTTATTTATTTATTATTTATTTAAACTTCATTGCACATACAAAATGTATACAATTGGCGGACTTAATGCCTAAAGGCATTCTCTACCAGTCAACCATGAGGCCAAACAGAAAGAAAAATGAGTAGGTGCATCAATATCAGAAAGAAACTACAGAAATACAAGGAAGATAACAAATAATTCCAAAAGAGGATAAATTTACATAAACGTACATAAAAATTATATAAAAGATAAACATACATAAACTAATAAATACATAAACCAGCCGCACGAAGCAAAGAAAAATATGAAGGATTCCAAATCTACGCGACCTTCTCAAACAAATGCTTACGCAGCATTCGCTTGAAGGAGAGCTTGGTTTGAGCTTGTCTAATATCTAGAGGTAGCGAATTCCAGAGGCGGATTGCCTGAAGGGTGAAAGAATTAGAAACAAAACCCGTGGAGTGAGATATATATATATATATATTCACTATTATTATATTCGCTATTATTATCTCGCTCTTCCCTATACGATCACTCACGCGTCGCGTGAACTTTAAGCGGCTAGATTTCAAGTTCAACTTGACGCGTAAACGATCCCCTATTTAAGACTTCAAATATAGCCCCCGATTTATCCACAACATAAACCAGCGACCTGCTGTTTTTTTTTCATGGCAACGAATCTCAATCGGACATACAGGCCTGGTTTGTGACCTCTGGACATTAGTACGAAAGAATCATAAGATATCGAATGCGTTGCTAACCCGAAGACCAAGATTGTATTTATGGAAACACAACGAAGTACCGGTCGGTTCGAAGGCTCGCGTGATACATACAATTAGAGGTCAAAGACAGTGGTTGCCACATGCTTAATAATCTATACTAAATCGACCGACTGACAATCAGACGCTTCAACCGGTTCGATCGATAAGTAATGACTGGTGCTCACTCCACCGAGAACGAGTAAGTTCTACGAGAAGAAAGTCGAACTTATCGCCGTCAAGGAGTCGACAGTAATCTTCTTTCTCCATACAAACGTAGTTACGTTTTCTTTATAATCGTAATGAGAAAATATTTCATGTGACTGCCCATCTTTTTCTGCATTTTTTTAGTAAGTAGAGGAGCTCAGGGGCTATATTCGAAGTCTTAAATAGGGACCTCCCTGTTGCCTATAGGCGACGCGTGAGCGATCCTACGGGAAGAGCGAGATCCCTATTTAAAGACTTCGAATATAGGCCCTGTCATCCACCGACTGCTAGACTGGCAGCTTTGCGATATTTGAGCAGATTCGGGGAGATATTGCTTTTTGTACTAAGTATTATACTTTATTGACGTTACGTTCAGATGTGTCAAAAGTTGTGATCTACAGGCATCGGCACGGAACTTGAGCGGTGCCCTTCGATGCGCAGAAGTCAAAAATATGGTCTCACTCATCGGTAGAGGGGCGCGGGACACTGGGGGCGCTTTGTCGTGCGCGTTGGCTCTTCAGTCGTAAATGCATAGAAATCCCCTCTACTTTCAATCACCGCTCAAGATCCGTGCCGCGACCTGCATCTGTTACGCAGTAACTATTACTTAATCTGTGGTTACTAGTTCCATGCACTATAGAGTGTAGGTGGTCGGCCAGTGTCGACGACTCCGTGGTCAACGTACGCCACGGCCCGCGACGGCCTTCTCGCTTCGCCGCCGGTTCAGACACCTTGCCGTTCGGTACTTTGCTTAGATATCTTCATGCACAGTGCTTCTGTAGACGAGCTCTAAGTCTAGATACTTTTTGATCTTTTCATGACATCGCTTTC